>JAVIAB010000092.1:57922568-58113044 GCA_032433765.1 Megaustenia siamemsis
ACACCCCAAGATAATGCGCAAAGATTCATTTTGTATTTTCTCCAGCTTGTCAATTTGCGCCTTACTGACTGTAAGAACTGTCAGGGCATACTCGATTGGTGCAAGACTAGTCCCTGGAACAGAAGGGTAAGTAGCTTCTGCTCGATATTGGCAGCTGCCTGACCTTCAAGGCTGCTAATCTTTTGCGGGATTTTGTTATCACATGGTCGACGTGGTTTCGAAAACACAGGCTGCGATCAAACTTAACTCCGAGGTACGTCATCACCCTGTCCTTAGTCGCCTCATCAGCTCCCATTCGTACCACCGGTGTTTCCGTGTTAACGATATGATTGTTAAGGGAGAACCATGCAACTGATGCTTTATTAGGATTAACCAATGCACTTGATACTCCACACCACAAAGTGACGCGATCGAGTTCGTCCTGCATTGTGGAGGCAATATGACTTCTGTCTCTGCCCTGTCGATATACCAGAATATCATCAGCAAAAGTCATGGTTCTTCCCCTACCATCCAGCTGTTGTTCCGTGATCGTTATTGTGTATACGTTAAATAGAACTGGTGACAATTGTGAGCCTTGTGGCAGCCCTGGAAAAATGGATATTGGCTCGGATGACCAACTTCCATATGTGAGTATCACCTTTCTTTGAAACAGTGCTGCAGCGATCCATGTAATGAGGATGAGGTGCACCGCCAGTTTGAGGAGCATATGCATGAGGTACTCTGTTGTATGCATCCTCCAGATCTATAGCAGCAGCACATGTCTCCTCTCGTCTGTGGAAGCCTTTGAAGACGTCATAGGCGAAGACTGCCGCATTGAGCCTTGTCTCTTTGTTATATCTATAACCCCCGAGTGTGGGTGGGAACGCGCGTTTCTGTTCAAGGTGACAGGTGAGGACTCGGGCAACTATTTTCTCCAGCAGCTTGCCCGCGGTGTTCTGCGTCGTGATTATTCTGTAGGCACTGATCTGAGAATGGTCCTTGTTTGGCTTCGGTAGAGGTAGTAAGTAGCTGTGTAGCCACTCCTCCTTAATCAGGCCACTCCGAATACTGGCATTAAACTCATTGGCCAGTTTTTGCAAGTCGTCGTCAGCTAAATCGCCTGTGTCGCCGTACCAAACACCATCTGGACCAGGAGCAGTGTTGTGTGGCCTTTTAAGTGTTGTGCGAATGGTATCAGTTGTGATTGTGAGATCGTCTCCCAGGACTACATCTTCACACAATTCTGAAAGGAACATCCGTGTCCTCATTCTTACTGACTCATTTCTTTGGTCAGTCTGCTCAATGTAGCGGGCAAGCAAGGCCTTCCCTTTGCTCTCATCAGATTTGTGCCATATCCGGCCTGTGCTCTGAAAGTCTGGTATGCCTCTGTGTCGTGTTGTGCCATTCATGCTCTGATGAAGGCGCCAGAATGTGGCTAGCGATTTTTCTGAGCACACTATTTTTACAGAAATCATCCCACTTGGCATCCTTAGCCTGCATAGCGCATAGTTTAAAGTGCATCATTTTTTGGTCGACCTCTTCTTTCAAACGCTGCAAGAGTGCAGGTTGTGTTCTTCCATTCTCTAGGTCTTCCCCTGCTTGTTGGTTATGACGTTACCCCACTGGTTTCCTCTAGCATTAAAGTCTCCACAGAAAATGACGTCTTCTCCTCAAATACGAAGAGATTCTACTATTGTTGTGTGCCCCCCTTCCCCTTACAGGCGTATACATTTATAACCACAAAAGGAACTGGCGCCTGCACCCTAATTGCATGTACCTTTGGCATTGCTTGTCGTAAGCCTTACTCTCTACTTCACTCAAGTTGTAATAATTTTATTGTAAAGCTGCATATCAGCTCCAAAATTTATTAAGTTTTTGGGTGGTGAGCGGTTAAACATTTCTGTATCCCCTGCACGTGAGTACATTTTATTTATCAATCTAGTTATCTGGAATTCCAAAAGAAACTGATTTTTGTTTTCAATTTGGGACCATGAGTTCACTGCTTGGTCTTGATTAATCTTTGTCATTGCTACCAAGAGTTAATTGTTTTATGTTTCTGTAATGGTGGATGTTTATTAATGGTAACTTATAAGTAAAAAAAAAGTAAAGTACCCCCGTCACGCCAAGTGGCGTATAGGGAATATGGTGTTAGTGACCATAAATTTTACAGACCTCCGGCACATGATTTTTGGGGTAATGTGGTCGGTATTACGCCCATGCCGCTTCACTTTCCCATAAAAAACCTGGTACCCATTAAAGGCTGGGTGAACCGGGAAGCTGTCGGTTAGGATCGAATCCTACCCCTTGTCTTTTGTAGTCCAGTTCACTAACCACTGAGCTATCGCGGCTCCGGTAACCTATAAGGCATGTGATCAATCATTCATAGCAAGAATGAAGAAAACTAAACTGAAACACCCCATTACACAACATGTGTGAGGAAAATTCTCAAAATACTTTTACTAAATAAAATTAGTAACCAAGAACTTCTCAACAAATAACCAAAAGGAAATACACACTGTGATAGCAGGTAAGTGATGAAAGGTTATATTGGTTATGTGCTCAAAAAGAAAAAAAAGCACTAAAATTATCATGCAGCAAATTCTGGAGGGGTTAAACTGGGGTTAAACAAGGATGTATTTTATCGCCCTTGTTATTTGGAATTGTTATGGACTTCATAATGAAGAAATGTTGCACTGGCAATAAAGGCATCGAATGGATACAAGGAGACCATTTGGAGGACCTCGACTTTGCTGATGATATAGTTCTCATCAGCAGTCAGATAAAAACGATGCAGGAAAACACAAAAGAACTATCATCAATAGCCAGCAAAATTGGGCTTGAGATCAATCATGAAAGACTAAAGTCATGAAAAGTTTAATTCCGACAGATGGATTCCGATACATGGAAAACAAACCAGCAGAAGAGATCGATCACTTTATCTATCTTGGAAGTCACAATGATCGAGAAGGGGATACAAGTAAAGAAATTAGAATCAGAATAGCTAAAGCAGCAATGTTTGTCAGAAGCCTTGAAAAGTTGTGGAAATCAAAACTCATCAGCGCGAACACAAAACTTAGACTATTCAAATCAAATGTACTATCAACCCTTACGTATGCGTGTGAAAGCTGGAAAACAACAAGAGATATTGAAACAAAGTTGAACGCATTCGAAAATAAACGTCTAAGGAAAATACTTGGTATAGCGTGGAACGAATTCAAAACAAACGAGAAATTAGAGAAATCGCCAATCAACCACTAATATCTTCAGTAATAAAGAAAAGACGATGGTCATATGTTGGACATGTGATGAGAAGAGATAATAACCGAATAGCAAAGCAAGCCCTCATGTGGGAAACAACAGGTAAGAGGAAAAGAGGAAGACCCAGAGAGACACTGAGAAGAACATCGATGAGAGAGTGAAGAGCAGCAGGATTCGTCTCCCTCAATGAGATAGAGCTGCTTGCACAGAACAGAGACAAATAGCGAGATTTGATAAAAATATCTTTAAAAGAAAACTGCTAGAACAAAAATTCAGATAGGAGAAGGTGTATCTTGGTCTACGCCCTATGGGCCGGCTACGGCTCGAAAGGTCAATAGATAAATAGAAATTCTGGATGGAAGGCGAAAGAGAAGTTGACAAAGAACAACTTGGTGGAGGACAGTGGAAGCAGAGATGATTAGTATGGACCAGACATGGAGCACCTTGGAAAGGATGGTCATGGGCTGTGCAAAATGAAGTAACTATGTCCTGCAAGATGTCATAAGGTATACCAGTCAGTGGTTAGTGACTGCTTTGATGGACTGCAACCAAGAAAAGGAGAAGAAGAATTTGCATAAAAGACCGAGTTAATTTCCTAATTGTAAGAGGACAGTGTCGGTCTGGAAAACGTGATCACAAGTTTTACATACTCTGCGGTTGCAGCTTCTCTCACTTGCATTGTTCGAGTGATTTATGGCTTCCGGGCCTTTGGTTTGGGTCCTCTACCATCGTTTCCCAGTAGTTTGGCAGCTTCGCTTATCTTCCTTCTCCCCTCACCCCGCTCTCTGATTTCCCCCCCCTTCCCCACTTGTCATTCCACTCGACTATCTCAACCACGTGTTATTTTCCTAACACATTGTAAACGATCCTAGTCATTCTGACTTGTTTCAGCACGGAGGACTGACTTGCTGCAAGAAAGCTAAGTACATTTTATGATACATTATTTTCTTTTTCTCTTTCTCGTTTTCCATTTTATATATCTTGACGCCCATCCTACCTCTCCTCGTCATCATCACCATCATCATGTAGTATTAATTTCTCTCTCCTTTCTTATTTCTACATCCTGCTTTCCTAACCCTCCACTTGATCATCTAACATGTAGTTATCGATAATTGTGCTTCACCGTTTGTTGTCGTTGTCCTTGTATTCTGAAGAAGGCTACAGGCCGAAACGTCAGTACAGTGTTGTGTTCCTTCCTTGTAAAGCTGTCATCATACTTTGGAGTGTTTAGCACACCATACCAAATAGCATAACAACCAATGAGACAAATTATGATTCCTAAAATCAACAAAAAACCTAAGGTTTAGAACACTGGTAATAGAAAAATTTAGAATACTGGTTAGAACTATAATAAGTAGGGTTAAAAAAAAAAAAAAAAAAAAAAAAAAAAGCTGCTCAAATTCACAAAATATTTTTCATGTGATATCTGAACAAGTGTGCAGTTTGTACAAGTTAAATCTCTCACCAATCATGTGACCCTATTAAAGCAATCGCCTTCTTGACCATTTCAGCCTCGCACCATGCAATAGGTGAAAACAAAACTGTTTGTCGGATGAAATGATTATTGGCAGCATTTCTAAGGACCTCAAAGGATCCAGTTTGTGGAGCTAGATTATTGGGCTCAGCATATAACCGGGTGCCTGCAATGAAGATGTAAAAAATATTCATTTTTAAAACAGAATTAATAATCATAATAAAGAATTAATAATCTTAATAAAGATCATGTTTTTCATTAAGATGCAAATGTTATGTAGTGTGAGCATCAAAGAACTAGGAAGATCATAGAAAGTAATGAATTTCATTGGTCACAAACAAGGCTAATGACGATGTTCTGTGGGAAGTCAATAAACACAATTTTGAGCAGAAATTCACAAAGAGAAATTAGTAGTTATGATTTATTGAACACATAATAAAAAGTGGATCAACACCAAGTATCATGTTTGCTGGTGCAGGTAATCATGTTTCCCCACAACTTTCTGTCTCTAAAGTCGTTTATCTCTTGTTGGCTTTCCTTTCAAACTATTCTTTCAAACTGTCTGGTATTCTTTCTTTTTTCCTCTTTTCCCCTCATTTTGTTCAGTTATCACAATACAGTGATTTCAGAACAATAAGCCTAATGAGCCAGGTAACAAAAATTTTACTAAAAGTTATACAGGGAAGGATTCAGAATAAAATCAATACTGAATTAGATGAGCAACAATTTTGATTCAGAAAAAAACAGTAGCACAAAAGAAGCCATATTTAGCATGAGAACATTGATTGAAAAGTACATAGAAGTAAACAAACCAATATATGTCTGCTTCATAGACTACACCAAAGCTTTCGATAGAATACACCGTAATCAACTTATAGACTGCCTAAAGGATATAAACCTATACGACTAATATGTAATTTGTACTGGGAGCAAACAGCAATAACAAGGAGAACTCTACACCCATGGACATAAAAAGAGGAGTAAGACAAGGATGCATCCTATCACCAAGCTTATTCAATCTATACGCTGAACAAATCTTTAAAAACATCTCAGAGATGCCAGACCTAAACATTAATGGAAAGATAATCAATAACCTTAGATATACTGATGATACTGTTCTACTAGCAGAAAATCCTAAAGACCTACAACAATTGCTTAATGTGATAAATATAACAAGCAAAAAATATGGACTAGATATGAATATCAAAAAGACTAAAACTATGATCATAAACAAAGAAAATTCTCAAGACCTACAATTAAATATCACAGTTGAAGGAATATATCTGGAGACAGTCCAAAGCTACAACTACGTGGGACATACTATAACCAATGATGGAAAATGTACAATTGAAATAAACAAAAGAATAGGTATGGCAAAAAGTAATTTTAATGCCATGAAAAATATACTAACAACAAAACAAATATCAGCAGGGCTGAAACTAGGAGTGGCAAAATGTTACATCTTCTCAATATTCCTTTATGGTGCAGAAAAATGGACATTAGACAAGAAAACAGAACAGAAAATTGAAGCCTTTGAAATGTGGATTTATAGAAGAATAAGAAGAATAGGTAGAATTGGATGGAAAGAAAAGAAAACAAATGATGAAGTTTTAAAACAACCTGAAAATAAAAATAGAACTACTAAATACAATTAAGACAAGACAAATGAAATTTTTGGGGCATGTTAAAAGACACAACAGCCTACTAAAAGTAATATTGGAAGGGAAAATACAAGGTAAGAGAGGCAGACCAAGACTAACAAGGACGAGTAACATCAAAAGATGGACAAGTCAATCTATGACAGCCTGCACCATCAAAGCAAGAAACAGAGTAGAATGGCAAACCATGGTAGCCAACCTTCGTTGCGGAGAAGGCACTCAATGATGATTATGAATGATCACAATACAGTTCATTTGATCTCTTCTCATTAACTAGAATTACTACTATCATATAGCCAAATATAATGATTGTTTCAAATGTTGGCAACAAGCTGGAGAGAGGGTAAAGCCATGAAAAAGCTATGGATTCAAACAGAAAAATTCCAACAACTGATGGAATTCCAAGAGAAATATTCCAACAACAGATGAGATTCCAAGATAAATATTCCAACAACTGGTGGGATTCCAAAACAAATATTCCAACGGCTGGTGGGATTCCAAGAGAAATATTCCAACAACTGGTGGGATTCAAACTTGACACCTTTATGACCACAGGTTGACATCTTACCTCTAGACATCCAACCACATTCTTTTTGCTTCATCTTTTTTCAGAATGATCTACTTACTCATTTCAGCTATCCATAAAATTGTCAAAATTTTTATTTAAAACCACACTTCTGTGACTTTCATAGATGTTAGTGTGTGCTGCTCAGTCATCAACAATTTACTTTCATAAGGCAAGACCAATAAAAAAAACACATTGACATTCTCTTTTTTTTTTATACCCCAATTGTCAAAGATGGATTGTGTAATACATTTTTCAATCTTTGAAATACAACCTTCGATTGAGCTATTTTACATTTCACCTATGAAGCTAGCTTCTACAACTTAAGCTATCATCATCCCTGAATATTTGAACTCATTGATCTTGTTTTATGTTGCCTTCTTTACTTCATATTGATTATATAATAGATACAACTGAAAATAAAACTAAAAAAAGAATCAAAGATGGTATTGGACACTATAAAGTTGTGAAAAGCCAACAAAAGAACATATTTGGAGATCATGTAAATAAAGAAAAGTCAACAACAGATTTGTCAAGTCAACAATTGATAGACAACTATAGTTAAAGAAAATTGTAGAAACCCAGAAATTAATTTGTCTGTAGATATTTTAACCGCATGGATAAATAGTTCAGCCACAAATACGATTAAATGTAAAGGTAAAGTACGAGTCTTAGCACGCGAGTTTCCACCTATATGTGCTCAGCCGCCTATCCAGAATTGTTCAGATACTTCTGGATAGTGTCACTTCAAGCATCAAAACTCATGATGTGAGGTGGCATTCCTCACCATCCCAGAGTACTACCTTATTTCCTATTTTTTTAGTATCCTGATGCTTTCCAAAACAAGAGCCTGTTTTGAGATACTCTTGTATCTGTGACATATAGTATACAATTTCTTGGTATTATAATGTAAGAGTTTCCCCTTATTTTGTTAAGGCACATGACATCCATATCTAAATACTTTGGCTTGTGAGTGTAGAATTTCTGACAGAAATAATTTATTTGGAATATAAACTATTTTTTTTTATGTATACACATTCAAGAGATAAAATGCATTGTTGATTACATATTGTTTGTGTATATTTATTGATGACAATGAATATAATGAAACTGTCAAACAAATTATGCTCAAGTAAATGTAAAACCAATTGTTCTGTGGTAAATTTCCACTTAAAAACATTACAGACTATTTCAACCTTTTGACAAGTTACAAAACGTATGCATTCGACAGTAATGTCATTTCAAAAGTAATAAATGACCATCTAGAATTGTGACAGATACATGGTGAAATATTAAAGATTTTCTTGAATGAAGAGCTTTCTTACTTTCAAAGTCATCCTTATATGGAAGAGGGAATGGAGCAGAGTGAGGTGGCGCAGGGTGAGAACCCTTTATCCCAGTGGACAACGTGGTTAATGTAATTACCTCATCTTTTCCTAAATGCAGCGAAGCTTCACCATTTTTGAACTGAATTTTTTAAAAAAAACATATGCAACTGTTATTCATGAATGTCACGAAAGCATTTACATGAGATTCTGTAATTATTACTCTTTACCTGTTCTGGAATATGACACCAATTTTGGTCTTTAGCAGCGAATTACACTTTTAATATAAATAAGCCATTTAAAAAATCAACAAACCCCCATGAAAACAGAAGCACTGAAGTCCAAGAGTTAATTTCATGGAAAATATTACTTAGCCACATTCAATGGTGAAGAGAAACCAGCAGAATTTTGCAGAAACCAACATATATAACAAAATTATTGTACTTTTCTTGTGCCAAATTAAATGGGAACAAAGATCTAAAATCAAACCTTTGTTTTCCAACTGTATACTGGACACAAAAGAATGTGATAGCATCTTATCACAAATACTAAACCAATTGGAGAAACCAATTAATTTTTATACTTATGGTACTGACTCTATAACAGCTCATCATCTGTTTTAGGTCTGGATAAGAGCCTATCTCTTTTCAAAACAGACTGTATGGCAGCATGGATAACTTTGATTTCACTATAGATACCTTCATTAAATTCATCACTGTAAATGATTGAAAGTTAATTAATGGGCAACAATAAAATACTGATGGATAACAGAAACAAACAGTTTTTATCTTATATTTTTATTGTTGTAAATGATACAATCATTGCACTGGTATCAAATGCTTTCAACAAAATGACAAACTTCTGGAGATACAAAGTTTTCAGTAAATGAACAAAACCTAGACTGTTCAATCCCTGCACGATACCAGTGCTAACAAATGGATGTAAAAGTTGGAAATCCACCAAGACTTTAGATAGGAAATTAAATGCCCTTGAAAACAAGGCTTCATAGGATCTCAAACATAAGCTGGAAAGATTACATTTCAAATGAACAGGTAAGAGATGAATCAAAACAAGAATAGCCAACGTGTCAAGCTTTATAAGAAGAACGCATTGGAAATACATAGGTCATGTTCTTAGAATGAATGAAGGAGTGAATAAAGGAAGACCTCCCCATCAGGCATTAATGTGAAAACCATCTGGTAAAATAAAACAAGACATACCAAGAGAATCCTTACTCAGAACAATTACTAGAGAAGGCTCAACTATGGGACTTAACAACAAAGAACTGCAAGAACTAGCAGCAAATCGTCAATCATGGAAAACTATGACTCCCATCCCATGTACCGTCTTTGGCCCAAGATGAATATGAATTAAATAATACAAATATGACAACTATTATGAATTCTACTTGTTATGACCTGCAGACCCAATTTTGATTCATAATTTCTATCAATGAGGCAATATTGTTTATTACTGATATTTTCTACATATGTAAGTTTTTTTCATCTGAGACAGAGGAAATTAATAAGATTTTATTTGCAGATGATCAGAAGTTAATTTTGAAAAAAATAGGTGACCTACAAGAACATATAAATACAAGAACACAAAAATTTCAACACTTAACAACACAGGCACCTAAGACAATGAAAATCAAGACCTACAAGACAGAAGTAATTAGCATCATCAAGAAAAACAGAACATCAACATAACAATAGATTGCAGACAAAGCAGGTGGATGAATTTAAACACCTAGGAAGTCTAACAACACAAGCAGCAAAAACAGATTTAAGATGCAGCAACAAAGCTTGTCAAATCAGCTGTCACCATTATTGTCCAATGAGTGAATTATCCTAAACAGGTATAAGTGTATGTATAATAAGCCTAAGAGATAATTCAGAAGAAAAGAACAAATAAAATGCAAGGGATAATTGTCACTATTGAATACATAAAGAAACAACAGGTAAAAGGGCTTGGAAACATTAAAAAACAGAAAAATCAAAATATGACTCAGTAATCCTTGCAGCAAACACTATGAGAACATCAGATCCAAGGGCCAACCATCAAAAGGATGGATTGATAGAATATTAGAAATATCATGGAAACATATTAGCAGGCGGGGCCAAAAGAAGAGCAAAAGACAGCAAACTATATTTCCCCTTGACACTGAAAGCTGAAAGGCAAATGGGGAAGGAAAGAAGAAGAATGAGGTAACATACAATTAGGTCTTTTATTGACATCAATTTATGAAAATCATATTTATACACCTAACAACTGCTTTGTGACACATAATATATAGTTAGCCATGACTGAAATATGCAACTACAGCAATGTTATTGTTGATGTTGTCTTGACCACCCTTGAGTGGTGTGAAATGAATCTTAGCTGCACTATGTTGGCATGACAAGGTTAGGGGAACTATTTGTATTAGTGTGTAAAGAATATTGATTTAGGTTGTAAAAAAAAAAAAAATTGTAACATGTAGAACTAATGTTCATCATCATCAAGTACCAGGCCTGCTGGCGTAGGTGATCATGTCTCTCCACAACTTTTGGTCTCAACAGTTATTTATCATTTCTGTTGTTGACCTTCTGCCAAGCCATTTTCTTAAGCTGTCTGGTATTTTTTTTGTGGCGATAGAACTAATATTACACCTTCTATCTATTGACCTTTCGAGCCATAGGCGGCCTATAGGGCGTAGACCAAGATACTCCTCCTCTTATCTAAATTTTTGTTCTAGCAGTTTTCAATTCTTTTAAAGATATTTTATCAAATCTCGCCATTTGTCTCTGTTCTGTGCAAGCAGCTCTATCTCATTGAGGGAGCCGATTCCTGCTGCTCTTGCCTCTCTGATCAATGTTCTTCTCAGTGTCTCTCTGGGTCTTCCTCTTTTCCTCTTACCTGTTGTTTCCCACATGAGGGCATGCTTTGCTATTCGGTTATTATCTCTTCTCATCACATGTCTAAAATATGACCATCGTCTTTTCTTTATTACTGAAGATATTAGTGGTTGATTGGCAATTTCTCTAATTTCTTCATTTGTTTTTAATTCATTCTACGCTATACCAAGTATTTTCCTTAGACATTTATTTTCGAATGTGTTCAACTTTGTTTCTATGTCTCTTGCTGTTTTCCAGCTTTCACACGCATACGTAAGGGTTGATAGTACATTTGATTTGAATAGTCTAAGTTTTGTGTTTGTGGTGATGAGTTTTGATTTCTATTCATCATCATCATCATGTGCCGTACTGGTTGGCATTGGCAATCATGTCCTTCCACAATCTTTTATCCACAGTGCATCGTATGAGTTCTGTTGTTGACTGTTTTCCATGCCATGACACCAAGCTATCCAGTATTTTCTCTCTTTGTCGTCCGCGATCTCTCTTTCCTTTTATTTTGCCAGTTGTTGTAACCAAGTATTCCAACTTTCCTCTTCTCATGATGTGCCCAAAAAATGTTGATTGCTTCTTTCTGATGTTTTTTAAGAGCTCCCTTTTATAGTGTTGGCCTCTTTGAGAACTTTCTCGTTGGTCTTTTTAGCTGTTCAGGAAACTTTCAAAATTCTTCTGAGAAATCCCATCTCTGTGGCCTCTAATCGTCTTTTCATTTGTTTGTCAATTGTCCATGATTCGCTTCCATAGGTCTGAAGTGGTTCTATACAGCATCGATGAACTGTCTTTCTCATCTCTATTGACATAGATTTGTTGCATAAGATATTTTTCATTTTCTGAAATGATATTTTGGCCTGAGCTATTCTGCTTTTTATTTCTGTATTGCATCTTCCATCTGATGTTATCACTGTGCCCAAGTATTTCAAACGTTGCACTTGTTTCAGATTTGTCTTGTTTATTTTTATGCTTCATGATGGTGATGATTGTTTCTTTGATATAACCATTACTTCTGTTTTCTTACAATTCAGACTGAAACCTTTCTTGTTGCTTTCTTTTACTATTATGTCTATCATTTCTTGTAGCTCATTCTCTGTCTCTGCTATTAAGACTGTGTCATCCGCATATCGTAAATTATGTATGTTGTGACCGTTGACTTCAATTCCTTTTTTGTCTACTAATATGTTTGCTGTAAAGTGAAAACAAATCCGGCGACAGAACACAGCCTTGTCTGACTCCTTGTTTTATAAATTGAAATTGTCCTGTTTGGTTGTTAATTCATATAGCTGCTGTTTGTTGCCAGTGCATGTTTTTTTTATGATTCACAGATCCTTGCCATCAATTTTTAATTTCTTCAGCATATTGATTATTTCCAAGTTCTTTACTTTGTCAAATGCTTTCGTGTAGTCTATAAAGTACATATATAGATCTTTCTTTACCTCTATAGATCTTTCTATCAATGTTCTTAAGATGTATATTGCACTATTGGTGCCCTTTCCTTCCACACATCCACATTGTTCCTCACTTATTTCTGGTTTTATTTTGTTCCTTACACGTCTCATGATGATTCTTAATAATATTTTAGTCATATGGCTCATGAGACTAATAGTGTGATGGTCTTCACAATCAGTGGCGCCTGATTTCTTCGGTATGGCTACAAAGATAGATTTTAGTAGATCTTCAGGTATGTGTCCAGTGTTATATATGTCATTGAGTAGTTTTGTTATGACTTGTACTCCCAACTCTCCTAATGCATTTATCTCTTCGATTGTTATATTGTCGGGACCTGGAGCTTTGCCTCTTTTCATGTGTTGAATTGCGTCGTCCACTTCACTCTGCATTATTGGTGGTCCTGTGTCTTCATTTGAATTGTTTAATTCTGGTCTTTCATCATCATAGAGTTGACTGATATATTCTGTCCATCTTTCCATTGTCTTCTCCTGTCCCATTATTATATTTCCTTCCTTTGATTTCACACATCCTGAAACTTTGACTTCTTTTCTTCCTGTTAATTCATTTAACTGATTGTGCATAAATTTTGAGTCTTTCTTTTGTTATTTTTCCATTTCTTCACATTTCTGTTTTAACCATCCTACCTTTGCTTCTCTGCATTTGTTTTGGATATCTTTGTGCAATATTTTGTATGTCCGTTCTTCTTTCTTATGTTTTCTTCTGTCATCCATTTCTTTTTGTTGATTCTTTTAGTCACTGGTATTACTTCTTTTGATGTTTGTTGAATCGATTGTTTGAACATTTCCCACTGTTCCTGGATGTCCTGTATTTTCTCAATAGTAAAAAAAAAAAAAGTAAAGTACCCCCGTCACGCCAAGTGGCGTATAGGGAAATATGGTGTTAGTGACCATAAATTTTACAGACCTTCAGCACATGATTTTTGGGGTAATGTGGTCGGTATTATGCCCGTGCTATTTTCTCAATAGCATTATATCTATTTTGTACTATCGTGCTGTACTTATCACTCATCTGTTTTTCTACTCTTAGCATATCTAGTTCTAATTTTATATTTCTTGGTGATTTCTGTGCCTTCCGCAGTTTTATTCTTACCTTTCCAACTACTGGTACATGGTCACTATTGCAATCTGCTCCTGGCCTTTTTTTAACAGATGTTAGCCCATTCCTGAATCTTCTCTGTACCAGTATAAAATCAATTTGATTGTGTACTTTTTTGTCTGGGCTTTGCCATGTCCATAGTCGCCTAGGGTGTTGTTTGAACAAGGTGTTACCTATAATCATTTCTTGTGTCTTTGCCCAATCTATCAATCTATCCCCTCTATCTTTCGTCTCTCCAAGGCCATGCCCCCCAGTCACATTTTGCACTTTAGCTGTTCCTACCTTTGCATTGAAATCCCTGATATAATAGTTATTTCTTGTGATTTACACTGTTCCATGGTCGCCTCTAGCTCTTCATAAAAAGTGTCAATGCCTTCTTCGCTATTACTTGTTGGTGCATAAACTTGAATTATGTTGATATCCATTGGTCTACCTCTCAATTTTACTAGCAGAATTCTGTCTGATACTGGCCAAAATCCTTTCACTGTTTTGCTTCTTTCTCTATCTAACATGATGCCTACTCCTCTTTCGTGTGTGGTTCCCCCAGAGTAAATTACATTTCCACAGTCGTGTTGTGATAATCCTGCTTCTTTCCATCTTATTTTACATAGTCTCAAGATGTTCAATTTCATTTTCTTCATTTCTTGACTGATGTTTTCTAGTTTTCCAACCTGGAATGCTGATCTAATGTTCCAAGTTCCTATTGCTAGTGTCTCTTTATTTTTTTATCTTGCATACAGTAGCACATAAAAAATAGTGACACTGTAACCTTCCAGGCATGTTGTAAGAGGTGACTAAGGAGGTTGATTGATGGCTTGACAAGCTGTCATTGTAAAAAGTATTGTTATGGAAACAGCGCCATAGATTTTAGAAGCAGCAATTTCTGCAATATGTGCCACTTTGGCACGCAAGGTTTCTGTTTTTGAGATTGTGGTTCTGCTCTATGTGCCGTCTTCGGCTGGAAAGGACAATAGATAGATAGATAGATAGATTAGATTAGACTAGACTAGACTAGAATAGACTAGACTAGACTAGACTAGACTAGACTTTCTTGGCAGTGACTGTACTAATCGGAGATCGCAGCCATTGTCTCTATACATGAGATCCTCTTCCTACCATCACGGTGTGGGGACCATAACCGGCACTACTTGTCGGCTGCTCCCACAACACCATCCACCACCTGCTCCAATGACTTCACATAACCCTGATAGGGGGGCTAAACGGGAGCTCCACCTTGCCCAAGGGTGTCCCGAAGACTAGCGGAGGAAAGGAGACGTCTTATTCCTCCTTTGGTAGGGCAGAACTCTACCCCGCTATCCTGATTTCTATTACACCTTACAAATAGTTTAATCATTTGCATTGTCTTCCTTTGTTTTATTGAAAGAAACATAATTTTAGGAGCATGATTTTAAAACAATTTTTCTAGAGCAAGCTTACAGTTTATACAATAAAAGGCTTACCTGTAATTGACCTTTGTTAATAAATGTTTCGCTCGCAATTCCATTAAAGCCTAATTTGCTGTACCAGAAATTCAAATGCATATTCTTGGCCTGAAATTGTGTAAATTTAGCAGAATACAATTTTGTGTAAATTTTGTTAAAAATCTTTCTGCTGTTGGTGAAATAAATTTAAAGAGGAAATAAAAACTCATTAGTTATTTTGCTACTTTTCAAATTGCATTTATAATTTGTTATATAAACAAATGAAGGTTAAAAAAAATAATCTTAGATGGGTAAAGAAGAAGAACAAGTGCCAATATAGCGATGTACATTCTTAGTATTCATGAAATTTAACAGAGAATGCAAACAACAAAAGCCAGTATCCATTGAGACAGAAGTGCAGGCCCTGATTTTAAAAAACAATCTTCTGAGGCTATGCAGTCACATACATAGTTGGTCCAGTTTGACGTAAACCGAGATCATGGCCTTTCCTAACTCAGGCTAGTGTGAGAGTTTTAAAGGAAGACATCAGCACATTTTCCTTAACTACACGTACTTTGATAATAGAGATTATGGTAGTAATTAAGGCAATAGCTTTGTTGGAGTAAAAGATTTGCACCATTATATGCTTTCTCAGTGACTCAATGTGTTTAGGAAATTCAAAATTGACTAGACTCTTTGGCAATAGTTGGAGTCTTTGAAGAGGTCAAGACACAAAAATCTGCTTCATTTTTGTACAAGGGCACTAGAGTGTAAAAAATAATGAATGAGTAGACAGGCTTGTAGTAGACATGGCTATTTTGGAGAATGGTTGAGCAATGTATTGGGCTGACATTCTAAATGCTTTCAGGGAGACAGGATAAGTAAACAATTCAAACGATCAAATAATTTGAATTTTCAACTTTGAATAGACTGCAAGAAAATGAATGCCAAAATGAGTGATGCCAGACTAGAGCACAATGCAGGGGACAAAGAAGACTGGTAAACTAAAACAGAACTTGGATCATCAGTGTCTACATATTGAGGGTGTGCTGAAGAATGGATCTGAGCACTTATGGAGTTGACAACTGTGTGGAGGATGATTGGTTGATTAACTAACTACTATATACAAAACTTAGTCATTGTCATTTTACTTTCTGATTTCTTACCAAAAAATGGATACTTCTTGAAAATAACACAACTGGCATTGTGCATGAAAATGACCTTGTTGAGCATCTAATGAATGTCACTGAATCATTTCAGAGGATCCCAAAAATTTTTTCTGGCAACGTTTAAAAGGGTTCTCATTATGCCTAATGGCATTTATGAAAAATATAGTGTTTGTTACTATATTTTTCAATAACCATTAGCACATATTTGGGTGATGCAATTGGTATCATGTCAGACTTCTCTACTTCTTAGAGAAACCTCTGATACCCATTTTTAGTGGCTGGATAAACCCTAAAGCCATGTCAGTATGGATAACATTGACGTATTAGGGAATTGAACTTGGACTCATGATCATTAGACGAGCTATGTTTATTTATTATTTTTTTTTTTCATTTGCCAGTTTTCACCTCTGGTGAAGTCCCTAGAGACTAGAAACTGAATTGTGCATGTTAATCTGTTTTCTCCCTGGCAGCTGGTGCACAGAGGTCCTTCGCCGCACAGGCAGATAACTCCGTCTTAGGGGGTGCTAATATTTTTTTTCCATCAATTAGTAATTGATGTTTCAAGCCAGGTCACTGCCTAGACCAGTGGTTGCTGCAGAGAGAAATCACAAATAAAATTCCCAAATGTTGCAGCTGGGATTTGAACTCACAACCTCTCTGTCTCAAGACTGGCGACTTGCCTTAAGACCAACCAGTCCCCTGAGCTATGTTTTTAAAATGCATTAATTTCGTTTTTTTCTCTATAGGGTATCACTTAGGCTTTGTACATAAAAGCCTTGATGTTGATAGTTAGTCACTTTACTAGGGCTGACAAGGTCACCTCATCATCAGTTAATACCAGTGGCGTATTCTCTATGATAGCGCAGCTGCCGCCGGTAGCCTGAACATATTAATGAAATACAAAAGGAAATTATAATTTATTATATTTTTAAAAATAATTATATTACAAGTTTTCGAATATTCTATTACATATTTCATAGTCTAAAATGAAATTTGCTTTGATTTGCATTTATTAAAGCAAGCCACTATAACGTTTGTGAACGAAACCGAAACTACTCTACATTGAAACCTCTATTAGCCAGCGGTACATTTTTCCTCTATATGGACCTAGTATTAATGACCTTGATATTAAAAAATGGGAGTCAAAATAATATAGTGGGTCTACCACTAGAGGAATGCGGTTTCATGTGTTATTTTTAGCTCTAGCCAATTAGAAGCATTAAAAGTGAAAGTGAAACTATGTCTGATTACCGGAACTTCCTTATCTATTTATAACTACGTTATGCGCATCAGCATCTGTAGAAAGAACTTTTTCTGCTCTCAAGAGAATCAAATATTATTGTCACTCAACTCAGACACAAGAACGCTTATCTGGTTTGGCATTAATGTCCATTGAGAAATCATTCCCTCAGAAACTTAGAAACCAACCCAACAGTACTTTCAATGACAAAGTCATTGAGACATTTTCGTCCCAAACAAGACGGATATAATTAACATAAATAAGTAAGTAATTTAAAATTTAGTGATGTCATTAGAAAATATTACTTTATGTTAGCCTACTGATTATAATGTATGTTTTTATTTATTATATCAGCGGTAGCCCAGATCACAAAACCAGTTTACGCCACTATAGGTGCATGGTCCATGAGGAAGACATGCACCTTTGTACAAAAGTTCCTGTGCTGTAAAGAGCAATCAGAAGCTCACGGCTGCAAAGATTTAGGCAAGGCCATCCAGATATTTTTTTTTAGCAGTTTTATATTCAATGAAACATTACTGGTGATGGAAGAATGAAGGCCATCATAGTTTTATTTAGATTGATGGTGAGTTTGAACAATTTTCAAGAAGCCAAAAACAAGTTTATAAGGATATATAGCTTGTCATCTGAAAGTGTGGGGTGGTATTGAAATAAGCCTAGACTGTGATTAGTAAATCAAGTCCTTGAAGACTGAAATCTCTTTCTTTTTGTCATCGATTGAGTTAACATAAACAACTACCTTTTGGACTAGTCGTATCGATAGGTAAGAGCCATCTGTTGATGTTATAAAGCATTAGTACAATAGTAAAATATATTCAAAAGAGTGTTAAGGTGAGAAAATAGGATTCTTTAACTGCGCTGTTCCTGTAGAAGTCATCAGATGTCTGGTTTCTATGCTGCAATGCACTTTTCATATCCCCAAGAATGGGCTGCACCACAAATGATACATAGTTTATTTTCAACAAAAATGTTAAAGACTTCATCACAAGTTCCTGTTCTGGGCAAAATTTTTAATTTCAGTGAGGAAGTCGAAGCCTGCCATTCTTCCCTTTAAATCGGTGTTCTTCTTGATGTCTTTTTAGGTCTGCCTCTTTTTCTTTTCCTGTTATTTTGCTCCCTTTGAGATCCTCTTGTTATTTCTTCTTATATCACTCGACACACACGAACCTTCTTTTTCTGATTATAGATGAGATTGTTGGTTGCATTGCCATGAAGTTAAAGTACGAGATTTGAATCGGCGTCTTAGCACGCGAGTGTCACCCAATATGTGCTCGGCCATCTATCCAGAAGATTCAGAGGCATAGTCATTTCTTTTAGTAAAGCACAAGTCTTAAATTTATTCCATTTCACAGAAAATAATCAGGGTCCTTCTGATCAGGTAGCAAGTGCACTATCCACTCTACTCTGCCACCAAGACTTTATTTTCCTTAGATATACACATTTTTAATATGCAGAAGTTTTAATAGACACGTTTTTTTTAAATATATGATTCAAATTAAACAGGCTCCCAAAGGAGTAAAAAATAACCATTGTTCCTACATTTGTGTTGAAAATTACTATGATTAATAGGAAAAGAAAGAGATTTGTAAGAAGAGATGGCTCATATTTAATATGGATGATCATAAGAGCACAACTGATAGACATCATTTGAAAACAAATAAAGAGATTAAAACAGCTCATAAAAATTAACTTCACTGCAGCTTCATATTTTGATGCATTTATGTGCATTTCCTGGCCTCGACCTTATAATAATTGGCCTAGCACATTAATAAATGACATAGATATCCAAACAATGAATATGATAAAATTGTATAAAAACACAAATGCATAAAAAATTATTTATTTACAGCATTATTCCATTTATGAGGTCTCTGCCAGGAGAACTTATTATAAGAGCAGAGAATAATGGCTGCTTGACCAGTGTGGTTGTAGTGAGATGTTCAGGTCTGAGTTTTTATTTCAGCTACGATAGAAAAAAACTTGTGATCCTCTCATGATTTAAATCTGTGTTCTCCTGATTTTTTAGCACAACAAGCTATCAATTCAACCACCCAATCTCCTAACAAATGCATGGATAAAGATAAAATATACAAATACAGATGTAAATTTACTTACCAAACTGCCTTTCAATGATATTGTTATATTTTGATCTGTTACATTGTATGCTGCCAGAGAAGGTCTAATGCAGACAGAATGGTCATGTGTCTGCAGGTAAATTAAAATGGGAAATACTATACATGTATATTTTAAAAATATGCAGTGTAAAAAACTCATCAAGTACCATGCTAGCTGGCTTAGGTGATCATCTCTCTCCACAGCTTTCTATTTCTTCTGCTGTTTATCAATTCTGTTGTTGATTTCCTACTTAAATTTTAAATTAGACTGTCTTGAATTGTTTTTCTCTCTGTTTTTCCTCTATATTTTCTTCCCTCAATTTTTCAATTTATCACTGTATACTTTATTTGCTCCCCTCTCAAAAAACCAAAAAGATTAAGATTGCTTCCTTCTGATGTTAGCAGGGAAATTAGCTTTGTTTTTCTATTTTTAGCTGCACATAGTCCATGTGTGTTCCATTTTCCTGTGTGTTACCGGGGCCGCATTATGAGGGAAGTAAAGAATAGTGACACTGTGACCTTCCAGGCATGTCGTAAGAAACGACTAAGGAGTTTGATTGATGGCTTGACAAGCTGTCATTTTAAAAAGTATTGTTATGGAAACAGCGCCATATATTTTAGAGCAGTGATCTCTGCTATATGTGCCACTTTGGCACGCAAGGTTTCTGTTTTTGAGATTGTGGTTCTGCCCTATGTGCTGTCTTCGGCTCAAAAGGACAATAGATAGATAGATAGTCCATGCTGTTCTTGACATTCTAAAAATAAAACCACATTTCTGTGGCATTCAATAATTTTCTTTTTCTATGTCCTATTATCCAGGATTCACATCCATATTTCAAGACTGGTTCAACATAACCACATAAAACTGAAGATCTCTTTTTCTTATTTATTTCCAGTGACAAAAATGGATGGCATAATATCCTTCCACATAAAATAATAGAAAATACATTATATAGTTAATTTGGTATTGAGAAAGCGGTATATAATAAGACTATATATACATTGTGTATATTTTCATTTATATATATATATATATATATATATATATATATATATATATATATATATATATATATTAAAGTAAAGAGCCCCCGTCACGCCGTGGCGTATAGGGAATATGTTAGTGATCATAATTTTTACAGACCTTCGGCATATGATTTTTGGGGTAATGTGGTCGGTATTACGCTCGTACCACTTTACTTTCCCAGAAAGAATCCGGTACCCATTTAAGGCTGGGTGAACCTGGAAGCCGTCGGTCAGGATCGAACATGACCTCTTGTCCTTTGTAGTCCAGTTGACTACACTGAGCCATCGGTCAGGATCGAACATGACCTCTTGTCCTTTGTAGTCCAGTTGACTACACTGAACCACTGAGCTATTGCGGCTCTCTCTCTCTCTCTCCCTCTCTCTATATATATATATATATATATATATATATATATATATAATTTCTGAATCTCATTTGCTATACTGATTATAGTTTCCTTCTTTAAAATTAATATGGTATGGCCAGGTCAAAAGACACAGTGGACTGGAAAGAATAATAATGGAAGGCATGGTCCCCTGACGATGAGACAGGGACAGATCAAGAAGATGGTGGTTTCAAGAAATCAATCAAAGTCAAAGAGACCTCGGACATGACAACAGAGGAAGTGGGAGATCTGGCTAGAGACAGAGAGATAGAGATTCTTTTAAACAGGCTGTGTTGAATTCAATGTTCTGCAAAGAACATGCACACATTTCTTTTTTCTTTCTCATTGTCGCATAGTGATATACATTTCCTTTTATCAATATTTGCTCAAAAGATGTCCATATTAAAATATTCATGATAGTAAAATGTTTATACATTTATATCGATTACATTTTAGTGTGGTCTGTGTAACACAGATTTTCATTGTATAATATAAAATTGTGTGATAAATAAGTAAACAAATCCTAAATCTGAAATGATAGGAAACTCTTTATACAGAGATTTGTAGCAGAAGGCAATCTGATCATCAGAAACAGTCCAGTTAAGCAAGTGTATCTGCCCTTTAGATTCTTGACACTCTAGAAAGAAGAAGAAAGGGGAGGCGGGAGACAACCTGGGTCATGACTCTCAGGCTTCCACCTCCTGCTGCATTCAACCTGAAAATTATATGTCATGTATATAATAGAACAGACTCTGGTCTAGTTAAAACATGAAAGAGATGTTGCTATATATTTTCCCATAAAAGAGCTTTATATATCATATATTATAAATATTTATGAAAAAAATCTATTTAAAAAAAATGAAATTATGTTTTTTTTTTTCGTTCGTCAGCTTTGACCTCTGACGAAGTCCCTAGAGACTAGGAACTGAATTTTACGTGTTAATCCATTTTCCCTGGCAGCCGTGTGCATAGGGGTCCCTTGCTGCACAGGCAGATAACATTTATGTTATTTAAAAAATTTCCTAAACAGTGTTGACTGGTTGTTATTCACAGTATAAACAGATTTAACATGTGAATTAAAATATACATCACTTACCATAGTTTCTATGACAATTGTTAAGTCTTTTCCATCTGGACTAACTAGGGCAACATAAGAGCCTCCATTTGGCAACTTTCCAACTCCATTTCCATGCTTAAGATATTTCCAGCCAATGGAAGTAAATTGTGTTGTATGCGCTGGTTTTGAGATATTAATATTTTTTACAAATTTGCTAGCAGAAACTAGATGGTAGGCATCATCGCCATTATAAATCAGTTCTATAATAACTATGAATATATTAAAAACCTCTCTTATCTATATCAGGACCTTTCATATAGATCTGGACTGCTTCAAAACTAAATACCAACAGAATATAATTTTTTAAAAAAAGATCTAAAAACATTTTACAAAAGCATACTTGTATAAATGTTCAGCCAACAAAAGTTTTTTGTCCAAGTGAGATGAACAAACAGACAAACAAAAAACAAAAAAATAAATAAACATTAATCATGGTTTAAAACTGAACTATAAATTAAGTAGATTTGTCAATATATATACTACATCATGTTGATTCTAGAACTAATATTGCACAGCATAAAGAAAATACTTTTTATGCTTCATGGCTTACTTGTCATCATTTATTCATTCATTCATGGCCCATGTGAAGAAAAATTGGATATCATGTTCATGTATAACTTTGATGCACAAAAGAGGTGAGATGCAGAATGGCTCAGGCAAAAGCAGCTTTCCAAAAATAAGGAAGATACTATGCAATCCATTTTTGACAATAGAAACAAGAAAAAGAGTTCTTAAATGTTATGTAGAGCCAGTCTTAACATATGAATGTTAATCATAGACAATAGGACAACAGACAAGAAAATCACTGGAGTCTGTTAAAATGTGGTTTAACAGAAGAATGTTGAGAATACCATGAACAGCTAAGAAGAGTAATGAAAACGTTCTGAAAGTGGCCAAGGAAAAAGAAAGCTAATTTCCAATATTAGGAAGAAACAATCATCATTTTTTTTATGGCATGTAATGAGAAGAGAACAGCTGGAATATATTGTAACAACTGGAAAAATTGAGGGATGAAGAGATAGAGGGAAGCAAAGAGAAAAAATAACAGAGAGCTTAAGAGAATGGCTTGGCAGAAGGTCAACAACAGAAATGATAAATAGCTGTCGAGATCACAAGTTGTGGAGAGACATGATCACCTACGCCAGCAGGCCTGGTACTTGATCATGATGATGATGCATAACTTTGATCTTGTGCACTGTGCAACTGCACCACTATTGATCTTTTTCTGTGTAATGCTGTCAAACTATCTAGCATCTTTTCCTTTTGTACCTCTAACTCTCCAATTGTCTCTTTTTCCTGTTGTTTATTATTTCAACTCACCTCTTCTCCACATATTCCCCACAATTCTAGATGGCTTTTTCCTATTTTTGTTTGGTAATTTTCCTCTGTTAGTATGCCTCTTTCTTTTTCCTTTTTCTCATTGGAAATTTTAGTACCTTAAACATTCCTTTAAAAAGTATCTCAACTGATTCTATCAAGTGTTATATATCTTTGTTTACTTTCCATGATTCACAGCCATCAAGCAGTGAGTGCTGGTTCAATGCAGCAACATAAAACCCTCTTTCTATCATTCAAAGATAATGACTTGTTGCATAACATATTTCTCACTTTATTAAAAATATTCTTGGCCTGCGCAATTCTATTTTTTTTTTACCTCTCTAAGGCACCTTCCATCTGATGTTAACACTGTTCAAACATATTTAAAACAATCTACTTTCTTGTGCTTTTTCATTTGTGCATATACAGTTATATAAGACTTTGCCAGGGTTTAAGAGGATCATGCCATGCCAAGAAAATGGAAAAAAACTCAAGACTAACTATCTACACTAAATGGATTGTGGAAAAGTGATATATATATATTTTATATATATATATATATATATATATATATATATATATATATATATATATATATATATATATATATATATTGCACTTGGGTGAAATCTTTTCTTTTGAGACTACTGTTACTTCTGTTTTCCTGTTTTCCTTTCATTTAAACTCAGTCCCTTTTTCCTCACTTTTAAAAATATTGTCTCTTGTCATGAAGTAATCGTTATCCTACAAGAAATTGACCTACATTTACCTGACTTGAAAACTATATTCCAATAAGTTTAGGTTAAATATGAATTATATCTACCTTAAAAGTTATATTCAAAGTAGACAGACACAATTTCAGTGTAACATCTTTGCAATAAAATGATTTTAGACAAGAAAAGTTAAGAAAAATTGCAAGGAAATGCCTGGGATGGTAAGACAAAGTGATTGAGGAAATAAAATACATGAAACATATTGAATTGCTGAAAAGATATATTGTTGTTTAGGCAACCAGTCACAAGATAAGAAAAATTGTGATGGTAATAACCTGAGATCCAAATTGGACTCTTTACAAGATAATTGCCACTCCATGGTTCAAAAGCTGTCATCAAACCATCTCTATCATATGGAAGTCCTGGATAGTAACTAGCAATCAAGTTCCAAGATATAGTTCTGAAACAAAGAAAGACATTAAAATGAAATATACCAATCTTAGAGTAAGCCAAAAAAAAAAAAATGACATTCTAGCATGTAAATAATCACTGGTGGCACACTGTAAAGATAAACCTACTGATTGTTGTGTCATAATGGAATGAAATGCTTCAACATTACAATCTTAAGCAGCAACATTTAATACAAGAAGTATTATTTGTGATATAAATTATTGATCAATAGCCTCTAATTTTTCTAAACAAGAGCTAGTTTTTCAATAGAAGCCACTCGTAAAAAATGGACATGAATCCTGGACAATCAGACAAAAGACAAAAACTATATAGGCCACAGAAATG
Organism: Megaustenia siamemsis; assembly: GCA_032433765.1. Lineage (NCBI taxonomy): Eukaryota > Metazoa > Mollusca > Gastropoda > Stylommatophora > Ariophantidae > Megaustenia > Megaustenia siamemsis. The sequence continues at coordinate 57,947,597 of JAVIAB010000092.1, forward strand.
TGGTTGACATAAAAAATGTTGGGAATACCATGGACAGCTAAAAAGGGCAATAAGGATATTCTGAAAGAGGCCAAAGCAAAAAGATTATTCTCATAAGGTGCATTTTTTTAATGATGAAAATAGCTTCACAAAGTAGTGTGGTAAATAAATAAATATGAAGTAAATAAACAACACAAAAATATATCTTTACATTTATGTCAATGTAAAGATATATTCTTATCTTTTGAAATCACTTACGATGTCATATATCCATTTACATAATTCAGGTTCAGAATCTGAAACAAAATTAGAATAGCAAGAACAGTAAAACTAAAGCTTATAATTTATTTATTTTTTTATTTTTCTATGCTTTATTCTGTATTATAATTAAGCATGATAAAAACCATTAGCTAATCATAATAATACCGTTGTCTAGATATGCATGAGCAACATGAGTGAAAATAATAATAAATTAGATTGTGTCACAGAACTGAAGTAAAGGAATAATTCAAAATAATGATATTTGATAAGGGTATTGATATTATGGGATAGGTGACATATATGTTAGGAACGGTTCTTCGAATATTTTTTGCTTTCACTACTGCTGCCCACCCACTCATTTATTTGTCTCCCTGCCCTGAGGCATATATTTTCAAATGCATCTAATTACTTTTTTTTGCTTTAGTTGTTTTCTTTCACTACTACTTGTACAATAACTGCTCAAAGTAAACTGTCTTCAGTTTCCTGAAGTTAGATATTGTCTACAATAGCTCTTTATGTGTTTGGATCATATGATGTTGATGAAAGGCAAGACAAACTAGAATCATGTGACCCTGAGCTTGAAATACTATTATTTTCAAACTTATTAGGAACTGTGATAATTTACTTTAAGTTAAAGATGTACTGTATATAAATACAACAGATCATTTATGGGCTATGAGCTAGGGTCTACAACAACTCTTCAGTAATATATTTCATTTATTAATATTTTTCAACAGAGTCAAGAAGTACAACACTGTTTACAACAGTTCTTTATGTTGTGTATGCACTGCAGTATAGTTTAATCATTAACTTGTATTACAAGATAGCTACATATTTGTAACAGAAATGATAAGCAACTAGCCTTGAAACATGGCTCATGTTATTTTAGTTCTATAATTTGAACAATCAGTGATAAGAAGTAAGTGATGAATCATGACCTTTATATCTGGTTCATAAACTATTTTACCTCTAATTTATAAACAAAGTGTAAAATGGTAAATCTACCGTTTTATATATTCAAAGAGCATAAGTTGATTAATGTTACCAGAACCAACAGCACTCTCCCAATACAGATCTCCCATCACTCACTTATTTTCATCTTCCAAGTACTAATTCAGTCTGGCTTTTACAATTTTGTTTACAATTTCTGTGAAGTCATAATATGTTTCACTTCAATGTTTTAGTTCCTCATAGCTTTTATTTGTTTATAGAAGTTTTTGGGTCACTTCTCTGCAATTATTGTTTAGTGTTTCATCATATCCATATTCTCTTCATAATTTTAATTTTGATTATTTTCTTGATTTATATATCTAGCTCATTTGTACACAATATTAAACTCTCTTTCTTTCTTATTCACTTTTTGTCCAGATTTTTCTTTTTTTCTCTCTTGTATTGAGATTTACTTAATAATAGGAAACTCTTTATACAGAGTTTTGGCCCATTAGCTTCTTGACACTCCAAGGGAGGTGGGCCCACCTAGGTCATGACTCCCAGGCATTGACCTCCTGCTGCATTGAACTCTTCGGCTTACAATATATATTTGGCACAAAATAACTACACTTACTCTATGCAACACATCTGGTTCAAACTACAGTCTCTACCCAGTGGTATACTTACTTATCTTAGCTTTAACGCAGCACATTGATGTCCTCTTCATGGTAGCAGCAGTCTAAAATGGCTTGTGATTGCAACTTCTTTTATATTATTAGGTAATTATCCTTCTTGCCTTGTTCTTTGTTTCTGTCCTTCATACCTCTCTAGATGTTTACATGATGTTGGTTCCTGAGTAAGTTCCTTTCTTTCACAACTGTTGCTGTTTCCTTCGGTATTTTAATGAAGAATTCTTTTAACACTTTTTTTAAAGATGGCATGCATATCAATTTCTTCCAGATTGTTTATTTAATCATATTATTTCTGGACTTTACTTTTGTCTGTTTTGTTGTTTTGGTACACCTGTTGCTAAATTTCATATTATAAAAGCTTTGTGGTCTGTATCTGTATATTTATAAGTACTCTTGAATCAGTTACTGATTATTCTCTTCTTATTTTGGCTAATGCACTAATAAAAGAGAAATAGCTGCAAAACAATTCATTTGTACTAGGTTTATATTTAAAATCTAGAGTACATTAAAAATATATCTGTTATGTAAAGGTCATGTTACAATATCCTTAAATTGTCACTGCACACTACATTTTTATTTTGCTTTCCGCTGAACTTAGAAGCCTTAGTGACTGAGTGGTTAGTGTGCTCACTTCATGATCAGTAGTGTCAGGCTTCAATTCAATTCCACTAAATATAGATTTTTTTTTTTTTTTTTTTTGACCAACAAGGCTCCAGGTTTCATCCAGTCTCTAAAAATGTGTACAAAATATTTTTTATGGAAAGGAAAGGCAGCCTGGCAAGATGCCGACTACACTACCCAAAAATGTGCCATTATCATTGTTTATAGAAAAATATGGTCACTAACATCAAATTCACCATATAACGAGCAAAACAATGGTAGGAAGTTTGACTTTGTTGCTAAACTTTATCAGCACTCCATGAACACATGTTGCACATAATTAACAAATATTGAACTTAACAGGTAGCTAGTGAATGTGTTGAGTAAACGAGTTTCTTTTCCAAAATTTGCTGACTTTTCTATAAACGAGTCTCAAGCCAGAACATCAGTATAATTGTTATGGTTGTTTATCATTCTCATTAATAGAAGTATTTCACTTAAATGTAAAGAGTGATATTTAAGTTTAATATCTTCTAGTTTACAATGACTGCTTCATTTATTTCTTGTATTACCCTTAATAATAATAATAACAATTATGGTAAGACACTGCTTTTGTGATATCAGCTGACATAGAATTAAAAAATCCACAAATTATTTACATTTCAAAGAATCAAATGGAGAACAATATGAACATATCAGCCAATAACATTCTACTACAAATTTTAGGAATACAGACAGTAAAATATAATAAAATGTGTGCAGAGTTCAAAATTAATATAAAACTTGTCTTTACTGAGAGAAATGTAATTTCGTCATTGAAAGGTATTATTTATTTCTTATCTGTTTATTATTCAAGTTAATGTCAATTCAGTATATTTCAGCTTTCCAACTGAGACAAAGTTCTAGTGAGATAATCTTATCAGCATGTCTTATCAAAATAATCATGAACTAAAATGAATACTGGTGCCAAAAAATGATTGCATTCTTATAAGTAATTAGTACTAACCTTCACCGACTTTCAAGAATAACATTGATGAAACATAAATTATGATAAACAATTTTAGGCATAACAAAACAAAGAAGATTACAAACTGAAGTTTCAGCAAGTTTTCTTCTGTAAGAAAATTTATATGACACTGCAACATTTAGTTTTAACCAGAAACATACTATCTTCAGTTACAGTCTGGTGTTAATCAGTTTTCTATCTATCTATTGACCTTCGAGCCGTAGCCGGCCCATAGGGCGTAGACCAAGATACTCCTTCTCTTATCTGAATTTTTGTTCTAGCAGTTTTCAATTCTTTTAAAGATATTTTATCAAATCTCGCCATTTGTCTCAGTTCTGTGCAAGCAGCTCTATCTCATTGAGGGAGCCGATTCCTGCTGCTCTTGCCTCTCTGATCAATGTTCTTTTCAGTGTCTCTCTGGGTCTTACTTTTTTCTTCTTACCTGTTGTTTTCCACATGAGGGTCTGCTTTGCTATTCGGTTATTATCCCTTCTCATCACATGTCCAACATATGACCATCGTCTTTTCTTCATTACTGAAGATGTTAGTAGTTGATTGGTGATTTCTCTAATTTCCTCGTTTGTTTTGAATTCATTCCATGCTATACCAAGTATTTTCCTTAGACATTTATTTTCGAATGCGTTCAACTTTGTTTCTATATCGTTTTGTTGTTTTCCAGCTTTCACGCGCATACGTAAGGGTTGATAGTATTCATGATAATCAGTTTTGCTGCATATCAACTCAAGGCTGCTTCTATCAAGTAAAGATAATTTTTAATTACCTATATTACTTTCCAATATATAAAACAAGGAGTCAGACAAGGCTGTGTTCAGTGTTCTGTCGCCGGATTTGTTTTCACTTTACAGCGAACATTTTATGACAGTAGACAAAAAAGGAATTGAAGTCAACGGTCACAATATAAATAATTTGCAATATGCTGATAACACAGTTTTAATAACAGATACAGAGAATGAACTCCAAGAAATAATAATAGAAGAAAGCAACAAGAAATGTCTCAGCCTGAATAGTAAGAAAATAGAAGTAATGGTCATATCGAAGAAACAATCATCACCATCATACAGCATAAAAATAAACAGGTAAAAAAAAAGTAAAATACCCCCGTCACGCCAAGTGGCGTATAGGGAATATGGTATTAGTGACCATAAATTTTACAGACCTTCGGCACATGCTTTTTGGGGTAATGTGGTCGGTATTACGCCCGTACCGCTTCACTTTCCCAGAAAAAAATCCGGTACCCATTAAAGGCTGGGTGAACCCTGAGGCCGTCGGTTGGGATCGAACCCTACCCCTTGTCCTTTGTAGTCCAGTTCACTAATCACTGAGCTATCGCGGCTCCCAAAAAATAAACAGGACACATCTGAAACTAGTGTAACGCGTCAAATACTTAGGCACAATAATAACATCTGATGGAAGATGCACCACAGAATTAAAAAAAAACAGAATAGCTCAGGCCAAAATAGCATTTCAGAAAATTAAAAATATCTTATGCAATAAATCTATGTCAATAGAAATGAGAAAGAGAGTTCATCGGTACTATATAGAACCAATTCTGACCTATGGAAGCGAATCATGGACAGTAGACAAACAAATGAAAAGACGATTAGAGGCCACAGAGATGTGATTTCTCAGAAGAATGTTGAAAGTTCCCTGGACAGCTAAAAAGACCAATGAGGAAATTCTCAAAGAGGCCAACACAAAAAAGGGAGCTCCTAAAAAGATCAGAAAGAAACAATAAACATTTTTCGGGCACATCATGAGAAGAGGAAAGTTGGAATACTTGGTTACAACTGGCAAAATAAAAGGAAAGAGATATCGCAGACGACAAAACGAGAAAATACTGGATAGCTTTGTGACATGACATGGAAAACAGTCAACAACAGAACTGATACGATGCACTGTAGATAGAAGATTGTGGAAGGACATGATCACCTATGCCAACCCATATGGCACATGATGATGATGATATTACTTTTACTAAATTAGCCTGTTTACCTCTTTGTCTTTAATGAAACCTGCCCCAAGCAACAACAAAAATTCCAAAAGAGGACATTTCATCATTTGACTGCCAGTCTCAATGTTTCTTATTGTCTTGCTATATTGCCTACCTCAATTAGTAGAGTGAGATGTGTAGGGAGTCAATGATGTAATAGTCTTCTTAGTTGTCTCCTCCACTTTCCAGTAACCATACACTCCATTATTTTTCTTTCAGGTCATTATATTGTTTGCTATGACCATATATATCACTTTCCTTTTCTTAATTAAATGCACTAGCAAGTTTTTGTTTGTTTTCAATTCTTCCAAGATTCTTTAAAAAAATTATTTCTTTTGTATATTCAGGATATGTGGAAGATACTTCAATTCATCACAAAAGATGACATTTTTGTAAGCTGTAAGCAGTAGCAGTATGAGAAATGATCTAAAGCACGTAAGTTGAAAAGAAACAGACTGAGTTGTTTCAGCTTTATGAAAAAGTTTATATTTTGCCATGGATGTTTCATTTTTATTAGTTCATGTGAAGCAATTATCAATCCCGTTGTACTTAATCTCTCTGGACTCTCTGTTGAAGGATGATGAGCAATCCTAGATATGCAAACTCACTGACAATTTTTTATTATTATCTCTGTAGTTTAGTTTAGTTTAGTTTAGCTTAGCTTAGCTTAGCTTAGCTTAGCTTAGCTTAGCTTAGCTTAGCTTAGCTTAGCTTAGCTTAGCTTAGCTTAGCTTAGCTTAGCTTAGCTTAGCTTAGTTGACAGATCATCTTTACTGCACATCGGATAATTCCATAGTAATCAGGTCCCCTTGCCAGCACTGTCCACAGTGTGCAGCATCTCTGGTGTTTTGTTGGTCTTATTTTTTTGCTTTGATCTTTTTCTTCTTTGTATTGATTTATGGGTTTTGCATTTTGCTGTACTTCTAAGCGTGTATTTTCTTGTTTTAGAGACCATTTAGTTTACTTGAAAGAAGAGTAGTGTTGTCAGCATATCTTACTTCTGACATATGGAGGCATGTACTGCATAAAGGGTTGAAATTCCATTATATATGCACAGAGCTAATTCACAAAATCATTATTATGTGTGTGCTAGTTGACATGAATGATAATAGATCTTTCCAACATCTTATCTCTGTTGCCTATTATATATAATATGTAACTATATCTCAATTTTAACAAAGTAATGCCAATATACTCTCTTTATATCTTCTTTTATCACACTTTAAAAGATGTTTGCCTGCCATTACACATTCTAAATTTCTCAGTCCATGATATGCCCAATAAATTATGATTGTTTCTTTCTTAGTTTTGTGAAAAGATTTCAATGTTTTCTATATGAACTGATTTATTTAGACATAAATCATGAACTTTTTTAGCTGCCAACATGATGTTCAACATTATTCTGTAAGACTTTCAGTGGCTTCGCTCACGTGCTAGTTTGTTAATGTTCAGACTTGCATAAATCACGTTTACAAAATATACACACAAAGTACTTACCCTTGCCCAACAACCAGCCCCAACTTCATTATTGAATGTACTGTAATCTTCAGAAGCCCAGAGTATTTTTCCTGTCTTTTTTGCTGCACTTGATGACACTGTACCTGGATAGTGCGCTCTTAAAATAAAATTCCCCATAATGTGTTAATTTATCTCTAATTGTATGACAGTTGTTTATAAAATTAGCATCTATTCTGCAAAAGTATATAGACCAATTATTTTACTTAATCTTTGAGCATACACAAAAGTCACACTAAAAATTCGGATCGTAATTCCATCTCTTAAGTCCATAGGTGACCAGATCCCCTCCTCAGCAAGTTTCACAGTGTTCATCGACTAGCGACTCCAGTTCTGGGTTGGTTGATAAGTTTTCTTACACGCCCACTAAGTTTCTTGTTTCTGGATGTGCTCATCTTAACTCCCATCTCTTTCATCCGAAGGAGTGACGTGGACTCATTGTTGTCAAAGTCCTGTGCCCTTTCCACATCTCGGAGGGCATTGATGATATCCGACCGATCCATTAATTGAACATCTTCAACTGTGACAGTGCAGCTAGATAACCTGTCTTCTCTTTCATTTCCCCGTACTCCCGCATGTCCAGGGACGTAGACAAAGGTGACCTTACGTATTTTTTACCTCTGCAATGACTCTACCCATTGCATGCGTACAGAGCCCGCCTCCACTTTTATTTTAATCATTCTCATCGAATCACTCAGTATACAGGCGTGGGTGTAGTCTTATGACTCTAACCAGATGAATGCCCTGGTCACTGCCATCACCTCCGTCGTCATGCTACCCATGGTCATAATGTATGCACCATTGTCTTCCTTGACTATTCTGCCTGCCGAGTGTGCTGTAAATGCCGATGCACTCCTTTGGTGTCACATTACAGATACGTCTGTATAGATGACTGCATCTTTCTCATCGGTGTTATCGCAGATGAGACCGTTGACCTCCACATTGATCACCATTCTGTTCCCTACATTTCATGTCGAGTGTGACAATACACGAGAATGTGCCCCTGAATGACGTAGGCACGCGTATCCACTCCTTGCCGGCGTTGATATTTATTGGTAAGCCCACAGATTTGTTTGAGGGTATCTTCTGCTCGGCCCACTCATTATTTGCCTCTTTTTAGCCAGACACCTACCCTGTGTTGAGCACGTGGTGCAATGGATGCTCTCTTTATCTGCATTTATCTTCAGGTATGCTCGTGCCCTCCAGATCTTGATCCTGTCATCCATGGTTGGAAGGTCGAGAAGATACTTCATTGCTACACAGGGAGTGTCCCTCGTACACCCCAAGATAATGCGTATAGCTTCATTTTGTATTTTCTCCAGCTTGTAAATTTGCGTCTTACTGACTATAAGAACTGCCAGGGCATACTCGATTGGTGCGAGGTCTAGTCCCTGGAACAGAAGGGTAATTACCCTTTGCTAGATGTTGGCAGCTGCTATGACCTTCAAGGTGGCTAATACTTTGCGGGATTTTGTTATCACATGGTCAACGTGACCCCAAAAACACAGGCTGCGATCAAACTTAACTCCAAGGTATGTCATCAACTTGTCCCTTGTCACCTCATCAGCTCCAATTCGTACCACCGGTGTTTCCGTGTTAACGATATGATTGTTAAGGGAGAACCATGCAACTGATGCTTTATTAGGATTAACCAATGAACCTGATACTCCGCACCAGGAAGAGATACGACAGAGTTCGATTTGCAGCGTGGAGGTAATTTCTTGTATGTCTCTTCCCTATCGATATACCAGAATGTCATCACCAAAAATCATTGTTCTTCCCCTCCCCATCCAGGTGTTCCGTAATCGTTATTGTGTACACCGTTCAATACAAATGGTGACAATGGTGAGCCTTGTGGCAGCCCTGGACAAATGGGGATGTTAGCTCGGACGACCAACTTCCCCATCTGTGTTGAATAATTTAGCAACAGTTGTAAATCTGTACACTATGTAGTATAATTCAATTTTGCGTCTAAGTGTGCAATCCCGCTATGGTTTCTGGGCAGAAACTAGAACATTACTTCTTTCAATGTGTCATAGAAGGCAATTATGGAGGCTGCGATCATCAACATGTAAATCAACCTCTTAGCAGAAATCAAGTTTGCTTGGATGAAACGTATAGTCGTATAGATATTTCAGGCTTGCAGTTAGACAGAGTACAAGGCACGATTGTTCTATTTTTTTAGGTGAAAAAAAGGTAGATAAAGTTGTAGATTTTGAAGAGAGAGATGCATAAGTTCACTTTAATATGAGCAGATTTAGTGGACGTAACAATATAACTTTTATGTTTATTGAAGGCAAACCAGGACACTAGATCATAAAGATTCTTACAAATAGGATTTAAAAAAACCTTACGTGTCCACCTATAAACGTAAAAAGCAATTTTACAATTAATAAAGGAGGCGTAGGCCATGCTTAGGCGTGAAAATTTTTTAATATCTCCAGACTGCGTAGGTGGACAGACAAAAAGTCAACAAATATTTATATTATTATCAGATTGTGGGGGGGGGGGGGGGGAGAGAGACAATAGCAGAAACCGGAAGAGGACATCATATAAATAGGGAGTCTTACTCTCAGACGAGACACACACACACCGAGAGAAGACGAGACACACACACAGATGAAACACACACAATGAAAGAAAGACGAGGCACCCGCAGAGAGGCGAGAGAAAGACACAAGTGGAAGGATATAGTCACAGTGAGAAGATTAGTGAAGAAAGTCGGGAAAGTGAGTGAGCAAAATATTCACGAGGTGATATCAGGGCAGAGCGAGCAGTAAGGCTGCCAACTAGTATAGATAGATACGACGTCCGAACAAGATCAATATTAGATCCAAATGAATAGATTAACGAATCTAGTAAGTCCACAACAGGACTTGTGTATAGATAGCTAGAAGTGTAACCTGTGATGTGTTAAATAATTCTAGAAGTGTGTGATTCAGCAGACATCCTACCCGCCAAGTAGTATAGTATTGAAATTAACTATAGTCTAGCAGTGTTGCATTGTACAAATAAATCATGAAATATAGTAATGTAAATTGTGTCCATTGGACTGTAAATAGAACGTAAATAAATATATGTTGGCGTTATTATACACCTCAAGCCCTTGTCGATTGTCAAGGTCGAGAGGATGAGATTTGACTTGAAGAATGTGTTAAAGAAAGAACGAGACGCCCAAATAATAACAATATATGAAGTATAAGTAAGAACGAACAAACACAACGCAAGACATTATAATCAATTATCAAGTTCAAGATCAAATCTAAAAAGTACTCTATTCAAAAGTCTATAATTCAACGAACATTCTACAGTTGATGAGAAAAGATCATTTTACACAACCCACCCTTTTCCCCCAATCCATTTAGTGTGGCTAGTTAGTCTTGAGTTTTTTGTCTTCGTCTTGCCATGTTTACCCGTTTACACTCAGACAATGTCTTCTATGTTATTTCAGGATGCCATAACAAAATTGTAGTTAAAACTACATTTGTATTCTTTAAGCGTATGCATGAGTGTGGTCTGTTGGCCTTGGTATTTATAGTCCATGGGAAACAAAGGTTTGGCACATTTTTTACTGACTAGCACTTTCATAAGATGAGATGTTTTTACATTTATGCACAAACTTTATTTCTCATAAGAAAAAAAAAACCAAAGCAATAACCAGAGTACCAGCAAATCATTTTGGATATTGTGGAATTTGCTTACCCAATCGCATAGATAATTCTAGCTAGCTCTGCATCTTTGTTGATGTCATCAGCGATGCCCCAGCCTCCATCTGAAGCTGTGATCTGAACATTTTTAAATCCTCGCTGATCTAGAACTCTTCGCAGTGTCTGTTTCAGAGACATATAACAATCCAAATGTCTATCACGGGAAGCATATATTTCACAAATATTAAATATTTTACACATACATACACACCACAGCATATAAAGTGGAGTTATGTAGTTTTTTAGCGGAAAAAATGCAAGCATATATAGGCCTATATATATATATATATATATATATATATATATATATATATATACACATAGCCTATATATGTGTTGTGTTTGTGCATTTGAGTGTGTATGCTGCACGTGTGTGTATGTGCATGCATATGCAATATATATATATATATATATATATATATATATATATACATCTTCTTCCTCTTCTACTTTCCTTCCTCATCTGCCTTTCAGGTCGAGGGGAGATATAATTTGCGGTCTTTTGCTCTTCTGTTCGCTTCCACTGCTATGTTTCCTAGTGTTTCTAATATTCTATAGATCCATCCTTTTTCGTGGTCGACCCTTGGGTCTGGTGTTCTCACAACATTTATTGACGGCTCGTTGTGTTGTGTTTTTATCACTCTGCCTTGTCACATGGCTAAACTATTTTATCTGTTGTTTCTTTATATATTCTATGGCGGGCGCTATTTCTAGCTTTTTTCTCAGTTCTTCATTTCTGATCTTGTCTCTCAGGCTGTTTCCTGTCATTCGTCTAACACATTTCATCTCAGTAGAGGTTATTTTTATATGAAGAAACTGATGATAATACGAGAGATGCCAGCATGACTGAAAGAAAATAATGATAATAGATGTGAAAATTTAAATAATTTAAAATATAATCATCATCATCATGTGCCATACTAGTTGGTGTAGGTGATCATGTCCTTCCACAATATTCTGTTCTCAGTGCATCCTATCAATTCTTTTGATAGTGCCATGATACCAAGCTATCTATTATCGCTTTCTTTCCATCTGTGGTCTCTCTTTCCCTGTATTTTGCCAGCTGTAACCAAGTATTTCAACTTTCCCCTTCTCATAATGTGCCCAAAAATGTTGATTGTTTACTTCTGGTGTTCTTAGAAGCTCTCTTCTTTTTGTTGGCCTCTTTCTAGTTGGTCTTTTTTAGCTGTCCAGGGAACTCTCAACATTCTTCTTGGAAATCCCACCTTTGTGGCTTCTAGTCATCTAGTTATTTGTTTGCTTACATCCATGATTCAGAATTAGCTCCATATAGCACAGATGAACTCTAATTCTTGCATATATTGACATAGACTTGTTGCACAAGTTGTTTTCATTTTCTCAAATGTTACTTTGGCCTGTGATATGCGGCTTTTTAATTAAAATTGTCAATTGATAAGATTATAAAAATGAATATTGAAAAGCATGATTTCATTTAAAAATAGAAAAATTAAAATGTTAAACTCCAATGTTAAGTCAGTATTATTATATGGCTGTGAAATATGAAGAACAACAAAAATGGCAATCATGAAGATACAGACCTTCATTAATGGATGCTTACATAGAATAAAAGGATGGAAATGGCAGGACAAAATCCCTAACATAGAATTATGGAAATGTACCAGTCGAATATGTGTGGATAAAGAGATATAGTGAAGATGATGGTGCTGGATAAGACACACACTGTGGAAGCCAACTGAGAGTATTACACAACAGGCCCTCTTTTGGAAACCCCAAGGAAAAAGAAAAAGATGAAGACCAAAATATTCTTGGAGAAGACAGATGGAAGCACAAATGAAGATGATGGGGAAGACATGGAATGATCTTTAAAAAATGACAAGAAACAGAACGGCCGGGAAAGTGTTTGTTGAGGACCTGTGTTCCACAGGGAGCTGAAAGGTAGAAGAAGATGATGATTTCATTTTGAGTGGTGCATAAGTATATGTTTCTAGAAGTTTGACATGAATGACAAACTATTTACTCATTATTTGCTCGACATCAAACATAGAGACTCGTGGAACATAATCAGACAATACAGAATACCACCAAAAACGGTTAAAATCATAAAAGATTTGTAAGATTGTTTCTCATGTGCAGTTCGCACAGAGACAGAATTAAGTGATTGGTTCCAGATTTATACCGGAATAAAACAAGGATGTATTTTTTTCCCTTCTTATTTGGAATTCTCATCGACTTCATTATGCAAAAGTGATGCACAGGTGACAAAGGCATTAGATGGACACTTGGATCTCAGTTGGATGACCTTGAATTTGCGGACGGCATAGTTCTTATCAACAGCACTGTGAACATGATGCAAGAAAAAACAAATTCCATGTCATCAATGACCAGGAAAATTGGACTTCAGATCAATTATAAAAAAGACAAAAGTAATGAAAAATCAAATTCGTCCAGGAGAAAAAATTATAGCTTGAAGACATAGCAATGGAAGAAGTAGTTTACTTTGTATATCTTGAAAGCTGCATAGATCAAGGAGACACAAAAAAAGATATTAGAATCAGAATAGCAAAGGCAGCAATGGCTTTCAGTAACTTTGATAAAATGTGGAAATCAAAATTACTAAGCACAAAAATAAAGCTCAGGATTTTCAAATGAAATGTATTATCCACCCTTACTTATGCACGTGAGAGCTGGAAAACAACTAAAGAAATTGAAAATAAACAGGATATGTTTGAAAACAAATGCCTCAGGAAAGTACTTTGTATACCATGGAATGAGTTCAAGACTAGTGCAGAAATAAGAGAAATGACAAATCATTTTAAAATATCAACTATAATCAAGAGAAGAAGGTGGTCATATGGTAGCCATGTGATGAGAAGAGACAATAAAAAGAATCTCAAAACAGCCCTCAGATGGGAACCAGAGAGTAAAAGAAAAAGAGGCGTATCTAGATAAGCACTAAAAAGAACTTTAAAGCGTGAGTATAACAACACAAGGCATCAGCTCCTTCACTGGGATTGAAGGGGACAGACAGACATATATGTGTGTGTAAAGAGTGTAATGAGTGGGGAGAGATGTGGATTATGTGTGTTTTGTTCACATTTTTATTAACATTTATTCATTTTGAAGTTAATTGGCATTTTATTTACACACAAATTAAAAAAAATTTTGTAAGTGTCATTTAAAAACTTATAGGTATCATAATAACAAATCTATGATTTTGAGAAAGTAACAAAATCCTTACCTTAATGTAAGGTACACTGTAAAGTCTCTCATTCCAGATCTGAAAATATTTTCAAAAATGTACAAGCATAAGTGAAGCTCTGTATATTGCTCTAAATAATCTCAAATTGAATACAGATGCAGTTTATATGTTAACATATGTCTTTACTTCTTTTTCTTCAGCATTCAACCCTTAAGAGAGCATGTATGTTGCTAGTTTATTGCAAGCCATAGTATATGGCAGCTTTTTCTCCAAAACATCTGTTTTCAACAAGGCTAGATTTTTAACTGCCTAACAACTTTGCTTATTCAGTGGCTGTTTGGCATACTCTTTGTATCTCTGTTAATAAGTGTTTGTTTCTAGTCATTTCTGTCATTCTTGAATAAAAAGAAAATATTTAATTTAAAAATCCGTAGTAAGGCAAGATGTAAAAGTTTATCTGTATCACAACATCATGCATATTTATTTTAAAATAATTACATAATCAATTTCATTTTTCATAAGACTGTACCTTTTCTTCCCTTATTATGTTATTATGGAAAACAAACCAGTAGAAGAGATCGATCACTTCATCTATCTTGGAAGTCACATTGATCGAGAAGGGGATACGAGCAAAGAAATTAGAATCAGACTGGCTAAAGCAGCAATGTCTTTCAGAAGCCTTGAAAAGTTGTGGAAATCAAAACTCATTAGCACAAACACAAAACTTAGGCTATTCAAATCAAATGTACTATCAACCCTTACGTATGCGTGTGAAAGCTGGAAAACAACAAGAGATATAGAAACAAAGTTGAACGCATTCGAAAATAAATGTCTAAGGAAAATACTTGGTATAGAATGGAACGAATTCAAAACAAACGAGGAAATTAGAGAAATCGCCAATCAACCACTAATATCTTCAGTAATAAAGAAAAGACGATGGTCATACGTTGGACATGTGATGAGAAGAGATAATAATCGAATAGCAAAGCAAGCCCTCATATGGGAAACAACAGGTAAAAGAAAAAGAGGAAGACCCAGGGAGACACTGAGAAGAACATTGATGAGAGAGGCAAGAGCAGCAGGAATCGGCTCCCTCAATGAGATAGAACTGCTTGCACAGAACAGAGACAGATGGCGAGATTTGATAAAATATCTTTAAAAGAAAACTGCTAGAACAAAAATTCATATAGGAGAAGGTGTATCTTGGTCTACGCCCTATGGGCCGGTTACGGCTCGAAAGGTCAATAGATAGATAGATATGTTATTAAACTTTGTAAGTTAGTCACTCTCTTAAGCTGGATTAACTGGAAACATGTACTTAATGTGTACCATGTCAATTTTTATTTGAGATATCAAGACGATAACCATTCATCTTTGCCTGTCATCAAATCTGCTCATACAACCTACATTTTTTTTCATTAACTTCTGTAGCTGTGAGAGTCAAAAGTATTAATCCATTACTTACATCATGAAAAATAGAGGTTGCACATCTTTATTTGTGCCATAACTTGTTTTTATATAGCTTTATACAAAGTGTTTTATTGTGTCAAATAAAAATAAGGATTTGTTTTTCAAATGTATCATTATATGAGCCGAGACTTATTTTACGCAACTCAGAAAAATGTTCAATATAAGAAAACACTGAAATAACATCAATCTTAGCACTTCCAACAACTTTTGAAAGCATGGGCCACAGTCAAGGTCTCTCCATCTATCCCTAGACATTTTTTCTTTTTTTCTTTCAGTTAGCAACAATGTCCTTAAGGGTTTCCATGACTTATATTCTTCATGTATCCCTAATATTTCTGTTTTCTTTTTCCCAGTTAGTTCCAGCACCTGTCTTGCTATGCTATGATCAGCTTTTCTTAGTGTGTGTTTAATCCATTTCCAATTCCTAATCACAATCTGCTATTGGATTAGTCCTTGCTTTGTTCTTTCCAAGACATCATCATTTTTCATCTCGTCACACCATTTGATGTTCAGAAATTTATTTAGACAGTTGTTTATAAATGCATGTAGCTTAGGATGGTTGGTTGGTTGGTTATTTGGTTATGGATGGTTATTTGGTTATGGATGGTTATGTTATTAAACATCAATGTTTCTGAATCATATAATAGTTTCACATTTGTAACTCCATACTGGAGTGCAAATATTAAAGTACAAGGTGCAAGAAAAATACTAGATGTTTCATATCAGATATTATTTTGACCATTTATATTTCTTGCAAAATAAAGAAAGCACATACCCCTATGAAATCAATGGTCAGATTGTAGTGAGTTTTGGCCCCATTAATCCACTTGACAACATAATCTGCCAGAATATCAGGATCAGAGAAAGGTTCATTTGTTCCATGTCCAATCCATCCTGGAAAACCCCAAGGGAGGCCATGCAATTTGATGTTTGGATTTCTCTAAATTTCACACCAAAAAAAAAAAATAAAATAAAATAAACAGGAAAAATTGATCATTAACAATACTAATTGCAGTCTCTCTTTTTTTTTTTTTTTTTTTTTTTTTTTTTTTTTTTTTTTTTTTGCAAAGCAGAAATTAATGTAACACTATTACCTTTTTTAACAAACAAGACAAATGAATTACCAGAAATTGAAGAAAACATATGGCTACCACACTAAAATAGTTTCTGTTCTAACCTACTGAATTGGGGAAGAAAATTATTTTGGGTATATAAATTGACATAATTGACTCCTGTGTGTTACCAGGGCCTCATTATGAGGAAAGTAAAGAATAGTAACACTGTGACCTTCCAGGCTTGTCGTAAGAGACAACTAAGGAGGTTGATCGATGGCTTGACAAGCTGTCATTGTAAAAAGTATTGTTATGGAAACAGAGCCATAAGTTTTGGAAGCAGTGATCTCTGCAATATGTGCCATTTTTGGCATGCAAGTTTTCTGTTTTTTTAAGATTGTGGTTCTGCCCTATGTGCTGTCTTCGGCTCGAAAGGACGATAGATAGAAATTGACATGACATTATTTTGAAAAAAGAATGGATAAAACCAAACTAGTAAGAGAGAAGTACTACTATAAATATGAAATAATTGAAGTTCGGCAGTACATACCACACTCACATGCACAAGCATGCAAGCATATGTGCCTTACATATTCACTAATCATAAAATAATGTTCATTTCAAACAATTGAAAAGCCTGTGATATAATTGAAATATTAAAACAGGTAAAGGTATTTAAATATCTGGGAACAATGTTAACCTCAGATGGTAGATGTACAAAAGAGGTGAGATGCAAAATGGCTCAGGCAAAAGCAGCTTTCCTAAAATTGAGAAAGATACAGTGCAATCCATTTTTGACAATAGAAACAAGAAAAAGATTTCTTAAATGTTATGTACAGGCAGTCTTAACATATGGATGTGAATCATGGACAATATGACAACATACAAGAAAATCACTGGAGGCTGTAGAAATGAGGTTTTACAGAAGAATGTTGAGAATACCATGGACAGCTAAGAAGTGTAATGAAAACGTTCTGAAAGAGGCCAAAGCAGAAAGAGAGCTAATTTCCAAAATTAGGAAGAAAGAAACAATCATTTTTTTGGCCATGTAATGAGAAGAGAACAGCTGGAATATATTGTGACAACTGGGAAAATTGAGGGATGAAGAGATAGAGGGAAGCAAAGAGAAAAGATACCAGTCAGCTTAAGAGCATGACTTGGCAGAAGGTCAACAACAGAAATAATAAATAACTGTTGAGATCAAAAGTTGTGGAGAGACATGGTCACTTACACCAGCAGGCAAGGTACTTGTTGATGATGATATAATTTAAAGCATGTCTGATATATCAATAAAGGTAAAATAACAAAAATAATGCAATAGGGTTTGATAACCTCACAGTTCAAGATGCTTCTATTTGGAAATCAGGTTATCAGAGCTGTTATCTTCCTTAACTAGACAACCATTTATAATAAGGTTGATTGTAGTGTATCCCAAACCAAATGAGAAGTCCTGCGTGATTAGACTGGATTTAGACTTTCTTTTATATCTTTATTTGGCTACCATGAATTGCCATTTTACTCTGTCTCTTGTCTTGAAATTCATGATCTATGATGGTTAAAAGTGTGTGTTACTAGATGTAATGTTAAGGCCTAACACTCAAAACCCAGAATACGAACTTTTACTTCTTACAAACAATGAATAACATTTTTAAAATTCATTTTCAGTGGTACAAAACCATTAGAAATGAGATGAACTGAGCAAATAAGAATTCAATAAGACTATAAGTTACTGTAAAAAGATGTTAATAAATTTACATGAAATTACCATACCTATCCTTGCAACATTATAAAAAGATGATGTATACACATAAGACTATTTTGTTTAATGCAGTGAGATTAGAAGTCAAACAAGTAAAGATCAATCATAGAAATATCTGTATAAATAAATTGTTATGAAACAATCACAATAAATTAAAAAGGAAACATAAAAATAGATAATCAGAAAACAAGATGTACTGACAAAAAAAAAGAAGATTGAGAATTTTTTTTTTTTTATGTTGGTTATTTAATAAATGATGTCTAAAATAGAACTCATAAACATGCCCAAGTAAATTTGCATAGGGTTAAATTAAAAAAAAAAAAACACTTTTGACAAACCTTTCTACATTAAATGCAATATCACAAAGCTGAACAGTTTTGTTTTTATAAATTGAAGATTAAATTAAGTAAAACATTACCTTTTTAGCTTCTACCATCAACCACCATTCATATCCTCTCTCATAATTTTCTTCCCAACTATAATGCATATGTGATGCTTCTGTTCCATCTAAATAATTTTAAAATAAAGCAATTTATAAGGAAACCTTCCATCAAGCATTATAAAATAAACAATGTTGAATTTAAATATATTCTGTTGTCTTATTAAAATGTCAATAGCATTTTGTTGATTGTGATACTTTAGAAATTATGTGCTTTGGCAAAAAATATATTTTGATAAGCAAATAACTCTCAACGCCTGGGAACACACATAAAGTTTTCTATTTCTTAATCACACAGTTAGCCTTTTAACAAGTTAATTAGTCTTCAGATGATCCTCAATGCATGATGAACAGATCCATAAGTGCTCAGATCCTTTATCAGCAAATCCTTCAGCTTGTTGAGACTCTCACAACCAACTCTGTATTGGTTTGCTAGTCTTCTTAGATTCCAGTTTTTATATTGACCTAATAATTTGCATACAATAAATTATTGTAAGATTATGAAGGGATTAAATGGGTCAGGACAAACAATAAAAACATTAATGATTCATTAATAGGATATCTGTGTGCCACATACCTGTACTTTGTATATCTCCACCAATTTCAACCTTTAAAATCTGAAGGCTTGCTCCAAAATTCGGCTGGAGCAAACAGGCACAAAATAAAGCATTGCCATTAGATGAAACCATACATAGAAATATCACTTATATGTTTTAAAAAAAATAATAATGCTGTGAATAATACAAGACAACATAATTAGAAATTGAAAAAAAAAAGAAATATATTGGTCTCAGTATTATACTTGCAGCTGTAACTGATAATTAATTTGTAATATATCGTTTTACTATTTAGTATATGTGTACATGATGAGCATTATAACATTTATAGTTCAACTCTTTCATTTGTAACACAGCCAGGGCTTTATTTCTGTTTAGGAGCAACTGCTTAGGTTGGTAAAATCTTAGTGATGAACTAATAGGATTTGTTGGAGGTAAAGGTATGAATAACAGCATATAAATGATAAAATCATTAGCAGAAAGAACCAAGGAAGTGAAACACCAAATCTTTATTTATAATATATATACTTTTTTCTTCTTCTCCTCTTCAACTCTGTGTGGAGCATAAGTGTTCAACAAACAGTTTACAAGTCTATTATTCAATTTGATGTCATTTTCTTATAATAGCACCTCATCTTTCCCATTTTCTTCAACTCTACATCCACCTCTTTTATCCATGTAAATTTAGCTTTCTCATTTTACTCCTCCCTTTAGATTTCAAAAACACTCAGTCATGAAATACTCTCAGTGAGCTTCCAAAGTGTGTGTCCTATCCTCATATCCATCTCTATCACTACAAACCATAACACAATGCATGTACGCCAAATTAACTTCCCTCTAAAGGCGGACAATGAAGAGGGGTAGTCATCAGATGAAGACCAGAAAGTAAAAAGATTGATTTTCTTAAGATCCATAATGGGTCTACATGGAATATCATTTGGTGGTCACATTATCAACAATCTTAGATATAATGGCGATTCATGATTGTACAAAGAAATTACGACGGTGATTTTCTGTTGCCTTCCTTCGGTTTGTAAATTGTTGGCTCCGCTAGCCTTTGACTAAAAAGTCTCACCCACAAGGCAGTGAGGTTGTTTTACTTCAGGGTACCCTCCCTTAGCCTTTTACTGTCCCGAGGATACCTGCAAGGCAGCAAGGCAGCCGCATGTTGTACTGCTTACTGCATACAGTAGCAGGTAAAGTTACCCGACCTGACACCCATGATACATGGTATTATCAACCAATGAGAAGGGAACAGCTGGAATATATTGTAACAACTGGGAAAATTGAGGGACGAGGAGGTAGAGGGAAGCAAAGAGAAAAGATACCAGACAGCTTAAAAGAATGGCTTGGCAGAAGGTCAACAACAGAAATGATAAATAACTGTCGCGATCGAAAGTTGTGGAAAGACATGATCACCTACGCCACCATGCACGGTATTTGATGATGATTAGATATAATGATGACAGTCTTAAACTTTATAAGTGAAAAAGAGTTACAGAAGATGATTTGTATTTTAGTAATGGAAAGTACAAACAAAAGCTGTAGCCTCATTAAACAGAAAAAGACAGAAGTGATGGTATGGTAACAACAAAGGATAAAAAAAAAATCTTATAAATGCACAGTTAAAGTAAATGGTCTAGTACTAAAACAGATAAATGAATTGAAATACCTGGGAAAGATGTTAACTTCAGAAGGCAGATGTTTAACAGAGGTGAGGTGCATAATAGCTCAGGCATCATTCCAAAGAATGAAAAAGATGTGTAACCTTTTAACCTATTTTCATTTGTGGAAATAAGAGAAGAATTCTTTGGTGTTTTGTGGAGGTGGTCTTGACTTATGGAAGTGAATTCTACAGAGTTGAAAAACAGAAAAGAAAATCGTTGGGGGTCACAGAAATGTGGTTTTACAGAAAATTGTTTAGAATAACTGTGGATGGTTAGAAGGATGAGTGAGGGTGTCAACCCCCCTCCTCTCCCCCTCCCCCCAAAGGACAAAAGAAAACTTTTCTCCAATAGCTGGAGGGGGCAATCATTATTTTTAGGTTGGCTTCCTTTTCTTATTTCTCTTGTCTTCCATTCGCTTTGTGATTCTCTGGGTATTTCTTAGCATCACATAGTCGACATATGCCCAGTTTGTATTCCTGATTATAAATTAAACTTCTAGCTGCATTGCTGTTTCTCTTGTTTCATTACGAGACTTGAATTTATCCCATTGCACATAACTCATTTTTCTTGGACATTTATTTTCATATGTGTTTTAAAATGTTTATTCTCCATTTCTTTTGTTGATTTCCAGCTTTCGTGTGCATAAGTAGGGATGGATAATACATTTAAGTTGATTATCCTAAGCTTTGTTATGATACTTTGGTTATTTTTATAAATCAATTTTTCTCAATTCTTCTGAAAGCCACTGTTGTTCCAGTTCGAACTTCCCTTTTGTTGTCTCTCCTTAATAAATTATAAAAAACGAAAATAATTATACTCATCATCAAGAATTGTGTATGCTGGCGTAGGTGATTATGTCTCTCCATAACTTTCTATCTCTGTCGTTGTTTATCAGTTATGTTGACTTCATACCAAACAACACTCTAAAACTGTTTTTTTTCTCTCTGTTTCCCTCAATTTCTTTCTCAACCCTCATTTGTTGCCAGTTTCCCCTTCTAACAATATGGTAAACAAATGATGATCCTCCTTGATTGGAAAGAAGTTGTACTTTTTGATTTTACCTCCTTCAAAATGTTATCATTTCACTTATCAACTATCCATGGTATAATCAACCTTCATCTACAACACTACATTTTTTTTTCCTCCAATAAATTTCGGTAATTTCCTAGTTTGATCAGATATATTATTTCAGTTGGAAGAGTGATGTCCCCTAAAATATGTCTGCCAAAATACAGTGGTTCTACGCATTCTTGGCGTTGGGGTCATTACGCTGGCATGTAATCATTTCGGAGTATCTGTTGATTGGGCGTTGGGTCCAGGGGTTAGGTTTAGCTTTAGTGTTAAATATTTATAAATATATTATAACATCTCGATTTGGACGCAGACGCTGACCCAAACGCCAGTGTGAGTGACACATGCCAGCGTAATGACCCCAACGCCAAGAATGCGTAGAACCACTGTATTTTGGCAGACATATTTTAGGGGACATCACTCTTCCAAACTGAAATAATATATCTGATCAAACTAGGAAATTACCTAAATTTCTTGTCTGTTATCTCTGTTTTCATGATACGCTTTCACATGTCAAAAATGGTATAACTGAAAGAAGAAAACTCTTTTCTATTATATCTATCGTCAAAAGATCATTTTACATATCGCCTTTCTAGATTAATTATTGATTTGATTTATTTATTTAATTTTTTTTTGGGTGGGGGGGGGGGGGGGGGGTGTATGTCACCGTCGTCTAGACCAGTGGTTTTCAAACTGTTGATACCCGCGGTCCCTTTTCCTGCGGAACATCTACCGGCAGTGACCTCATGGCAGTTGCGATAAAGTTCCGTAAACTCTGACTCTTTTGCTTATTTTTGTAATGTGATAATGAATGTAATAAACAGAAAGCACTATACCGAGTGTGGAAAATCTTGTGCACGTATTCCCTTTGTATTCATTAATATCAATTTTCTGGCTCACCGATAGGATACAGGCTATAAGACGATAAATGACGACATAATAAATGTTATCCTGTAGGAGCTCGTTTATGTACTTTAAAAAAAAACATGAAGCCTATGTGAAAGTTATAATTCTATGATATATAATCACTGAGTTAAATTACACGACAGTATCCTTGGTGCAGCGCCCTTGCTAAAGTTTGGCCCTGGGAGAAACGGGCGTACACTTTGGCAACCACTAGTCTTGGCTATCCTGCAACCCTTAGTTGTACATCTATCATCCGTCATCCGAAGTTAATATCATGCCCAGTTAATTAAATACATTGATCTTTTTTATACTGTCATATTTACCTTACTTTAACTGTGCATTTTTAGATTAAGATGCTTTTTAGTATGATACAACCACTGCTTCGGTCAATTTGTTGATGAGTTCCATTTTGAACTTTCCATCACTATGACGTCATTTTATTCTGCAACTAATATTCACTCTTAGAAATTTAAACAATATAGTAATAGGTAAACAATTTTTACACAAATACTAGTACTAGTAATTAACTTAATCTTCTTCTTTCTCTTTCTCACTGGTACCGAAAAGGTGTCGTGGTTATATCATTTGTCGTTCTTGAGCTGCTCGAATTGTCTGAATTAGTGATTTTCCTTTGTTGTTACATGTCTCTGTCGCTGCATCTATCCATCTTCTTCTGTGTCTTCCTCTTGGTCTTTTTCATGCATTCTCGAGAAGAACGCCCTTGATGGTGATTGGTGAGGATTCATTCTGACCAGGTGGCCTAACCATTTAAGTTGTTATTCTATATATTCTTGGCAGGATTTTGTTCCTACCATTTTCTTATGGGTTCATTTGGTATTCTATCTCTTCTTGTGTTGTTTGTTACTTTTCTTATCAGATTAACTTAATCAATCTTTATAAATGTGATTGTGTTATCTTTTTCAGTCTCCAAAGTTCCAAACTAGTCATCAAATCATCGTTTTGCATTCCTTTTTTTTTAAACTTCTCCTCAGTTTTACTTTAATAAACTCATGGTCAAAACATTATATTTAATTAAAGTAAAATTACTAAATGTATATGTTAATAATATTTATGTTTAAATACCTTGAACAAGTAGTCCAAGATATCGTCTCTCTGTGCTTTGGGGTAATTCACCAGCAGTTTTGAAGTTGCCTAAAAATATATACATCGTTAAAATAAACGAATACGTTAGATGAAGCAAGGTAAATATATTACAGGACTGAGGGACTGAAATTCTCTCACTGCAACACAAAACCTGCATATCTGCTACAAGGAAGCATGCGAAACATTTTTATCCCCTGTGCTTTTGAAAGTAACGTGGCGAGTTCAGTTTTAAAATCTTCTTTAGCTTGGAGAGTCTGTATATACAGATGGCTTGAATGGAATTTGTTCATACTCGATGGATAGACAAGTCACGGATATACACAAAGAGGGACAAATAATATTAGAGCAAATGTACATGTGACGACGTAAAGAAGCTCCAAAAGGACGAAACATCACTGCAAATTGTAAAGTATTACACACTATGGTAGCATCATAATGATAAAAAAAATAACGAGGAAAGGGTTGAAAATGGATCGTGAAGAGAAAAGATAGAGAGAGAGAGAGAGAGAGACAAGGATATCAACGCAAACAATTAAAAAAACATACAGATATATTTGACTTATATAGAAATGCCATTAAAAAACAAAGCACACGAACCAGTCTACTGCAATAATAAATGCCGCAAGAAGGTCCGAAGAGTCTGACTACGGTAAAAAATATAACTTGGCATGAACCAACACAGACACACCTCAGTACTGAAAGAATACAATTACTCTTACCATCTGGAAGAAAAGGGGCACCAAAAAGATAGTATCCACAGAGAGAGAAATAGCTCTTTTAACTTACTTCATCCTTGAGTGCCGTCTCCGCATCGAAGGTTGGCTACCATGGAGCGCCATTCCGCTCTGTTTCTTGCTTTGATAAACAGGTTACAGGTTGTCATAGGCTGACATGGCCATCTTTTGATGTTACTCGTCCATGTTAGTCTTGGTCTGCCTCTTTTACCTTGTATTTTCCCTTCCAAGATTACTTTTAGTAGGCTGCTGTGCCTTTTAACATGCCACAAAAATCTCATTTTGTCTTGTTTAAATTGTATTTAGTAGTTCTCTTTTCATTTTTAGTTGTTTTAAGACTTCATTGTTTTGTTTTGTTTTATTTCTATTCTTTTATAAATTCACATTTCAAAAGCTTCAATTTTCTGTTCTGATTTCTTTTCTTATTTCCATGTTTCTGCACCATACAGGAATGTTGAGAAAGTTAACTTACTAGCCTTTCATAAACCAAGAAAAAACATTCAACAAGGTAGGCAAAGACTACAACCTAAACACTATGGTGTGAATAACCACCCTATTAGTATAAGTATGTGTAAAAGCGTGTACCACAGTAGGGAACATGCAAATAATTGCAGTGCTGCGGTAAAGCTGGTAGCAAGAAGCAAGTGGTGGGGTGTAACTTACACTCCTACAAAGTATGGTGACAGCTTTCCAAACAAGATCATGACGTTTCGGTATACATGCGGCCTTCTTCAGAAAACACGAAGACAGGGCGGACAACGAAATGAAATAACTTACCTACATGTTCTAGGATAACCTAAGTTTATGAATCTATAACAGAAAGTGTAACTGTAGAAGACAAATCGAGACGGTAGCTTGTTTCATAAGTCGTGCCCAACTTTAAAAATCAATATCTTTTAAACCGCTTTTTGTAATTTTTTCAAAATTTGCACGTATAGTTATAATGATTAGAACCCAACAGGGAATTAATTTAATTAAAAACAAACATTTGGTTATTATTATTGCTTATTTGATTTATATAAATTTATAACGACCCATTGATGTAGTCAAAACTTAGTGTTTACAGTATTTAAGTTAAAAATAGCGATTACAAATCTATACACGCTCAAATTTACGATTTTGCACGCTTTCCGCGTGAGTTATCTGACACAATTAGACACTTGTAGTAAACACGAGACATTGTGTGTTCCATTTCCGTTAATTCAGCGGCGTAACGTGGAACAATAACATTTATCATGAGTCTTAAAATGAAATTCTGCAGTTTACAAAACATCGCAATAAAAATGTATGACTATTTTTGCAAAGAGGCTAAACGAGGAAGATTATTTCATTCTTTAGAAAACCCTGAGAATAGGACAAGACACATTTTGGATTTATCTAAACGGTCATTTAATCGCTGAATTCAAGCACGTGACCGTCAATGTTCCAAATATACAAAATCACAAGGAAGAGCAAAAGTGTTGGATAATTTCGACAGTGAACTTATTAGAAGTGAAATTCGCAAAATGTTGGGTATGAATGAAACTGTTACAATAAGAAAATTAAAAGTATCGCTGAAAAAGAACAACAGTATTGAAATATCAAAGTCTACATTATGGAGGAATGTGAGAGCTGCAGGCTTTACATTCAGAAAGTATTCCAATGGACGAAACATCATCTGTGAGAAGCCACATATAGTAGTCATGAGAAGCAAGTACTTACGTGAAGTAAAAGAGGTGCGCAAGCAAGGTTATGATATTGTGTACTTGGATGAAACATGGATCAATGCTCACCACACTAAGCAAAGGGAATGGCAGTCATCAGATGGAAAGATTAAGAGATTAATACCTAGCAGCAAAGGACAGCGCTTGATAATTGCTCATGCAGGTAGTCGACAACATGGACTAATACAGAATGCAGAGCTCATTTTTCTTTTAAAATCCATAGACAATCGGGATTATCACTCTGAGATGAATGGTCACATATTTAAACATTGGATTGAAAATTCTGTTCTCCCAGCACTAGATCGACCATCTTGCCTAATAATGGACAATGCAGCGTACCACAACATTGTTGCACTTGAAGATAAAGTCCCGACGTCATCCAGTACAAAAGATGCTATTAAGATATGGCTCACAAAGAGCACATACAATTTAATAACATGTACTTAAAACCTGAATTACTATCTCTAGTAAAGCAAAAACAGAGGACAAAGATTTTTCAAATAGATAAGATTATCCAAGAGCACGGTCATATAAGTTTGAGGCTGCCACCTTACCATGATCATTTAAATCCAATAGAACTAATCTGGGCAAAATTAAAAGGACAAGTGGCAGATGAAAATACAACATTCAAAATATGCGATGTAAAGACTCTTGCTAATCTCGCTTTATTAAATATAGACAACGATTATTGGGCTAAATGTGAAGACCACGTCTTAAAACAGGAAGAGGAATATTGGAAAAATGATGGTTTGTGGAATGTTCAACCCTAAACAGTTATTAATCTTTTAGACTCGTCTGATTCAGAATGAAAGTATATAGCCCCCACAATGTTGGCCCTATATTACCTTAAATTATTTCAACAAACGGTCCTTTTCAGGACCACACAACTATGAAAAATTGGACATACAGGTATACCTTGATATTATTATCGTCCGTCCTCGAACTGAGCAGACAATAATTCTCCTGGTGTTTTGTTTTATCCAGTTATTTCCCCATTACGGCCACGCCTTTACCTAGTGAAAATTAATCGTAGACCAGCAACTACGGTAATTTCTATTCTTTAGGGCTTCACAATTTACAATTTTGACAAACATCAAAGAAATATCGCCGCTTTAAGAAAACTGCAGCTGCAAGATATTTGTTAAATATACATTTAAAGGGTCTTTTGCATTCTAATAACATTTGGAAAATTTCAAAAGTATTTAACAAACGCTTAGAGAGTAATAGCGTTTTGAAGTTGGGCATATGTTTTGAAACGAGCTAGAGGAAAATATAAAGTAAAAATAGGAATTAAATAAATTGTAAAGATACTTCGCTGAAAATCGAAGCTGTGGCTCCGATCTGCATACGACTGGGAGGCAGACGTTAATGAAAGAGAAGGTGGGAGGACGAGTTGATGGTGCGGGAGAGAAGTGGAGAAAAGGGAAAATATGTTGACTAAGGGTGTAAATGACGAAGCTGTGATATGGATGAGAAGAGCCGAGTACGAGTTAGAGAAAGAACTGTATAACACAGCGTGTCAGTCCACCAGGAATGACAAAAGTGTAAAAAAAACCGAGGAAGGTGGCTGAACCAAGGACTGCATCATGCGTAATTGGAACTATAGGAGACTAGACCTTTTTGTGCCCACGAGTGCACTGGAAATTTTCAACAAAGAACCGTGAGCGCCAGTAACCAAATGTATTGTGAACAACGGCCACACATTACTCTAACACAGCTTTTTACTCGCCCGACGGTTATTATGTCTCCATTTTCAAAGAAAAATAAATATAAAGCCTGTATCTTACCAACAAAAAATATAATACCTTCTGAAGAAAAAACAGTGAAATGAGCATTAATAAGAAATCATTACAGCGCACTTCACTAATGTAATTTTAGCATTGCATTTTTCTTCGCTAGATTTTCAAAGTTGACAATGTATGATAACATACCTGCTCGCAAACATTTATCAAGATGTGAATCAGTCAGATGAGATCTGTTTCTGGACTTGATAAAGTTCATTATTTAAAACACTGATTTGCGCAACAGACCATCAACAAATACATATACTCGCCTATTGTCTCTTTCAGAAATTGCTGAAACACTGAGTCTGTGTCGCCACTTATATTTATGTCAATTCAAGTTCACCTACTACTATCTACTCAAGCCTTTCAAAATACCGCATCAAGGCTAATTTCAACCACTAAATCTGCTTTTCTCAGTCTCAGACCATTTGATGCCGATAGTTAGCGCTTCTGTTCATTGGGGAGAAGAAACGTCGTCGTTTACTTCATCCTTCCTCTCTCTCTCTCTCTCTCTCTCTCTCTTTCTCTCTCTCAATCTTTCATGTAACTGAATGCCGGACAATAATTGATGCCACTCGTTGGAATAAGGCTGGAACTTCACGTGGGACCAAAAAAACACGCGGCGAGCGCAATGGCGCCGTTTTGAGAACCACTGCTCTAGAACTCTCGGTACCCCAGTTATTAATCCTAGGTAATCGAAAAATAAAGGAGAAATGCGAATATATTAATAGCAGAATCAACGGAAAGTAAAGTACAATATAATAATCTAAGTAAAGTACAAAATAATAATCTAACTCAAAAGTAACATCTGAATTGTAAGAAATATGAAAACAATAAAATGATGTATGAGAAAACATGAGTCTTCTAGAAATGTATATTTGCGAAAAATAGAGGTTGGTAATAGACATAAAAACAAATATAATCACACAGCGTCAAAGCTGCTGCAGAGCAGGAAAAATACCTAAAAATTGTATGCAACAGCTTTTCGGTTCCTCAAATGTTTGTAAACAGAATTTGTACTTAATTTCCTGTATTTGCGTAAACATTAAGATAGTATTAGTGAAATAGAAAAACGTTTGAGACTTTCATTGAAATAACTAAACAATTTCAGCTCACATGGTGCAAAGCTGTAACATAAAGGCTTCTGATCATATTTGTTATGAAATGTGAACGTGTGCAAGACGAGATTTGTCATGGAAGTCACTAAAAAAAAAAAACAACTTAGAAATTAAAACCACAAATATAAGAGAGATGGAAATATGAACATGTATTGTTGTAGCCATTGAAGATAATGAATGTTCGCTGTCATCTTTCGACATCTTTAATTTTTGTTCCTAAATTTTTTTCCGACATCAGGGGTTCGCCCGATGAGTCCTGCTTTTTATTTTTCCTGCGCCTAGCCAAGCATTTGTATGATTCCACAATTTTGTTCTTCGCCCAGCCAAACATTTGTATGATTCCACAATTTGTTCTGCGCCCAGCCAAGCACTTGTATGATTCCACAATTTTGTCCTACGTCCAGTGAAGCACTTGTATGATTCCACAATTTTGTCCTGCGCCCAGACAAGAATTTGAATGATTCCACAATTTTGTCCTGCGTCCAGCCAAGAATTTGTATGAGTGCACAATTTTGTCCTGCGTCCAGCTAAACATTTGTATGATTGCACAATTTTGTCCTGCGTCCAGCCAAGAATTTGTATGATTGCACAGTTTTGTTCTGCGTCCAGCTAAACATTTGTATGATTGCACAATTTTGTCCTGCGTCCAGCCAAGAATTTGTATGAGTGCACAGTTTTGTTCTGCGTCCAGCTAAACATTTGTATGATTGCACAATTTTGTCCTGCGTTAAGCCAAGCATTTGTATGATTGCACAATTTTACCACTTCTCTTATATTATATACCTAAAATAAGAGCTACATTAAATGTCATGCTTTTATGGAAAACAATTTTTTCAGATAAAATTACCTGTGCTTTCTTTTTTTATCATCTGGCAACTCCAGAACCTATAGCGTAGATGAACATAGAGAACGGAAGGTTTTGTTTCACGAAAACTTTAAAATAGTAAAATAAATGAATAAATTTACCCCTCCACCGCTGATTCCACCTATTCCATCAAATGTGGACCCCAAACCTGGAGTGTCATCGAAGGTAACGACTGCTGCATCTGATGGCCTTAACCAACATCCTAAGATAGCGGCAACTGCAGTCCACAACATACTGTGTGCCATTCTCAACTTGGTTGATTTAGTTTCTCGGAGTATATATATACACACACATATATACAGAGCAGCAATTTAATGAAGCCACTGATAGGGTGTACACAGCAGATGGGCTCTGAACACGATTAATTTCTATCGGTCCTTTTATAATATGTGGCTGGCACAATGTTGCAGATAACGATTATATAGTTTTCGGTTCTGTTGTGTGATCACGTGATGTGAAGCAGATCGGGTGACCAGGATCTGGATCAGCTTAGCTTGATAAGTTTTGTAGTTGCTGTAGTTATTGTGTTTATAAATCCTTGATGTACTGAGGCACAAATAGATACAATTAAATAAATATGTATTTACTATTGAGAAAAATCGCCACGACGGAAATGTTACAGAAGAATGTGTTTAACAAGAAGAGACGGAATCCTCAATGATAATATAATATAAAATAATAAATGATAATAAATAAAGGATAATAAATGCTAGCTGGAAGAGAGGTCGTGTGTGTGTGGAAAGAAGCTATTATGGTGCCCATCCTCAGGCGTGGAAAAGACCCACTAGACCCAAGTAGCTATAGACCAATTAGCCTACTGAGCTGCCTGAGTAAACTCATGGAAAGGCTGGTAACACAAGACTTATGTGGCATTTGGAGACAAAACAACAATCGTACCACAACAAAGTGGCTTCCGTCAGCACAGATTAACTGAAGACCTGGTCACCTACATTGCACAGGAAATAGAGGATGTTCTATAAGAAAGAAACACACACTGGCAGTGTGGGTCGACATGGAGATGGCATTTGATAGGGTATAGCGAGAGGGTTTAAAGAACAAGCTTTTTAGACTTGGCATCCAGGGTCGTTTATTCAATTGGGTCTCTCAATAACTTCAGGATAGAACGGCCAGAGTACAAGTTCAAGATCAACTAAGTAAGAAGGTCTCTATCGAACAAGATTTCCACAAGGTGGAGCCTTGTCCCCAACACTCTTTTTAATTTTCATAAATGACATCGTAATGGACATTCCACCCAGAATACACTCAGCAATATACGCTGATGATCTGGCGTTATGGGCTCGCGAGGAAAGTATGTCGGTGGCTGGATCTAGGATGAAAGATGCCCTAGGTGAACTTGAAAAATGGACGAACTCCTGGTTCTTACCAATCAACGAAAAAAAAAAACTACATATACAATTTTCAACCTATCAAGAAACACACTCTCTTCAAACTTGAAGATAAAAGACCATACACTCCCTTTTGACCAAAACCCAACATATCTTGGCATCACCATGAATCGCAGAATGACTTGGAAAAATCAGATAGACAGAGCAAGGAAAAAAGCTAGAAAACGAACAAATATTATGAAGAAATTGGCAGGAACGGACTGGGGGGGGGTGGGGGTGGGGGGGATGGTCAGACAGCAATATTTTGAAAAGACTATACATAGGAAGAGTCAGACCAGTTCTAGAGTATGGAGTCACAGCTTGAGCTATGGCTTCCAAATCACACCTTAGCAAAATTAACAGAACACAGAACCAAGCTGCCTGTATCATCACTGGTGCTATGATATCTACACCTATCAAGACTCTAGAAACAGTAACAGGTTTACAACCCTTAGATTACAGACGGGTCACTAAAGTAATGCAACAAGCGGAGAAATATAGAAGGCTCCTTAGCCACTCCATGCACCAAAGAATAACTGGTTCCGGAATGGTACGACTAAAGAGGTGCAATTGCCAATGAACTAACTACTGGAGACCCAGTACTTTCCCAAACAATATCGAAACCCTTGGGCCCATCTGATATGTCTCCTCATGGAAAACATAAAATACCAGAACTTAAGGAAAACATAACATGAATCATGAAAAAAAGGCACTCAATAAGACACAGAAAGAAAACACGTAGTAGAAAAACACAAACACGATACCTAACCACAGGACTCTTGGTCCCACATATACAAAGATGGCTCTGCTACAAATGCCACCAAAATGAAGGGGGAGGTGTGTTCTTGATGCTGAATAATCAGGACGAAATCACAAAGTCAATAGCAACTGGAAATTTCTCAAACAACTTTAAAGCAGAAACTGATGCCCTCAAAGATGCTGCAACACTGGCTACTCAACACAAAAATAACATGCACAATAAATTGGTGATTATGACTGATGCACTGTCAGTATTATCAGCTCTAAAAAAAAGTCCCAAGAACAATGAACTAGATAATTTGAGAACAAACTTGGACCAACTATGCAATAACTTCCAGAGAGTAGTCGTTCAGTGGATACCATCACACTGTAATATACACCGGAACGAACGAGCAGGCATATTAGCTAAAGAGGGAGGGAGATTACCACAAGAGAACCATCCGCTCAGTTATAATGAAGCCAAATCCATCCTCAAAGGTCAGTTCCATGAAAAATGGAAACGAGAACACCCAAAGCATAACGAGAGTGACGGATACCACCAACTATCAAGGAGGGATCATGTCATCATATTTCACCTACGCACTGGCCACAATAGAATGAGAAATAACATGTTCACCAAATTCAAAACCAGCCTATGCCACTGTACACTGGACAATATGACGACAAAACAATGCCTATAGGATTGCTCCCCAGTACACAGACCTGAGAAGAACAATGTGGTCCTCGCCCACCTCCCTGGAAGAGAAACTATATGGGGCAATCGATTCGCTTAAACAGACAGCTGACTTCATGAGAGAGTCTGGAATCCTACTCTGATTAGTTTTGATCGCAGAGAAAGAAGTCGATAGACAATAAGATAGAAATAGATCTATGCAATATCAAAAACAGTATTACTTTACGAAAAACACCAACAGTGAGACAAAACACCAATGATCAGTACTCCAGTACATCCCATTTTCCCCCGTAGAAATTGAATGACAGCAGTTACGACTATAAGTAAAAGTTACAATAACAAACAATGTATTCCAGTTGTGCTGCAGTGTGTTTTCAGATAGAGTTTTTTAGTGGTTAGATAATTTTGTTGTGTTCCTTTATTGTATAGCTGTCACCACACCTTATAGGAGTGTACGTTACACGCCATCACTAGCTCCTGGTAGCATTCACCTGACCATAAAGTCAACATGATTGTGAAGCAGTGGCGTATTCTCTATGCTACCGCAGCTACCGCCGGTAGCCTGAACATATTAACAAAATACAAAAGGAAATGATAATTTATTATATTTTTTTCATAATTATATTACAAATTTTCGAATACTCTATTACACATTTCGTAGGCCAGTATGATTTATTTGCTTTGATTTGCATTTATTAAAACAGGTTTTCCTATTATTAGGTTATTTTAAGCTCTAGCCAATCAGAATCGTCACAAAGTGAAAGTGAAACTATGTCTGATTACCGGAACTTCCTAACCTATTTATAAATACGTTATGGCATCAGCATCTGTAGAAAGAGCTTTTTCTGCTCTCAAGAGAATCAAATCTTATTGTAACTCAACTCAGACACAAGAACGCTTATCTGGTTTGGCAATAATGTCCATTGAGAAAAATTTCGTTCAGAAACTTAGAAACCAACCCAACAGTATTTTCAATGACAAAGTCATCGAGACATTTCGTCCCAAACAAGACGGATAGAGTTTACATATAAGTAAGTAAGTAATTTAAAATGTAGTGATGTCATTAGCAAATATTACTTCATGGTAGCCTACTGAATATAATGTATGTCTTTATTTATTATGTCAGCTGTAGCCCAGACCCCAAAACAGTATACTTCACTGTTGTGAAGCCGGCCAGCATATAATGTCCCGGGCGACTGACTCGTGATTGAAGTGGAACGGTACCGGGTCCCGACTTTGCCTGGGACGGAATGTGTGATCTGTGTAAAACTACAAATTCGTCACTAATTTGACTACGGTCGAATCGAGTGTTTCACCGAAGTGGAGGCCTGACTTTGTTTGTTGGGTTAACGATTCTTGGATCACGCTCACTGATCATGAAATCTACACGGACCTTGGCGTGGGCGCATGAAAGGCGTCCTGCTCGCGACGGCCGTTACAGCGACATGGAAGTATGCATCATGAGTTGCGCGCCTTTTCAAAACGCAAGATGCTCACTAGAACAGTCTGAACGATCAGGATAAACACCGCTGGTTGATATGATGTGGGTTGAGTATATTTGGGAATGCTCCGCCAATCAGCTCTAAAGTCGGAAGTATTGCTGAAATGCATATTTAGTAGAGGTGATAGAGACGAGATAGTTAATTAAGATGGCATATCGAAGGGAGAGAAACTGGAAAGTTTAACGAACTGATGGCACCACTAATGTAATTCCATATTTGTCATCGGTGGCCAGTCTACATTGTGAAAACTTTTTTTTATAAACGGAAACGGGAATATTGATCACGGCAGATCAATAACTAGTGAAGGAAATTGCAGAAAACAAAAAGGTATAGTAGACAAATATATTTATAATATTACATTGATTAGTCTACGGCACCAGTTTTGGTGCACCTGCAAAACACTGTTCAGTTACTTTAAAGCTGAGTGCATATGTTGATAGTTTTAATAGCCACCAAGTGCTATTCGGCTCTAAAATCATCTTTCTTCTTGTCCCAGGGCTTGGTTTAAAACTCCTGCAACTTACAGGTTGTAGTTTGTCTTTATCCAAAAAGTTATAATTCACTCAACCATCCCCCCCCCTTTCCAAACCAGTAGAAAGAAGTGCTACCAGAACCAAATTTCCAGGTCTCATTGTCCTGGCGTCAAGCATGATCAGGGAAATTGGCTCAAGTGGATCCTTAAGTTTGAGGTTGCTGTGTGCTTTCCAACCATGTTACGAAAAACAGTGGCACTTGCATCAATAAATGTCTGCAAAACAAGGACACACGTGATCCTGAAAATTGAACACAGGCTCTGATAATGGAATAGTATATTGAGTTATTAGCGGGTCATCATCATTGCACTTCGAATATGCCCATAGGTGCTCAGATCCTCTCCTCAGCAAGTCTCGCAGTGTCCAGCGATTGACGACTCCAGTTCTGTGTTGGCTGATATGTCTTCTTACACGCCCACTAAATTTTCGTTTCTGGCTGTGCCCATCTTGACTCCCATCTCTTTAATCCGAAGGTGTGAGGTGCACTCATGGTTGTGAAAGTCCTGTGTCCTTCCCCGATGTCTACCCGATCTATTGGTTGACCATCCTCAACAATAGCGCAGCTAGCCAACCTGTCCGCTCTTTCATTTCCCCATAATCCCGCATGTCCTGGGATGTAGGCAAAGGTGATCAAGTATATGATGTGACAAGTATTTTTTACTTCTGCAATGACTCTACCCATTGCATATGTAAAGATCCTGCCCCCACTTTTCTTATCATGCTCACCAAATCACTCAGTATACAGGCGAGGGTGTAGTCTTGTGACTCTAACCAGATGAACGCCTTGGTCACTGCCATCAGCTCCATCGTCATGCTACTCGTGGTCATAACATATGCACCACTGTCTTCCTTGACTATTCTGCCTGCCGAACGTGATGTAAATGCCTATGTACTCCTTTGGTGTCGCATTACAGATCCGTCTGTGTAGATGACTGCATCTTTCTCATCGGTGTTATCCCAGATGAAACCGTTGACCTCCGCACTGACCACGACTGAGTTCTGTTCCCTACATTTCCTGTCGAGTGTGACAATACATGAGAATGTCCCCCTGAATGACGTAGGCACCGGTATCCACTCCTCGCCAGCGTTGACATTGGTAAGCCCAAAGACCTGTTTGATGACATCTTCTGCTCTGCCCACCCATGATTTGCCTCTTTTTAGCCTGACCCCCTTCCCTGTGTTGAGCTCATGGTGCAATGGATGCTCTCTTTATCTGCACATATCTTCAGGTATGCTCGTGCCCTCCAGATCTTGATCCTGTCATCCATGGTTGGAAGGTCGAGAAGATACCTCATTGCTACACAGGAAGTGTCCTTCGTACACCCCAAGATAATGCGTATGGCTTCATTCTGAATTTTCTCCAGCTTGTCAATTTGCGTCTTACTGACTATAAAAACTGCCAGGGCATACTCGATTGGTGCGAGGTCTAGTCCCTGGAACAGAAGGGTAATTACCCTTTGCTATATGTTGGCAGCTGCTATGACCTTCAAGGTGGCTAATACTTTGCGGGATTTTGTTATAACATGGTCAACGTGACCCCAAAAACACAGGCTGCGATCAAACTTAACTCCGAGGTATGTCACCAACCTGTCCCTCGTCACCTCATCAGCTCCTATTCGTACCAGCGGTGTTTTCGTGTTAACGATATGATTGTTAAGTGAGAACCATGCAACTAATGCTTTATTATTAACTAATGCACCTGATGCTCCACACCAGAAAGAGATGCGATCGAGATCGTTTTGTATTGTGGAGGCGACTTCACTTCTATCTCTTCCCTGTCGATATACCAGAATATCATCAACAAAAGTAATATTTCTTCCCCTTCCATCCAGCTGTTTTTTCCGAGATAGTTATTGTGTACACGTTAAATAGAACTGGTGACAACGCCACCAGACAATGCCTTGTGGCAGCTCTGGACATATGGATGGTGGCTCGGATGACCAACTTCCACATCTGATTATCACCTTCCTCTGTAACAGCCCTAGAGCGATCCCCTTATGAAGAAGGGGTGCACCGACAGTTTAAGGAGCACAATCATAAGATATTCAAATGGTACCCTGTTGTATGCATCCTCCAGATCTATAGCAGCAGCGCATGTCTCCTCTAGTCTGTGGAAGCCTTCGAAGATGTCATAGGCGAAGACTGCCGCATCGAGCCATGTGAAATAGTATTTTAAAAAAGATCTTGTGCATATCTAGAAAGCAACACGTTTGCAATAAATATAACGATCTGAAGGATCAAAAAAGACTTTCAACAGTAAAAGAACAATTGAAATTCTATTACCATTTTACAAGGTTCAGTGTCAGGCAAAAGACAAGGTAGACAGAGGAAGAGGTGAGAGGACATTAGTAAATGGAACTAAGGACTACCTTCATACATATCTCACATGCTGAAGTGTTGGCCGACAGACGCAAATATCAGTTATACTGCAAACCACAACACAACGCAGACAAGCACACTTGACGCCCTTTTAAGGGCGGATGACGCAGAGGTATGACCCTTTAGCATTTGGGTGAACTCAAACGAACGAACGAACTCATATCTCAGAAAGATTTTCTCAGAAACAAGGATTCTCTCTCCCGTAAAAGTGTCTGTCATGTTAATAAAGCTCAGATGTTCCATTTCTAAATGTGTCTGTCATGTTAATAAAGCTCAGCTTTTCCAGTTGTAAAAGTTCCTGTCATGTTAATAAGGCTCAACTGTTAAATATGTCTGTCAAGTTAATAAAGCTCAACTTTTCCATTTGTAAATGTGTCTGTCATGATAATAAGGCTCAACTGCTCCACATTTGTAAATGTGTCTGTCATGGTAATAAGCCCAACTTTTCAATTTGTAAATGTGTCTGTCATGGTAATAAAGCTCAACTGCTCCACATTTGTAAATGTGTCTGTCATGGTAATAAGGCTCAACTGCTCCACATTTGTGAATGTGTCTGTCATGTTAATAAGGCTCAACTGCTCCACAGTTGTAAATGTGTCTGTCATGGTAATAAAGCTCAACTGCTCCACATTTGTCATGGTAATAAAGCTCAACTGCTCCACATTTGTAAATGTGTCTGTCATGGTAATAAAGCTCAACTGCTCCACAGTTGTAATGTGTCTGTCATGGTAATAAAGCTCAACTTTTCCATTTGTAAATGTGTGTGTCATGGTAATAAAGCTCAACTTTTCCATTTGTAAATGTGTGTGTCATGGTAATAAAGCTCATATGTTCCATTTGTAAATGTGTCTGTCATGGTAATAAGGCTCAACTGCTTCACATTTGTAAATGTGTGTGTCATGGTAATAAAGCTCAACTGCTCCACATTTGTAAATGTGTCTGTCATGGTAATAAGGCTCAACTGCTCCACATTTGTAAATGTGTCTGTCATGGTAATAAAGCTCAACTGCTCCACATTTGTAAATGTGTCTGTCATGGTAATAAGGCTCAACTGCTCCACATTTGTAAATGTGTCTGTCATGGTAATAAAGCTCAACTGCTCCACAGTTGTAAATGTGTCTGTCATGGTAATAAAGCTCAACTGCTCCACAGTTGTAAATGTGTCTGTCATGGTAATAAGGCTCAACTGCTCCACATTTGTAAATGAGTCTGTCATGGTAATAAAGCTCAACTGCTCCACATTTGTAAATGTGTCTGTCATGGTAATAAGGCTCAACTGCTCCACATTTGTAAATGTGTCTGTCATGGTAATAAAGCTCAACTGCTCCACATTTGTAAATGTGTCTGTCATGGTAATAAGGCTCAACTGCTCCACATTTGTAAATGTGTCTGTCATGGTAATAAAGCTCAACTGCTCCACAGTTGTAAATGTGTCTGTCATGGTAATAAAGCTCAACTGCTCCACAGTTGTAAATGTGTCTGTCATGGTAATAAAGCTCATATGTTCCATTTGTAAATGTGTGTGTCATGGTAATAAAGCTCAACTTTTCCATTTGTAAATGTGTGTGTCATGGTAATAAAGCTCAACTTTTCCATTTGTAAATGTGTGTGTCATGGTAATAAAGCTCATCTGTTCCACTCTTGACTGAACAAAAATCTTAAATTATTAAATGAAAAAAATGAACAGATGTCAAAAATACAACTTTTATTATTTAAATAAATTTACCTAAGAATGTCAAATTTACAAGAACTGTTCTATTATTTATGGTTAATATAACAAGTTGTTACAAATAACTGACATTTATATTATGAATTAAAGTTTATAAATTATATCGATTTGTGCTCCCAATAAGTTTTATAATCGGAAATTGCAAAATGTATGGCTGCATAAAAAAAGTTATGAAATTGTCATGATCAATGCTATGTTTCTGAAGATTAATGTGTATATTTTGATGTATCCGTGGTCTTGCATTACCTTGCAAGATACTCATATATTCTCATTTGGCATCCACAGTGTGTGTCCTTTCCAAGACTATAAACTTTATCACCAATTTTGTTGTTTTTGTTGCTTACTGTTGTCTGGTATATATTTGCCTCACATAGTTTCATGTTAGTAATTTATGTCATTTATATCCTTATTTTACACAAGCATCCATTAATGAGAATTATTACCTAAAGTCATGGGACGCACCAAGATGGAAGCTTGGTCGCGTTTGAGCCATGGTGAATGGTGTAAACAATGTTGACTTTTAACATCACGCTATCTGTTATTACAGCGAGTTGGTGGATTTTTAGAAATGTAATCTTGGGTTTGATAATAAATGTTTGTACACAGTTCGTTAACCATCGCTGTAGATCAAGTCTTTATTCTGCTGGCTTCGTTCGCGACATTGGAAGCTAATGACCTAACTTGTGCAGACGGTTGGTTTGGGGCAAATTGTACGTTATAATGTCACTGCTATAATGACTCAGTTTGTGACAAAACTACAGGGACATGCCCAAACAATGACAGTTGTCAACACGAATATTTCGGACCCCAGTGTTAGTACTTGGGTCTCGTTTACAGATACGCCCAAAAATCTGAAACTACTTTCCTGTTTGATAACAACGACACCACATGTAATCCGGACACATATTCTACATCAGATGAGGCAACTCTCAGTCAACCTTTGCCGTTCTCCTGGTTTAGGATTTATGTGAATGATCTAACAGATCCGGACAGTTTCACGGTAAAACTAAATGGTTCTGCCTCATGTGAAAATGAATCAAGGTTTGTAGTTAGGCCGCACGAGATTGATGTCTTTTGCTCTGGGGCTGGTCTGATCAACAAGTTACGGATTGAAGGGGCGATAGTTGCAAATATCTGCTCTATCTACATTGGCGGGGGTCGGAATGTGGCTCTCAAACAGAATACAAACCAGACCGACACATTTAATGCTTGTTATACAGGACACGGATGTGGACCAGAGGTCGCAGTTAATGGAAAAACAAAGACCAATCTCTATGATAATGACTGCACACACACACAATTGGGAAGTGGAACTAATTCTGTTTTCTGGTATCTGAGCTTTGCCACGCCCCAGAAGACTCACACCATTCGAATCTATCATCGAGCTAGCACTATGATTCGGGCAAAGAATGTCTCTCTAAAGGTTTTCTCTGACAGTGGCCGCGTAGTGTTTTAGTATAATGATATATCATACCCTAATATTTCTGTGAACACTATTGTAGTCAACACACAAGCGCCAATGGCACACATTAAGTTTGAGTTCTCACCGATCATTTCGCAGGCCGACAGTGCACTGACAGTGTGTGAGGTGCAAACATTTACAGACACCTATTGTCTGGACGGGCATTCTTGGTCGTTTTCTGCAGTGTGTAGTGGGTGTAGCAAAGGCTGCAATGTCATCATCGGTACGTGTCGCGGTAACTGTTCACATGGGATCTATGGACACGAGTGCTCCGGGTCTTGTCTCAGTGTCTGTCGTTTATGTGAGGAAAAATCCGGAAAATACCTACAATGTAAACATCCTGGCTATACCAGTAATGACACTTGTCCCGATGGTAATTTTGGGCTACAGTGCGAACAGACGTGTTCTGATGGCTGTGCCATCATATGTGACCTGGACTGTACGTGCAAGGAAACGTACTACGGGTCAGACTGCACTCTCAAATGTCCGGACAACTGTTTCAACGAAACCTGTGAACAGTCACCGGGAGCTGTACATGCAAGGAAACATTCTATGGGTCAGACCGCACTCTCAAATCTCTGGACAAGTGTTTGAACGAAACCTGTGAACAGTTAATCGGAGCCTGCGACTCGTATGTCGATGATTCCCACGTTAAGAAGAGTCTGCCGACTACAACATACCCAAGCATATGCATACCTTAATGTGTTTCTGTGCTGGACATGGTTCATTTCTTGGTGATTTTCCTGAAGCCATGGCTCATATCTTGATATGTTTCTGTACTGGCCATGGCTCATATCTTGGCTTGTGTGTGGTGTGCTGGCCATGGCTCATATCTTGGTGTATGTCATGTTAGTCATATCTCATATCTTGGTATGTCCGTGTTAATCATGTCTTTGTGTGTGCATGTCTATGTCAGTCATATCTTTATGTGCATGTTTATGTTAGTCATGTGTCATATATCTTGATGTGTGTCAGTGTTAGTCATGCCTCGTTTCGCTGTGTACGTGTCTGTGTTAGTCACATCTCATATCTTTGTGTGTGCATGTCTGTGTTAGTCACCTCTAGTGACTCGGGCAGATGGTGCTCGTAAACCTGGGAGGGCCGACCATCTAAGGGCAGAATCCCCCTACAGAAAAGACAATCTGCTGCCTTGCAGGAAGATTGGGGACAATCAAAGGCTAGGGAAAGCAAACCTGAATAAAATGCTGGCTGAAATCGGATGCACTGGGCCACTGGCGCAGAACACAGTGCAACGTTTTAACGGGTGTTCGGTCAGAGTGGATTTGGCGGACTCTAATTGTGATGTTCTGTCTGTGGGGTGATCAACACACTTAACCTGACAGCTGACTTCATGTGATAGTCTGGAATCCTACTCTGATTGAGTCCTGATCGCAGAGAGAGAGAGAGAGAGATTACCTAAAGTAGTCAACTTCAATTAAGTGACATATATGTTGTAATGTATGTTATACTGATTAGCTTAACATATGTTCTAAAACTTTGTATGCTTTACTTGGTTTGATAAAGTTCATTGTTTTAAGCACAACAGGCCATCAACAAATACATACACCCGACGCATGTCTCTTTCAGAAAATTGTTGAACCACTGAGTCTATGTCTCAACTTATATTTATGTATATTCAAGTTCACCTCTACTCAAGCCTTTCAAAATACAGCTTCAAGTCTAATTTCAACCGCTAAACCTGCTTTGCTCTTTGATGTCGGTGGTTACCGCTTATGTTCATTGAAAAGAAAAAACGTCAGCGTTTGCATCATCCTTTATTTATGTTTTTTTTCGCTCTCAATCATTCGTTAACAGCAGTGCCAGAGATTAATTGACGCCACTTTTTGGAATAAGGCTGGAACTTCACGGGCACCAAAAAACAGGTGGCGGGCGCAATGGTGCTCGCAGGCACTGAGTTGAGAACCATTGCTCTAGAACACCTGGTCCCCCATGTATTAATCCGAGGTAATATAAAAATAACGAAGAAAAAAGAAATATGTTAATAGCAGGATCTACGGACAGTAAAGTACAAAATAATAATCTAATTCAAAATTAACATCTGAATAAAAAGTAAAGTAAAGTACACCCGTCACGCCAAGTGGCATATAGTGAAATATGGTGTTAGTGACCCTATATTTTACAGACCTTCAGCACGTGATTTTTGGGGTAATGTGGTCAGTATTACGCCCGTGCTGCTTTACTTTCTCAGAAAAAAATCCGGTACCCATTTAAGGCTGGGTAAACCCGGAAGCCGTCGGTTGGGATCGAACCCTACCCCTTGTCCGTGGTAGTCCAGTTCACTAACCACTGAGCTATCGCGGCTCCCAACATCTGAATGTCATGCAAATAAAAAAAATTGGATGTTACAGCTTTGCGGTTCCGTCAAAGTTTGTAACAGAGTTGTTACTTAATTTCCTATATTTGCGTAAAGCAGTAAGATTGATACAGGCAATCATCGTACCAATATGGAAAAGAAAGGAAGCAAAAGAGACTGGAATCAATAGAGAGGTATATCTCTTCTCAGCCATGTAGGAAAGCTATATGCCAAAATCTTGGAAAAAAGGCTGAGACCAATAATAGAACTACAGTTAAACGACTCTCAAATGGGGTTCCGAAAAAACAGAGGATGTACTGACGCACTATTC
Source organism: Megaustenia siamemsis (assembly GCA_032433765.1). Lineage (NCBI taxonomy): Eukaryota > Metazoa > Mollusca > Gastropoda > Stylommatophora > Ariophantidae > Megaustenia > Megaustenia siamemsis. Next base: position 57,990,775 of record JAVIAB010000092.1, read on the forward strand.
ACACTAAAACAGACTGCAGAAAAAAAACAGAACACAATCAAAACTTATACATAGCCTTCATTGACCAGGAAAAAAGCATTCGACAGAGTAAACAGAGAACATCATCAAGTGCTACGACGATCACCATTTTCGGGAGCACGCGAACTTCCATGGTATATGGTGGATAGGCGGCAGGAACAATTGAAGGCTATGTCTGAAAAGTGTTCCTTCTTGCAGTTTCCTCATATTCCAAGTCCGGCTTGTTGCAGGAGCTACTGAGTTAAGTGCTCTGTGCACACCGTGAGCTGTGTGTCTCATCCGTTTTGATCCTGTTTCGATATCCCGCTTGTTTACGATGAATGATGATATCGTATGACAGGGAACAGTTGGCTGTGTTCACTTTCTGCGCGGTTTCGCCTTATGTCTTTTGGCGTGTGCTGAGACTGCTACGATGGGGACTACAGTTACCTTTCTTTGTTTGGGAGATGTGTTAGTAATTCGGATGATTCCACTGGCACGGGCGGTTGAGCAATTATGGATTTTAATTCGTTTGCAGTGATACCCAGGCCTTCCATAACCAATAACCAATAATAATAACCAATAAAAAGGAGAACAACTGTGGGAGATACTAACAACATACGGAGTAAGCCAACATCTAACCAACCTAATTAAAAGTCTACATCAACAGCAGCTGCAGGGTCAGAACAGCAGCAGGCTACACAGACCACTTCGAAGTTAGATTAGGTGTAAGACAAGGGTACGTACCATCCTCCCGACTGTTTATTACATACATGGACTATGTATGCAAGCTAACCAACCCATCAGAGAATGAGGAGATCAACGAGCTTTTATTTGCAGATGATCAGGACTAATACATGAAACAATAGAAGACCTACAAGAACACTTAAACAAACTCAACAGCTCAAGCACAAAATACAACATGACAATCAACATCAACAAAACAGAAGTCATGAAAGTCGCCAAAAATAAACAGAACATCAACATAACTATAGAAGTCAGGCAACTAAAACAAGTAGAGGAATTCAAATACCTAGGAAATTTAATGACAAACTATAATTCTCAAAAAGCAGGGATAGAATAAAGATGCAACAAAGCTTGTCAAATCATTGGACAGTTATCACCACTATTGTCCAACAAGGAAATAACTCTGGAGGCAAAACGAGCACTATACAATATATCACTATACAACACCCAACGTTGTGCTACCAATGCCAGACCTGGACCCTAGATGCAAGAACAATAAGAAAAAATAACCTCTACCTAGATGAAATGTGTTAGACGAATGACAGGAAACAGTCTGAGAGATAAGATCAGAAATGAAGAAATGAGAAAAAAGCTAGGAATAGCCCCCGCCATAGAATATATAAGTAAACAAAAGATAAAATGGTTTGGCCACGTGACAAGGCAGAAAGATCAAAACACAACACAACGAGCCTTCAACAAACGTTGTGAGAACACCAGACCAAAGGGTCGACCACGAAAAAGATGGATCGATGAAATATTAGAAGCACTAGGAAACATAAAACAGCAGCAGAAGCGAACAGAAGAGCAAAAGACCGCAAATTATATCTCCCCTCGAAGCTGAACGGCAGATGAGGAAGGAAAGAAGAAGCAGAGGTAAGATAGTAATAGTGAAATAGAAAAACTGTTGAGACCTTCAATGAAAGATCTAAACAATATCAACTCCCATGGTGCAAAGCTGTAACATAAAGGCCTCTGATCAAAATTTTAATTAATGAAAACGTGTGCAAGACGAGATTTGTCCTGGAATTCACTATAAAAAAAAAAGCGAACTTAGAAATTAAAACCACAAATATAAGAGAGTTGGAAATATGAACATGTATTGTTGTGGCCATTGAAGATAATGAATGTTCGCTGTCATCTTTCGCGTAAGTTCTTAGGTAGTAGAAGAAAGAAGGGTTACCCGACATCAATCAGGAGTTCGTCGGACGAGTCCTGCATTTAGTTGTCTTGCGTCAAGCCAGGCATTTGTATGATTGCACAATTTTGTCCTGCGTCCAGTCAGGCATTTGTATAATTGCACAATTTTGTCCTGCGTCCAGTAAAGCATTTGTATGATTGTACAGTTGTGCAACTTCCCTTATATATATATATATAATATATTTTTTAGTTTCCCCCAAATTATTTTACTGTAAAATTTAAAGAGGCTTTTGTCTTACTTTTTTTAAAAAATTGTTTTACTTGTCTGTATATTATATTTCTAACTAATGTTTTTCTTTCCTTAGTATTTTTCATAATATTCTCAATCTGCATCTATGTTTTATTCATTTATCCTTATTGTGTAGTGTAGAAATCATTATATGACATTAGGTCGGTTGCCCTTATTATGTCAAGTCACAAACAAGGCAGGATCTGTTTTCATATCTTAGTCCATTCTTTGTATCAATATCTGCTCAGTATATAGAGTTATCTCCTGTGTGTTACCAGGGCCTCATTATGTGTGAAGTAAAGAATAGTGACACTGTGACCTTCTAGACATGTCGTAAGAGGCGACTAAGGAGGTTGATCATTGGCTTGACAAGCTGTCATTGTAAAAAGAATTATGGAAACGGAACCATAGATTTTAGAAGCAGTGATCTCTGCAATATATGCCATTTTGGCACACAAGATTTCTGTTTTGAGATTGTAGTTCTGTCCTATGTGCCGTCTTCGGCTCGAAAGGACATAGATAGATAGAAATCATGCATTTCCTTTTTTTTTTTTTTTTAATTCAACTGGTAACTCCAGAACCTATATTATAGATGTAAATAGAGATCAACGGAAAAGGTCGATGAAGTCTGTCAGTAGTAACCACCCCTCCGCACACAACACACCCCCCCCCCCCCCCCCCCCCCGAAAAAAAAAAAATTATAATGGGAATAAGAACCCTAAATTAAATTAAATACAAGCCGTATATCAGTATCATCTAATGTGATGAGAACACGCAAATGCCAGTTAATAATCGCATCTTGATATGAACAAAATGGTACAGTATAAGTTTGCTGAGAGTTTTGTTTCACGAAATTTCAGAATAGTGAAAAGAATGAATAAATGTACCCCTCCTCCGCTGATTGGGCTTTAATGGGTAACGGATTTTTTAATGGGAAATTAAAGCAGCATGAGCGTAATACCAACCACATTACCCCAAAAACCATGTGCCGAAGGTCTGTAAACTTTATTGCCATTAATACCATATTCCCTATATGCAACTTAGCGTAACGGGGGTACTTTACTTTTTTTTTTCCCCTCTCCGCTGATTCCATCTATTCCTTCAAATGTGGACCTCAAACCTGGAGTGTCATCGAAGACAACGTTTGCTGTATCTGATGGCCTTAGCCAACATCCTAAGATAGCTACAACTGCCGTCCACAATATACTGTGTGCCATTCTCAACTTGGTTGATTTAGTTTCTCGAAGTATATATATACACACACACATATATACAGAGGAGCAATTTAATGTAACCACTGATAGGGTGTACACAGCAGATGGGCTCTGAACACGATTAATTTCTATCGTTCCTTTTATAAAATGTGGCTGGCACAATGTTGCAGACGATGATTAGTTTGCGGTTCTGTTTGATCATGTGACCAGGATCTAGATCAGCTTAGCTGGCATAAGTTTTGTAGTTGCTGTAGTTATTGTGTTTATAAATCCTTGATGTACTGAGGCACAAATAGATAAAATTTAATAAATATGTATTTACTAATGAGAAAAATCGCCACGACGGAAATGTTACAGAAGAATCCTCAATGATAATATAAAATATACGAGAAGAATCCTCAATGATAATATAAAATATACGAGAAGAATCCTCAATGATAATATAAAATATATGAGAAGAATCCTCAATGATAATATAAAATATACGAAAGATTATCTGTGTGGTTCACTGACTAGTGACACTGGCAGACTTAAGGCTGTCACCTTGAGAAGTTGGAGGTTACACTAACAGAATGGCTTCCGAGTTACACCTGTGGGAAACGAATCAAACTATGTGAACGTAGCAATTTCAACAGATAACATTAGCACCGTGAATGAACGGATAATACTAAATTCTATAAGTCGATAAATACTAAGATAGAAATAGATATGTGCCATACCAGTTGGCGTAGGTGATCATGCCCCTCCACAATCTTCTATCTACAGTGCATCGTATCAGTTCTGTTGTTCACTGTTTTCCATGCCATGACACCAAGCTATCCAGTATTTTCTGTGTAAAACTGCAAATTCATCACTAATTGGACTACAGTCGAATTGAGTATTTCGCGGAAGTGAATGCCTGATTTCGTTTGTTGGGTAACGATCATGAAATCTACACGAAGTTGGCGCATGAAGAGCGCGCTGTTTGTGACGGCTGTTACAGGCCTTTTCAAAACGCAACCTGCTCACTAGAAAAGTCCGAATGATCATGATGACCACCACAGGTTGATGGGGGTTGAGCAGATCTGGATTGTCCCGCCTGTAGTGACGCCAATCAGTTCTAAAGTCGGAAGTATTGCCGAGATGCATATTTGGTAGAGTGGATAGAGACGAGGTAAAGTCAAGGCATCATATCAAAGGGGAGAAACTGGGAAATGTTGAACTCTGGCACCGCTAATAATTGAATTCCTTATGTCATCAGTGGCCAATCTACTATGGGGAAAATTTATAAACGGAAACATTGATCACAGAAGGTCAATAACTACTGAAGGAAATTGCAGAAAACAAAAAAGGTATACAAATAGATTTATAATAATATATTGATTAGTCTATGGCACCAGTCTTAGTGCACTTGCAAAACACTGTTCAGGTACCTTAAAGCTAGTGCATATGTTGATGGTTTTAGTAGCCACCAAATGCTATTCGGCTACAAAAATCACCCCTTTCTTCTTGTCCCAGGGCTTGGTTAAAAATTCCTGCAACTTGCAGGTTGTATTTTGTCTTCATCCAAAAAGTTAACTCAACTCAATCTCAGAAACAAGGATTCTTTCAAATGTTCCACTCAACTGAACAAAAATCTTAAATTATATGTATTAAAAAAAAAAAATTAATAAATAAAAAAAAAAAAAACACAGATATCAAAAATACAACTTTTAATACTTAAATTTACCCAAGAATGTCAATTAACAACAACTGTTCTTTTAGTTATGGTTAATATAACAAGTGGTTACAAATAAATGACATTTATATTATGAATTAAAGATAAATTATATCGGTTTGTGCTGCCAATAATAATCTGAAATAGTAAAATGTATGGCTGCTTAAAAAAAAAAGTTATGAAATTGTCAGGATCAATGCTATGTTTCTGAAGATTATTGTGTACATTTCATGTATCTGCTATCTTGCATTACTTTGCAAGATACTCATATTCTCATTTGGCTTCCACAGACCGTCCAAGGTCATCATCTTTATCACACAATTTCTTTTTTTTTTTTTTTTTTTTTTTTTTTTTTTTTTTTTTTTTTTTTTTTTTAAAAAAATCAAGGTTTCCTACTACCAGTCTAATTGCCCTTCCTCCCCCCACCCCACCTTCCTATTTAGCTATTAATTAGTGTGGCCTTAAAATTGAAGTTTATTAATGATGTAAAGAAACAAAATTAAATACATATTTAAGTATAGTTTATCTTAAGATTTGAATCTATAAGTAGTTAATGTAAACAATCACTGACAAAAACTGTAAATTTACAAAAATGGAATGTAACCAAAAGTAATATTTTACACATGTAATGAATACAAATGTAAATTTGTTAGTATAATAAATTAAGCTATGTAGGAGACTCATGATACATGTTTATCAAATGGAATATATGAGTGTCTCATGATACACATCACCTGAATGCAATCAAAGATTTAACATTAATCCTGCTCATTGATAAAGTAGAGAGGCTGAGACAAAGGCTTGCTATAGCTATTTATTTTAGCTATTCCATCTTCAGATGAACCAATGTACAGATTGTCAAAGTCAGCCAGACCAAAACTTTCAGTTCCTATACCAGCAAATCCTGCTGCTGGGTATTTGGGGATTGACACATTAAAAAGGAGATTTCCATCATAAGCTCCATAACCTGTTAACCCCTGAAAAAAAAAAAAAAAAAAATCACAGAAAATAAGTTTAATAACAAAGGTTGGCTACAATAAGACTAGGCTGCAATAAGACTAGGCTGCGCTAAGACTAAATCTATTTTGTCATAACTGATTTATTTATGTTCAATGCATGATTCTGATTTAAACTAACTCTGGTATATGTCCACCAGCCAATCCCTTAAGTTTTATCCAAATCCTTTAGTTTTCATCATAATCAAGAACCATGCCTGCTGGCATAGGTGAGAGACAAATAATAATAAATGAGTATTATTACAGAGGGAAACTTCCTAGTCGATAATCAGCGAATCAATTCAGAGGAAGAGGTATGTTTACAGTACTTGGGGAAAAACTGACAAATAATCAACAGAAAAAAAAAATATGGACCAAAGCAGGATCAAACCCGTACTCAAAAGTACTAAAAGTTAACTTAGTTAGCTGAGTGGCAGTGTTCCCTAGCGTTTGGCTTTTCGTGGCAAGGCGCTGTGCCACTGAGCACAGGTTCGATCCTGCTTTGGTCCATATTTTTTTCCTGTTGATTATTTGTCAATTTCCTTGAATTTGTCAATTTCTTGTCTGTTGTCCATGATTCACATCTTTAGTTTTAGTAAGTGCTATTCCTTAAAACATGTGCAAAATATGTACTAGATCCTTGCTACCCAAGCTCACTAAGATATAACTAAATCCTTTTTTATGCCAATAAACTTATTACAGTTAATTTAAATTCATTACTCACATCCCTATCCCATGTCATGCAATACTTTGCAATGAACACAGTAATGATGTTCAGTTTTAAATTTGCTAAATCTTTACATTTCATAAAAGAAAGAACCCCACTACACCTCATGGTATTCAAGGGAATTATTGCCAATTTTTTTGGCCAGTGCCATCCCTTCTCCAGAAAAATCTGGTATGTATTTAAGGCCGGAATATTTAGCTATGGATCAGAATAAAACTAAACCTCATGTTCTTAATAGATCATTTGGAAATTTCAATTGGGAGGTGGCGTTTCCAACCCTTAATAGATCATTTGGAAATTTCAATTGGGAGGTGGTGTTTCCAACCCTTAGTTTCTCTTTGGAGATCTTTAATTTAGTGAAGAAAATTTTTTTAATAAGCATTTGTACGTGCAGAAAAGGAATTTAAGTTTATATGACAATAAAGAGCTCTAGCAGTTTGAAGGAAGAATACACAGAATTAGCCTCAGCGTAAGAGGCTTGTCATTCTTCAGCAAACAATGCCAGACAGGCTGAAATGTAAAATGTAGGACACCCTGTAACTTGAAGGATGAACAGGACATTTAAAAGTATGTTGATGTAATAACACCCTATGTTATTCAGCTTGAATATGTACAACTTTTCCAAGTGTTCTCTTTTCTCTACCCACTCATAGGCCGTTGTCTTTTCCAGATTCTACTTTTTGAAAATCCGTGGCGAGAAATTGTTAGCGTATGAGATGGCATTTTTGTCAAATTTTCAATTTATGCTTTACTCTATGATAGAAGTCAAATTTCAATTTATGCTTTACTCTATGATAGAAGTCAAATTTTCAATTTATGCTTTACTCTATGATAGAAGTCAAATTTTCAATTTATGCTTTACTCTATGATAGAAGTCAAATTTTCAATTTATGCTTTACTCTATGATAGCAGTAAATTAAAACAATAACACCTAATTAGCAATAACGTGGGATTGGCGACAAGTTACAGATGTCTCAAGATCAATACAACTATCTTTCCTGGCACTCCCAAATTGTTTGTACAGTTTTTTCTACTTCATATGTTCTCCCCGACCTCCCCAGATGCAACTTTGCTTTAACTCTTTCTGTGGTTTGTTGGATACTGTCAATTGTGACTTGTGGCTGTGAAGTTATATAAGCTGTTAATTTAGCATTATGCCAGACAGTAGATGAAAACCAAGGTAATAACTCAGAAAGACCAATAATCTAATTATTTGTATGACAACGTATGTATTTTATTATTCGACTTTATAAAAAATATTAACGCAATTAGTGAGAACATTAAGTTATCTAGCATCTGAGTTTTATGCTTACAAGATAGTTTATGCCCCAATTTTGGTTTTAAAAAAACTCATTTGTCCCAGTTTCAGCCCCAAAGATTATCAAAATTTAATCCTTTTTAAGTTAGCAATAAATACCTTTTCTTCATATCTCACAACCCTTTGAGTTGTTAGGGTAACTTTGTTATGTGAGTTGTTAGGGTAACTTTGTTATGTATCTCCTTCTCTTCTCCTCTCCTCCCCCCCCCCCTTCCTTTCCCATTCTTTCTCTCTGCAATGCTCATTGTAAGCGAAATTTAAGTCAATGCCCATCTTTTCTTTCAGTTTTCACACATTTAGCACTCCCTGCAAGAAGATTTGACTAAATCTGACACTCATGATACGACTACCACACAAGTTTACATTGCAACAAATTTTTTAAAATGTCCATTTCTTAATTCGTTTTAATAAAATGGATGGATGGTTTCATAGCCGTCATTGATAAATAGGACTGCACATTTATAAATACCTGAACAAAGAGAGTGAGTCTGTGCCAGCCTTTACCAGGAGGAACATAACCTGTAGTTATGATGCCGATCAGTTCTGTAGAAAAACAACACTGCAATATAATTCCAAGCTCAAGACTTGTAGCGGATGCAACTTAAGTGTTAATAGGACCTCTAGCAAAACAGCTTAAGAATTTAAATGAAATTTGAAAGCCTGCTTCAGGTACCAATGTTTATATCTATCTATTGACCTTTTGAGCCATAGCCGGCACATAGGGCATAGACCCAAATACTCTCACTTATCTAAATCTTTATTCTAGCAGTTTTCAATCCTTGTAAACATCTTTTATCAAATCTCGCCATTTGTCTCTGTTCTGTGCAAGCAACTCTATCTCATTGAGGGAACCGATTCCTGCTGCTCAAGCCTCTCTAATCAATGTTCTTCTCAGTGTCGGCCTCTCTTCCTCTTACCTGCTGTTTCCCACATGAGTGCTTGCTTTGTTACTCTGTTATCTCTCATCACATGTCCAACATATGACCATTGTCTTTTCGTTATTACTGAAGATAGTGGTTGATTGGCGATTTTTCTCCAATTTCCTTGTTTGATTTGAATTCGTTCCATGCTATACCAAGTATTTTCTTTAGACATTGTAATGCGTTCAACTTTGTTTCTTTGTCATATGATGTATAAAGAAGTCATTATGCACCTAAAAGCAAAGGTTTTTGAAGAAAAAAAATTGCCAGCATGAAAGAAATAAGTACAAAACACTTCTTAAAAAAACCTAGCAGATGACATGAAAAGTTTAGATTTAGAAAATACAATAAAACAAGAATATAAATGAAGTCGATGGATGGACGATTCAAAGACTGGGCAGGTGAATCATCAAAATAAACTGTTAAATGGAATACAAAAAGGTCGGTCTGATTTAATTGGGCAGATAAGAATGATTATACCTCACGCAATTATTTCATCAAATTAAAAAAAGCTTGAAACAGTACTTACGGGGGTCGTTGGCAAGTTTGTATGAGTAATCAGATGATACGAAGAGGTAGATACCATTAGATGGCCACAAATCACAGCCACCGTAATTGATGCGAGTAGCAACAAAAACACCACTTGTAGCATTCACATCAGGAAAGTTAAAATCAACTTCAATAATTATATCTACCCTGTGAAGAAAACAAAAATTGTAACAAATTGTATTTTATGTTTTTCGTTTATTAATTTAATTTTAGAAACAAACTATTTTTTCAATGTTTAAAGTTTAACATACAAAGATAATCTAACAAAAAGACCAAAGAAAAAGAAATTCTTAAAGAGACCAACATATAATATTAGTGCTCCTAATATATATATATATATATCCAAAATAAGCAACCAATATAGAAATAGAACCTGCCTAAGTTAATTTAATCCTTGACTGTTCAGCAAATGAATGCATCAACTATTTTAAAATGGCTCCATTTTCACCCATGAAGCTGGCTTTTGCCCTCACAGCACTGTTTTAAGATACACTAGGATATGAAAATAAAAAGGAAAGAGCCCTATTATGCCTTTGTGGTGTTGGAAACAAGGTATTGCTAACTTTCAGTATTTGGTCAGTATGTCTCCTCAGTAGGAGCCGCAACAGCTCAGTGGTTAGTGAACTGGACTACAAAGGACAAGAGGTAGGGTTCGATCCCAACTGACGGCTTTCGGTTCACCCAGCCTTTAATGGGTAGCAGAATTTTTCTGGGAAAGTAAGGCGGCACGGGCGTAATACTGACCACATTACCCCAAAAATCATGTGCTGAAGGTCTGTAAAATTTATGGTCACTAACACCATATTCCCTATACGCCACTTGGTGTGACGGGGGTACTTTTCTCAGTATACAAGGTTTTGCCCAACATCTCCAATTAAGATCTTCACAAGGAAACCTGCACTGATGACATCACTGCATAAGTTCTAAAGAGAAGATGTCACTTGACAGGCCATGTTCTTAGAATGTCCCAGACAGTTAAACCTAAAGTAGTTCACACATGGTGGAGAATGATTGGTAGAGAACTAAAGGTAAAATGGTTCGTGTGGGTGGGCTTAAAAGGGCTACTCAGGACAAGACAGTGGAGATCTCTAGTGATGGCCATGTGGGCCAGAGAGCATAAAGAGAACTCATTTCAAGGGCCAGAGAGCATAAAGAGAACTCATTTTCAAGTACCGGACCTGCTGGCGTAGGTGATCATGTCTCTCCACAACTTTTGATCTCAACAGTTATTATCATTTCTGTTAATAACCTTCTGCCAAGCCATTCTCTCAAGTTGTCTGGTGTATCTTTTCTCTTTGCTTCCCTCTATCTCTTCGTCCCTCAATTTTCCCAGTTACAATATATTCGAGCTGTTCTCTTTTCATTACATGGCCAATAAATGATTGTTTCTTCCCAATATTGGAATTAGCTCTTTTTTTTGCTTTGGCCTCTTTCAGAACATTTTCATTACTCTTCTTAGCTGTCCATGGTATTCTCAACATTCTTCTGCAAAACCACATTTCTACAGACTCGAAAACAGAACTAAGTGATTGCATTACACCAGTGCTGTGTCTCTTCCAGAAAAAAAACAATCTCTAATTTAAATTTAAAGTTGAGTAAACCTAGAAAACAATTGAGATTGAATCCTTTTCAGGAGACTTCACCTACTCCTATTTTATTCTACTCCAATATTTTATATTTGCACTCATGTTATAACCACTATTAATTAACTGCTCCGATAATCAGTAGTCTGTCATAAAAACTGTAATGCTGCAGTGTCCATTGCATAAGACTCGCAATGTCCACACCTTGCATAAGACTCGCAATGTCCACACCTTGCATAAGACTCGCAATGTCCACACCTTGCATAAGACTCGCAATGTCCACACCTTGCATAAGACTCGCAATGTCCACACCTTGCATAAGACTCGCAATGTCCACACCTTGCATAAGACTCGCAATGTCCACACCTTGCATAAGACTCGCAATGTCCACACCTTGCATAAGACTCGCAATGTCCACACCTTGCATAAGACTCGCAATGTCCACACCTTGCATAAGACTCGCAATGTCCACACCTTGCATAAGACTCGCAATGTCCACACCTTGCATAAGACTCGCAATGTCCACACCTTGCATAAGACTCGCAATGTCCACACCTTGCATAAGACTCGCAATGTCCACACCTTGCATAAGACTCGCAATGTCCACACCTTGCATAAGACTCGCAATGTCCACACCTTGCATAAGACTCGCAATGTCCACACCTTGCATAAGACTCGCAATGTCCACACCTTGCATAAGACTCGCAATATCCACACCTTGCATAAGACTCGCAATATCCACACCTTGCGTGCATAAGACTCGCTGCAATGTCCACACCTTGCGTGCATAAGACTCGCTGCAATGTCCACACCTTGCGTGCATAAGACTCGCTGCAATGTCCACACCTTGCATGCATAAGACTCGCTGCAATTTCCATACCTTGCGTGCATAAGACCCGCTGCAATGTCCATACCTTGCATGCATAAGACTCACTGCAATGTCCATACCTTGCGTGCATAGGATTCGCAATGTCCATACCTTGCGTGCATAAGACTCGCTGCAATATCCATACCTTGCGTGCATAAGACTCGCTGCAATGTCCATACCTTGCGTGCATAAGACTCGCTGCAATGTCCATACCTTGCGTGCATAAGACTCGCTGCAATGTCCATACCTTGCATGCATAAGACTCTCTGCAATGTCCATACCTTGCATAAGACTCCCTTGAGTCAGATGGTCAGAGATATATTGCTTATGTAATGCTGAGCTGTTAAGTGCTATCATTTCTGAGAATATAACACTTGTGCAGATGAAAAGTACTAGAATATTCTTTTAATAATACTGGAAGGTTCATCATTTTGAGCAACACAGATGACTGCATGATGTCTGACCTGACAGAGCACTGAAGAAGCACCAGAAATGATTTAACTTCCACTCAGTGAAACCAAAAATATAAACAAAGCCAAAAATATATTAAAATATGACAAACATTTAACCTCAACTCACCATGAAATATTACCAATAAAATTGACAGCTTTATTAATTTGCTCTGCGCCACACCATTGAAGTGGTTGATTCGTAACCATCTGTCTGATGAATTGGTTGCTTCCAAATCGAAGAACTTCAAAAGATCCAGTTTGCTGAGCCAATAAATTGGGCTCTTGATATAGCTTGTAACCTAAAAGCCAAATTTAAACATGAACATAATTTTGGATTATGTTTTAAAATCATGAAGCATTCTACAAAATTTGGAGATTATTTATAGTAATTTATTAGACAGGCTGATTCACTGGCAGATAAGACTCTTGGCAGAAAAATGTTTATTTTTTTAAACATGACATTGAAGTTGGCATTAATTACTTCAAGAAATTACACTGTAAACAAACATTAAAATGTTTTATTACTATCCCAGGGCTTTTTTCAAGCTCAAATTTGCTGGAATGCATTTCAGTAAACTTTTACAAAGTTAAACAGTACTGAGATAGATATGTGATAAACAACTGCAAATTAATGTCACTACTATGGCCCATTAACTACTGTAATTATAAATAATTACCAATTGGTATTGGTGTCAAATTTGTAATAAGTTATTTGTGCTAGTTAACACTTCCTGGATGTCAGCAGCACTAAGTACCTATCATTTACCTCCCCTCCTTATATTAAAGACAATGCAACATTGTTCTTTTCATTTGCTGAACCTGTTAAAGAATCATACTGCTTCATTTCTCAAAGATATCATTCCTCATGTTGGGCTATATGAAGACAGGAAATAAACAGTGGGTCCTTTATCATGAAGACTTGCGGTAGCTGAAAATTTAACATTAAATGAGCGACTTGGATGAACAGGGTAGATAAAAATATTCTCTTGATTCTTCTCTTGACAAATATGCATTCAGGCCTTGTATGTTATGGTTTTGCATTCAGGCTTTGTATGTTATGGTTTTCATGTCTTATGGGATTAGTTGACTATTCAGGGTTTTTTTTTTTATAAACGCAATTCTTAACAAAAGCAAAATTTACGTAGAGGTTGAAAATACATGTTACTAAGCAAACCAAACGTTTGAAAGGTTGGCTCCAGTATCACAAAACAAGCATGTAACAAATACAAATAATTCCTCCCAACACTGCCACCAAGGCTTGTAAATTGTAATCATGGACATTAAGAAAAGTAATGAAATGGTTTGATCATGTATCACATTCACAATTACCAGAAAGGCACTGCACAGTATAAATGGGGAAAGTGGAAAAGGCAGACTAGAAGCTCATTGAAATAGCCATCACAATGTGCACTAATCCAAGTACTCATTTCCTTTGATGCGGAAAGGCACCCAAAAAGTGAAATAGTGTACCTCATTTAAAGGAGCTTAAAGCCCTCCTAGTTAACAGACAAACCAGTCTGGCTGAGTAGGGAAGGTAACTCAGAACAAAGATGAGGCTGAGATTGATATGTTAAACCAAAAGGTGCAAGCATCACAGCTTACTTTAAACCACAACACAATGCACCTATGACTACTTAACGTTCTTCAAAGGGCAGGAGTCATCAGGTGTACACAAAATAAAAATAAAAAGTTAAAACAAACAACTATAGTCTGCAAGCAAACAACTTTAGTCTGCGAAACAGTATATGGTCTAAATTTTGCATTCGCAGATTAAATTCAATGATCATATAATGTATAAAAGAAGTTTGGGTGGCTGAGTAGTTAGTGCATTTTCGGGTTCATCCAGGCATTAAAATGTGTACCAGGGGAGAATTCTGGCAAAGTAGAGGACATCCTGGTGTGATGCTGACTACATGATTCATAAATAAGCTGTTGATCATGGAAAAATTTGCTCAATAACAACATATGCCTTTAAACAAATTTAAAGCTAAATTATTAAGCTAAATAAAAAAAAGTAGTCTTGGAGGGGAAAATACAAGGTAAAAGAGGGAGAAGCAGACCAAGACTAACATGGACGAGTAACAAAAGATGGAAAAGTCAACCTATGACAACCTGCACCATCAAAGCAAGAGACAGCAGAATGGTGCTCCACGGTAGCCAACCTTTGTTGAGATGGCACTCGATGAAAGCTAAATTGGGAATCTAAATTTAATTACATAAATTAATGATGAATGAAACTTAGTTTTGTATAAGCTTTACTATCGATAAATAATAAGACCATTAACCTAAAATAGTAAAATTGTATCAAAACAAGGAATAATAAAATTGAATGATTGCAATATGTGATGTATGAATGCCTGTTAAAATTAAAACTACTAAACAAAACAACTAGAAATCCAACAAAAATAAACTGATAAAATTATAAATTTATTTTTTTTTTTAAATTATTATATAAACCAAGTCTTGCTTAGTGACTAAATATCTCTGTTGTGGTTAATCCACATAAGGACTACTATCATTAGAACCAGTGTGATCTGCTTCTTAATATTTAAGAAACATTCAAAGGCACACAAGATTCTCTGCACTGGACAAAGGATCAAATGTTGCATGTTTTAAATGACAAGTGAAAAAGTACATGAACCATGCTCTCCCTGACAGAAGAACAAGTTGAGTCACTCCTATTAACCAGTTTGGCCAATGAAGTATATTAAATATAAAAAAAATGGACACTACTAATATCATGCTGAAGTCAGATGTGTTGTACTGTAAAGAACATATTGCAGTCTACCGTAAACCTCAACATAAAAAAAAACAGCATTTAATGCCCTTTTTAAATACATCAGCAATTGGGCAAATGGTCATAAAATCAAATGTGATAAATGCTGCAAACAAAACAGATTTAGAGAAAAAAAACTTTAGAGAAAAAAGTGGGTCAATTCTAGTAAATTATACCAGACAACAAATCTAAAATGGTTTGAACATGTGACCAGGATGAAACATAAACCAATCTTAAGCATTAGCACTCTATATGAAACTATCAAGTCAGAAAAGAAAGGACAACATAGGAAAGGGTGGATGACAGTCACTAACACCACTAGCAATGTCTACTATGCTACACATCTCTCTGCAGCATCTCATAGTACAAGCACTATGATAGACATAAAACAGGCAGATAATGTGAAGTCCTAAATGCTCCTGAATTTTATAAATTATATATTTTATTTGCTAAAGCTATTTTAAATACACAATTGGTAATCTTTTCATGCAGTACATTTATTCAATATAATAAAACCTTAGAAGCAATGATAAATATACCAAGCAAAACTTACTGTAGAGAATATGAATTTACCTTCAAAGTTATCTGTGTAGGGGAGAGGAAATGGACTGGAAGGAGGAGGCGGAGGATAAGAGCCCTTTGTTCCACTAGACAGTGTGGTAAGTGTGTAAATTTCATCCAGTCCTAAACTCAGTTGAACTGTGCCATTGACAACCTGAATGTAACAATGACATTAAGTTACTATATGTCCATAACATGTTATGTTAACTTATGATAGCCATAAAATGTTATGGTAAACTTTGCCCACTGTTCCACAAATGGTAATTATAGTGTTATATATTCTAAATGTTATTTCTTTAGCTTATTCAATTCTGTTTCGCCAATCAACCACTAATATCTTCAGTAATAAAGAAAAGACGATGGTCATACGTTGGACATGTGATGAGAAGAGATAATAATCGAATAGCAAAGCAAGCCCTCATATGGGAAACAACAGGTAAAAGAAAAGAGGAAGACCCAGGGAGACACTGAGAAGAACATTGATGAGAGAGGCAAGAGCAGCAGGAATCGGCTCCCTCAATGAGATAGAACTGCTTGCACAGAACAGAGACAGATGGCGAGATTTGATAAAATATCTTTAAAAGAAAACTGCTAGAACAAAAATTCATATAGGAGAAGGTGTATCTTGGTCTACGCCCTATGGGCCGGTTACGGCTCGAAAGGTCAATAGAATTCTGTTTAATATGTAAACAGAGGAATTAAAAAAATATTTTGGTTAATTTTAAAATAAGTGGCAGAAAAAGAGTTTGATCTACCAATGTAAAGCTAAAAAAAAAACATACCTGTACTGGACCACGACTAATAAACATTGTACTTGGCTGGCCATTGAAATTCAACTTGCTGTACCAAACATACAGCTGGGTAATTTTAGCCTGAAATAATTTTCAGATGAATACGACTCAGAGCATGAACCACAAATGTAAAATTGATAACCTCTAGTGTTTGTTGATCAACTCAGGTTGTATAAATCAGAGTTACAAAATTCATTACAAAAATGGATTTAGTTCATACTTGTCATTGAAGCATAGCATAGCAAAAAAACCAAATAAAAAAAGTTCTTAATATAGAAACCAAAGTCTGACTTTGGTTCATTATTTCTTTATTTTTAAATTATTAAACCAACTAATCTGCTTATACAAAATTGGACAGTAATTATATATAATACTGGTGAAAGAATTCTTCAGTATAAAATACTTACAAATTAGCCAATTTTATTATAAATATACTATTGTCACTATTATGAATGTACTGTTATAAAGTGCAGACAATATTTTAAGTTATTTTTTTAAATAATTCTTTTTACTTACAAATTGGCTTTTCAGTGTAACGGTAATGTTCTGTGGTGATACATCATATGGATCCAAACGAGGTCGGATGCAGATAGAATGATCATGTGTCTGTAAACAAAAGTAAATTATCTTTTAATGCAAATTAAACTTTTACTACAAATATGTTACAACTAATTAAGTATTTGGTTAAATTGCATCACGTTATGGTTGGGTGATTGATTCCAGTCGGTCAGCTTCTGCCAAATCAAGTGTGTTCCAATAAGAAAGTTATACTTATCTGGCTTTATAGAAGAATTTGTTACAAATTCTAGGTAATAGAGATAACCCACAGCTGAAGGTCTGTACACATTTGACATCTTAGAAAATGTTGCATTTAGAATAATCTGTTCAAGTGACAGTGATGCATATTGCCACTCTTAACTATTGCCCACATCTGGAATCAGGGTTAACTATACATGTCAGACAAGTATAACCCATAAAGAGTCAAAGTTTATCAGTAATAGATTGAAATTTTGAACTGCTACAATCATGTCCAAAATAGGAAAAAGAAAAGGCTATTGTGTTGGTCACCAATACCATATCTGAACAAGCTGTAGGAAACTAACGCTTTCTTTGAACATAAGATTGATATGTAAAGATCAGGACTGGTAAATACATTTAGATCATTCTTCCTGTATTTCTCATAAAACTGTGGTTTGTTTACTTTTTAATGAGTTGTTTTGACTTTTTTTTAAGCAGAGTAACTAAGGATCCTACTATGCCTTTATATATGTGGAACATGGGTTTTATTTGACTATTTTCCATATCCAATGATATTTTTGGATGATGTGGCCAGTATGACACCAGTCCACCTTTACTAAAAGATCTCTGCACCCATTTTTAGAGGCAATGTGAACCCTGGAGTCTTGATTCAGGAAAGGATAAAAAAAAAAAATTAAAAAGGAAAAAAAAGTTCATCCGGAAACCAAACTACTGATTAGTATTTAGAACACTAACCACTTAGCCACCAAGGATGGTTTGGTCTAATATGAGCAAAAATACTCAAAACACCTTCCCCTTTTCATAAATGCATTCAATACTAATGAGTTGGGGGGGGGGGGGAATAAAAATCTGGTCAATTTGGAGTGCTTAACAAGGAAAAACGGATGTATCCGCAATCAACATTTTTACAGGAACAGTTATCCTGCATACATTATGAGAAATGCTTGGACGGGCGGTGGAGCAGATATGGGGGATGCCCCTACTACAATGAAACAGATTCGATGAATAGAATATGGTCCAACCCATGTCCAGCAGACCTGTTCAGCGGTGTCATTAATAGAAGTTTAATCAATGCTATCATTTTCAAATTTTGAGTATTGGGAAAATTAATTTTTTTTTCTGCAGTTTCTATAGATCCCATGATACAAAAATATAGATTTGTGTAATAAGTGTGGCCCCTGCTTCATGATAAATAACAGATAATACTAATTACCTGACCGGAGATTCAAATGGCTTTTACAACTATCAACTATTTCTTAGAGGAAGTCTTTAGATCTGTCCAGTAATGTTATTTATTCTCTTACACATGTGAATTTAGACAACGGTGGTGATCAGTAAAATTTGGGCAGAAGGTGTGAAATGTTCCAAATTTTTATGAAAATCTCGGTGAATGGATAATCTGGTGCGGGTTGATAAGTGCTAAGAAATGTTACCTATCGACTACACTGACTGCTGAATCTTCACTTCAAAGACTAGAAAGGTTGACTGCTTTTGACAAAAAGCCTAACGCTGGAACAAAGATATATATAAAGTTGCTGAGAGGGGCTCTCTGAAGGTGTGGATAATACTGACCAACAAAACTGATCATGTTTTATCCAAGAATATGGATGGTACCAGAAGAAAAAAACTACAAAAATAAATTTTAGTCTTCAAGCATGCAGTTTTGAGTTGGATTTAAAAAATAAAAACTTGACTTGGAGCCAGCAGAATTTTCAGTTTTACTTTGAAAAGGTTATTTTACTCTGAAAAGGTTAGAGTCCGTTTACTTGTCTGCTTGTAAACTTATTTTGCCTACCCTTATTTGTATACAAACACACACAAATAATGTATTATTTGTATACAAACACACACAAATAATGTATATTTATGTATGTATGTATGTATGTCTATGTATATGTACAATATATAGGATGGCTCACAACCCTTTGCAAATTGGCCCTTGGGTAAGAAAAGGTTGAACCAGACTACAATAGAATATTCATTAACTTACCATCGTTTCAATGACAATTGTGAGATCATTGCCAGAAGGGCTGACCAAACCAACATAGGAACCACCACTTGGCAGCTTTCCAACACCACTATTATGATTCAGATATCTCCAACCAATTGAAGCAAACTGTGTTGTATGTGCTGAATATTTAGAAATATGACAATTTAGAAAAACCAGTATAAAATTTATCTTGCTCATTTATTTTTGAAATTTGATAGTTTTAACTTTTACCATTAAATATTACATTCAGGAAAAAAATGTACATTAAGTTACATTAATATTGTTTGACACTAATTTATCAGTAAAACTGCCAAACTATAAGCAAGGATAGAAATACTAGTACATGGTTTATTTCTATACCAGAAATATAGCACATTATACAAGCATCATACTGGTCAATGGGTTATGTTTCTATGCTCAATATTGGCTTGTGCACATGAATGATCTAAAGATACTGGCTTTAAAATATCAAGAAAATAGACAGTATACCTGATACCCAAATAGGACTCTGGACAACATAATTGCCACTCCATGGCTCAACAGCTGTCATCAAACCATCTCTGTAGTATGGCAGACCATAGTAGTAGCTAGCAATCAAGTCCCATGAGATTGTTCTAAAGATCCATATGTTATAAAGTTAATCTTTAAACACATCAAACAATATCAAATAGCAGTAACTGTTAACTAAGCATGTCTGATTCAGCAGTTGTAATTTTAGGAGTATGACAAAGCAATCATTTTGGATTTAAAATACTGAAGATTTAACTAATCGTTGCTTAGCATCTTAAGTTTGATACAAAAGTTTTATATATCAAGTGTGATTCTGTGAGCTGATATATGCATGACAATAAATGTTGAGTGTTGAACCATCATCACCAACCTTCGTGCCAGTTAACTCAAGTTCTGTACATATAACTTTTTTGAGCAGTGATATAACTATTTCACATGCGAGACAATTGTACAGACTTAAGAGAACATCTATTCTATGCTCCCACCAGATTGTGAAATGAGAAGACCACTGCTGTAGATACTGCTACATCAGTTTTGATTCATTGTGAGTTAAAGTATAGTAATGGCACATAATGTGCTTTGGTGCCATTCCCCATACTGCCATATTTCTATCTTATAAAATTCTGCTCTCTAAGTAGCAAAGGAGGTGAAATTTTGCTTTCTAGGCAGGTGAAGTGGGTAACATTTTGTAGGAGTTCTTTAAGCATCATGTCTAACATCCAAGAGTTTTTTTTTTTTCATGTTGACTTGGAAACCTATTTGCCCTGTAAAGTGATGGAGGTTTTTTTTGTTTTTGTTTTTTTTTATTCTCTCTTCTTTCTCTCTTTTCTTAGGCACCTGTGTTGAACTCAAAAGGGTCAAATCTCCTGTAAAATCGAGGTCTAAGATATTTTTTATTCACATGATACCTGATTGCATCACAAATGCATTTCTATATCACATGACTGCTATTCCAAATAAGTGGCATGACAACCTATTTTCACCCCCAGTCTCTACTAAGAACTAGTCAGTTACAGGCATCTTTTTTTAACAGAGTTGAGTAGAAAGTTTTGATAATATTCATATTTTGGCGGGACCACACAAATTGAGTGATTTCCCCGAAGTGTAGGCTGGCAAATGCTTTTCAAAATACCAAAGTTTATAATGTGTAAAAATGTGGTTAATGCATTATAGATGTGGTCTAAAGCCAGCTTGTTTTTCCTCCGTTTTTTTGTCTACTGACTTCCTCAATCTTTCCAACATGTTAAGTCAAAGTTTTCTGGCAATGATAGAGTAATTTCACACTAGGTCAATGTGGAAGTCAAAGTTTTTCTAAGTAGCTTTACTACATCTTCTGAATGTTGTGGCATTGATTATAAATATCTTTAGGTAATTATGTGAAATAATTACTAGGTGAAATTAAATGTTTATTATATACAGGATGTTATTTCACTACTTACGCTGTCATTAAGCCATTCACATAGTTTTGGTTCAGAATCTGCAATGAAACAAAATTAAAGAAATATTCTAAACATTACTTATGTTTAGTTTAAACTCTTACTATGGAAAATAAAATAAAATCTATATTGCATTGGAAAATTTGCCTCACAGACAGAAATTACTTAGATTTGAATTTTATTTACAAATAAAAAACAAAAAACAATTTACCAAAACAAGATACTCGGTGCAAACTAATTTTTAAAATATAAAGTCACATTTCTTTAGTTTTCAAATAGTTTCAATTTAAAGGAGAAGTTTTTGGCTTTTGTTTCTCTTAGAACCTTCTAACCAGTGCGTACATGATGGTTGGAAGTTGCGTTACTGTTGGAAGTTGCATTAACAAATCTTTATGTACTCACCCTTGCCCAGCAACCAGCTCCTGTTTCATCATTCAATGTACTGTAATCTTCTGAGGCCCAGAGTGTACTTCCTGAGTTCAGTGCATCTGATGATGCATAAGTACCTGGGTAATGGCATCTGTTAAGAAAATTGTATGTTAATTCAGTGTACTGCAATCACTTAGCAATTCTAGAACTTGCACTGAAGAATATCATTTTCTTCATGTAAAATCAAAGCAATTTCTTGTTTTGCACTGACTGGTAAATGTAAAGGGGCATAATTCAACTTATTCAATAATGCAAACTGCTGCAAATTTAAGCCATTGCCCAAATCTGCCAAATGAAGCATCAAGTAACACCACAGATCCTGAAAATTATCTGTTCAATGAATAGTACTGTTAAAAATGGGGAAACTATGAATGGTGCTGTTAAAAATGGGGAAACTATGAATAGTACTGTTAAAAATGGGGAAACTATGAATGGTGCTGTTAAAAATGGGGAACTATGAATGGTGCTGTTAAAAATGGGGAAACTATGAATGGTGCTGTTAAAAATGGGGAAACTATGAATGGTGCTGTTAAAAATGGGGAAACTATGAATGGTGCTGTTAAAATGGGGAAACTATGAATGGTGCTGTTAAAAATGGGGAAACTATGAATGGTGCTGTTAAAAATGGGGAAACTATGAATGGTGCTGTTAAAAATGGGGAAACTATGAATGGTGCTGTTAAAAATGGGGAAACTATGAATGGTGCTGCTAAAAATTAGAAATTTAATAGTTAACTGTTACTACCAATAAATTGTGATTTCAAGCTTTTTTGTTACAATCAGAGGAACAATATTGTTGTATATACTTTAAAATATTAGAACTTTAATCTTTCGGAACAATCCTTTGTATTTAAATCTTTTTTATTTTAAGTCATATATACCATTAAGTACATTCTTTTAGCTTTTCACAATAGTGTAGTCATATATTCTCAAAATTACAATTTTAAAATCATGTCATTTTTATAATAAACCTTACAAAATAAGCAAACTATAGCTAATTTGCATATACAATTAGGGTAGAATATGAGCATTAATTTAATTGCAGCAGCAAATGTTTTGCAATTCAGGACAGTCAAATATCCAAAAACACTATTGCTCTTGTGATTAATTAAGTATACAGCAATATACATTTGCAAGTTTATATATGTAATGTTAAAGTGATGTTATTTCACCTTGAGCAAATATAAAAAACCTATTGTTTATGATTAGTGAATTATGTATGACTAGGAACCTAAGCAAATGTATGAGGCTAAAGTCTTTGTCTGCAAAATTTTATTTATGGAATTTGGTTGTAAATTTTAATGAATTTGGTCGAGTTAAAAGCTCATGTAAAAGTAAAGAGCCCCGTCACGCCAAGTGGCATATAGGGAATATGGTGATAGTGACCATAATTTTTTTTTACTTTCGACACATGATTTTTGGGGCAGATGTGGTTGGTATTACTCCTGCACTGCTTTACTTTCCAAGAAAAAAATCCCGATACCCATTTAAGGCTGGGTGAACCTGGAAGCCGTCAATCAGGATCGAACTCTACCTCTTGTCCTTTGTAGTCTAAAAGCTACTGTAGAGGACCATAAAGTTTTCTGTTTGAGTAAAAATGAATTGGGGTGGCATAATCAGATGAATCAGAAATCATCATCATGGTAATTAAGGGAAACAATTGATTAATCTGTCAGTGTATAGTGATTTTGAGCTTCAGAAATACATTATAACCTAAACAAATAGTCAAAATATTTACTTAATGTACAACCATAATGAACAAAAATAAAATTGAAAATTACAATGATCTCATTAGGTACTAAAGTAACAACAGTTTGCTTGAATCATTTAAAGTCTAAAGTGTATTACATTTACCCAATAGCATGGACAATTTTGGCTAACTGTGCATCTTTCTTGATGTCACCTGCAATTTCCCAACCATTATCAGAAGCTATAATTAAAACATTCTGAAATCCTCTTTGATCAAGAACAGCCCTTAAAGTCTGAAAAAAAAAAAATTAATGGGTACAATATTTTAATAAAATGATATAGATACAAATTCTTAATTATAATCTCAAGTGTACAAAATATATATATATATATATTGCAGTTAAAGGACCGACTTGACATCAATTTTGATTTGATTGCTAAAATACGACTGTTATAAGAGCTTGAAAATGACCTTGAAAGAACACTACAAAATTCAAACATCAAAAACTTTCTACAAACAACAGTTCATATAATTAGAAGCCAATAAAAACATTGTATTATGGTCTTTAACATGACCAGCAGACAGATTTAAATTATGCCACAAAGATAATAAAAACAGTAGACATTCAAATAATGTCACAAAAATAACACCTCAAGTCCCCCACTCATTTTGTAAATAAAAGCATTTCATTACATGATTAGTACCAAATTGTTACCAAGTAAATGACAATTTAAATGAAACAAAGTCACTTAACATCCTACCTTGATGTAATCAATGTTGTAGGATCTCTCATTCCAGATCTGAAAAACATTGCAATATGTTTATGTTCTAGAATTTCAATATAACACATAAGGTTGTGTGTACCAGATCATTAAAAAAAAGTTTACAGTTGTATTTAATAATACAATTCAGATATAATGAACAAATAATTATCTTAAATGTGTGAACAAGTTAAATTGTATTATTTAGTCCAAAGGCAGTAGGAAAAGAGAGTTGAAGTATTTGGTAGATATGATCTAGGAGAGAGGAATGAGGCAGCAAACAGATTTAGCAAGAAAACATGACAGGAAGCACCCGTTAAAGCAACACCCAAAATGTCTTTGGACATGGAAATGCCCTGGAGATAATGCATGCAAATTGACTATATACTGATAAAGATTCTGAAAGTCTATCAGAAAACTAGACCATGAAAAAAAAGCTAGGAATAATGCAAATGATTGAATTAACATAACAGGAAGAAAACTAAAATCAACTAAATCAGATCTGACAGTTAAAGATTTCATTTTTAGTGCAGCAGTCAGTCTTGTATATTTTTATTATTCTCTTTTCTAATGTTCTGTTTCATTTGCCCTGACAATTTCTTGTACTTTATAATCTGCATTTTCAGCTCTCTTCAAATTTGTCATATTATATGTAAAATATATTTCACACCTCATTGTATATTTTTACTACTTGAAATAAAAGCCATCCACCCCTATTTAGCAAACAAGTGGCTTAATTTTCTCAGCCATCCTCTCCTGTTATAGAACACTAGTGAACATTAATTAAATTTTCTATCTGATTTACAATTACCTATACCTATTACATGCGTGTGAAAGCTGGAAAACAACAAGAGACAGAAACAAAGTTGAACACATTCAAAAATAAATGTCTAAGGAAAATACTTGGTATAGCGCGGAATGAATTCAAACCAAATGAGAAAATTAGAGAAATCGCCAATCAACCACTAATATCTTCAGTAATAAAGAAAAGATGATGGTCATATGTTGGACATGTGATGAGAAGAGATAACTAAATAGCAAAGCAAGCCCTCATGTGGGAAACAACAGGTAAGGGGAAAGGAGGAATACCCAGAGAGACACTGAGAAGATTGATGAGGCAAGAGAAGCAGGAATCAGCTCCCTCAATGAGATAGCTGCTTGAACAGAACAGAGACAAATGGCGAGATTTGATAAAATATCTTTAAAAGAATTTAAACATGCTAGAATAAAAATTTAGATAAGAGAAGGAGTATCTTGGTCTACGCCCTATGGGCCGACTACGGCTCAAAAGGTCAATAGATAGATACCTATAAACATATTTCTGCATGAAACAGGTCTTATCCATATACTGTGGGAACTTGTAAATTTCTTTTCTAATTGTTATACCGACTGTTAGACCTTAACAGATTTATAATTTCTATGTCTACATTGTTTTTTATATTCAAGACTTACCACATAATTCAGTAAAACTAAACCCAAATTTGGGATTATACAATCGGTGCTTTGGTTTATTAGTCTAATTTTTTGTTGCAGTATTTTTGTAAGCATTTCTCTTGTATGACTTAGCACCCGAAGCTTTATGTATCCAAACAAACATACCCCAACATAATCAATGGTCAGATTATGGTGTGTCTTGGCCCCATTAATCCACCTGACAATATAATCAGCAAGGACTGAAACATCTGCATAGGGAGTACCCTTGCCCTGCCCAATCCAGCCTGGAAAACCCCAAGGAAGTGCATACAATTTGATATCTGGGTTTCTCTGAAATAAAAAAAAAAAAAAATACATCTAAAATGAAAGAAAAATTAAATGAACAAAATGTTTAAGAGTGTTCTATCCATATACAAGTGAGCACAATTTTACATCATTACATCTCTGGGAGTCCTGGGATACTTCCATCTTTTGAGACACTTCAACTGAATTTCTATTTTCTTATAAATATATCTTTTTTGTCCTCACTCTTAGATGATTTGTGTCCAATCTTCTCTTAATTTTTTTGGTTCAATTTAAGCAGTGTTGTAAGTCTTAGGCAGACTCAGAATCATACAAGTCAATTGTGTTTTAGTTCTAGTGTAGCAGTGGATGCAATGATGATGTATTTGGGGACAGTGTAAGGAGAATTGGGAGAACCATCATGTGGAGTGTAAGAACTGAGAACTATTGTGAATTAAGAGAAAGGGACATGCACAAGATAAGTTGTGAGCTAGAATGGTTAGAAAAAAGGAAAATGGAAGTGACAGTAGTTTAAGTGAGGGACATAACAGGAAAATCTTTTGATAATGAAAGGTTTAGAAACACAAAGGGGTGATTACAGTTAAGGGAAGTGATAAGTTTGAGACAGATTATGACAGGGCATGATTATATTGGTTAAGATGTCAAGTACATAACGGACTGTGGACAGAAAATTGGGAGAAGGGGATTGGGGGGGGGGGGGGGGAGAGGGTAGTCATGTGTAGGCTAGAGGGCAGAAGAGGTCGGTGCACATAGAACCCATAGGACGACTAGCTTAGAATTGTGTAGATATTAGGTTGGGAGTAGACGCATGTTTGCAGTGTGCAAAGTGACAGCTAGGAGGTGAAGCAGAAGTAGTTAATGTAAGCCAAGACCTCCTTGGTATCACTGTAACCGCCAGAGTGAACATTCATGATTCTCAGCATATGTACATAGATTGTAAGTTGAACTTTTAAATAGATTACTGAAGTCTGGTTTTATACGTGACTTGCGTGTTATCTAAATCTGTCTGTGATGTCCATAAACTGTTCCAGTAGGCCGACCTGGGCTGATCTAACAGAGCCAACAACACAACGCGAGGTACCACTATTATTAGAGCAAGCCTTCTATTTGATCCAGAGGCAGCCTGACAGTTAATCAGATCAAGACTAGTTGTTCAAGTTGTGTCAAAAGAAAATCATTTTCAAGGTGAGAGGGAGATTCAAAAATGAACAGAACGCCAATGGTCATAGATGTTCATAGATATTTCCTCAGCAGTCTCTTTTGTCCTCTCTCAACGAGGATCCAAGGTTATAGGAGCGCACGAAAAAAATTCACTGGGCCTCAACCGTGTCCCCTCAGTTTCTTTATTTTTTTTTTTTTTTTTTCTGTGTAGTAAAAGCAGTTGGTGGCTGTAATCATTCCTGACTCACGCAAAAATTCACTAGCAGTACTTTGTTGAAAGTATAATTATATTCATAAAAAAACAACAAATGCTTTGTAATATTTTTATAAAGGGAGTGAATATTAATCTTCATTGTATTTGGCCACAAGATGTTAAGTTAAGGTAGAGGAAGTCCAGTGCTATCCTCACTTTTATTACCTTCCCCAAATCAAGGAACCCAGGTATTCATTATATGTTTAGTTAGTTGAAGACCATCAAGCTTGAAATGAACTCATGTTCACTTTATTACCAAGCCAGTGCACTAACCACTCTGCTATTGACCTCCTCTATTCAGGTTATGGACCAATGCTTCATTTATCTGTGGTATGGACTGAAGTTTGTTATATTCAGGGTATGGATTCATGCTTCCCTGTATTCACAATATAGACATATACTTGCTAAATTCAAAGTAAGGAGATTGTTAATAAAAACTGGAAAATTGGCCTCAAACATTACTTCACTTAGGGAAAACTTTTCAAAGCAAATGACAGGGTAATAACACATTTGGTCTTTTCCTCACCTTTTTAGCTTCCAACATCAGCCACCATTCATATCCCCTTTCATAGTTTCATCCCAACTATTATGCATATGTGATGCTTCTGTTCCATCTAAATGAAAAGGACAAATGAACCAAAAATATTTAACAAAAAAATGTAAAATCTGAAAAGTTAGTATTCATGTACTCCAAATAAGGAATATAGTTTGTTTTTTTAAAAGTTAATAAAAGGGAAAAAAAATAGTTTACAGCAAAGTATAAAATTTTAATCTGATTGGATTCTGACCACCAGGCACAAACATCATATTTGCAATATATCACAATGGGTGTTCTATTAAATATTTACAGTAATAATTGTGGCATGTCTTAAAATATATTGTATCAATGGACTCGACAAATTCATGGAAATTTATGCAAATGTATGAAACGGTATTTTCTCAGGTGCATGCCACCTTGCTTTTGTTGCCTCACCTTCTCCATTTGATACCTGCACTAAATCTTTTGCAACAACACATTTTCCAAAGTCATGTTTTTAAACTGTACCCAATTAATTTATTCAAAGAAATTCTTAACCGTCCACTACCTCACAGTTTAATAGATTTTGAAGCTGAAACACCAGCAGCAGAATTAGATGTAAATTTAGATGACTTCACCTTGAGTGAAATAGAAACCACCTTAAAGCTAATGACCAATAACAAGGCTGCTGGAGAGGATAAGTTAACAGCTGAGATCCTCAAGGCAATTGATAGCCATAATTTAATACATCTCCAAAAAATGTTCAACATCATTTGGAAAACAGAGAAGACGCCTCATAAATGGAAAAAGGAATCATTGTTAAGATCCCAAAAAAGGGCAATCTTAGAGATTGTAACAATTGGAGAGGCGTGACACTTTTGTCAGTTGCCTCAAAATTATTCTGTAAAATCATCCTAAATAGAATAAAGGATTCAATAGATACAGTAATGCGTGAAGAACAGGCTGGGTTTAGAAAAGGGAGAAGCTGTCTTGACCACATTTTCACTCTACGACTTATATTGGAGGAACACATTGAAAAGCAAAAACCTTTTGTACTTAACTTCATCGACTTCAAAAAAGCATTTGATAGTATTCATAGAGATTCTTTGTGGAAAATTCTGAAGCAATATGGCTTACCATCAAAAATCATAAATATTATCAAAGACATGTATGATGGTTACACATGTGCAGTTCGAACAGAGGAAGGACTGAGCGAATGTTTCCCAATAGAAACTGGGGTTAAACAAGGATGTATTTTATCGCCCTTGTTATTTGGAATTGTTATGGACTTCATAATGAAGAAATGCTGCACTGGTAATAAAGGCATCGAATGGATACAAGGAGACCATTTGGAGGACCTGGACTTTGCTGATGACATAGTTCTCATCAGCAATCAGATAAAAACGATGCAGGAAAACACAAATGAACTATCATCAATAGCCAGCAAAATTGGGCTTGAGGTCAATCATGAAAAGACTAAAGTCATGAAAAGTTTAATTCCAACAAGTGACAAAATATACATG
Organism: Megaustenia siamemsis; assembly: GCA_032433765.1. NCBI lineage: Eukaryota > Metazoa > Mollusca > Gastropoda > Stylommatophora > Ariophantidae > Megaustenia > Megaustenia siamemsis. Next base: position 58,020,160 of record JAVIAB010000092.1, read on the forward strand.
GAAAACAAACCAGTAGAAGAGATCGATCACTTCATCTATCTTGGAAGTCACATTGATCGAGAAGGGGATACGAGCAAAGAAATTAGAATCAGACTGGCTAAAGCAGCAATGTCTTTCAGAAGCCTTGAAAAGTTGTGGAAATCAAAACTCATTAGCACAAACACAAAACTTAGGCTATTCAAATCAAATGTACTATCAACCCTTACATATGCGTGTGAAAGCTGGAAAACAACAAGAGATATAGAAACAAAGTTGAACGCATTCGAAAATAAATGTCTAAGGAAAATACTTGGTATAGAATGGAACGAATTCAAAACAAACGAGGAAATTAGAGAAATCGCCAATCAACCACTAATATCTTCAGTAATAAAGAAAAGACGATGGTCATACGTTGGACATGTGATGAGAAGAGATAATAATCGAATAGCAAAGCAAGCCCTCATATGGGAAACAACAGGTAAAAGAAAAAGAGGAAGACCCAGGGAGACACTGAGAAGAACATTGATGAGAGAGGCAAGAGCAGCAGGAATCGGCTCCCTCAATGAGATAGAACTGCTTGCACAGAACAGAGACAGATGGCGAGATTTGATAAAATATCTTTAAAAGAAAACTGCTAGAACAAAAATTCATATAGGAGAAGGTGTATCTTGGTCTACGCCCTATGGGCCGGTTACGGCTCGAAAGGTCAATAGAATAGAATTAATTTATAAACTAAACATTTTAGTTACAACCTATCGTCCAATATTTCTTTTGCAGTGTTTTCATTTATTGGAATATATCAAATCTTTCTCTTGCAATGTTCCAGAATTTAGTTTAAGTTCAGGGATGTTGGTCTATAAAAGAAACATGGGCATGTACAACAAAATATAGGCCATTTTTAACATACATTTAAATACAATGTCTGTTATGGTGTAGGAAACAGAATACAATAGTGATGTGTGTCCACAAAAGTAAAGGGAATTATATATGAAAAGGGTACAACGTTCTATAGGTGAGTTGTTAGTTAATCATAAAAAAAATGTTTTATGTTATAACCATGTCCAAAGTCACATGATTTAAGTCATGCAAGAAGAGTCGACAAGCTAAAGTGACAAACATCAGGGTTAGATTCGAGATCTGTACTTCCAGCCAAGCAGATGTATTTTTAAGATGTCAGGTACTGAGACTTTCCAAATAGGGTGAAGTTTTAATTTGAATTAGTTAGAAACAAGCCATCAAGTTGTCAGAAAGGTTTTAGCAGAATAGTCATTAGAAACTGGTCCACGATGACTTATGAAATGTAGAATAGTCGATTTCCATTAGATTTTGGCCAACCATTAGATTTTTCTTAAATCTGAACTCCGTAAAAATCTGAAATCTGTATGATTGAGGAGAGAGACAGATGAAAACATCTGAATTGAAATTGTGGAAGATCCGAAGTATTGAGAAAGAGAAAAAAGCCTGAGCTGTGAATACTGTTGACATACATCAGGTGAATTAATAACTTCCTGAATACTATAAATTAGGTCACTGTCATACTACTCAGACAATCACATTAGGCAACTCAATAGAGGGTCAAAAATCACTTATAAGATTTATCATTAAATGAATAAATGGCCTATATATTTTTATGAGATGAGGAAATTTGCCAAGTGCTGTATAAATGGGTCTATCTCAATCTGACAATTCGAACCCTGTGTCATCTCGATGTTATGACAGTTAAACTAAACCAAGAGTCACCATGTCGAAACAAAAATAAAATCACTAATAAAAGGTCTGGTAACATGTCATAAGAAAATTAAGTATGAAACTTCACAATTATGGATCACAGCATCTGGAGGTGAACCAGTTCTCTCCCTTGCCGTTATTTTCCTTAAGTTAACTGAGTACTCAATTTTTCAGCCGAGATGAAGTGCACCAAGACGGGTTATCTGGAGAGTGCCAAGCTGGAATCAAACTGACATTCACTGTTTCCAAGCCAACACATTAACCACTTTGCTGCAGACAAATGTACTAATATCTTTTCCTTTCAGTAATACTAAAACACATGAAACAAGTAGCAAAATAAATGAGTTTTGAACTGTAAACAAACCATACAAACAAGACTGAAAATTGCTTTGGTACATACCAGTGCTTTGAATATCTCCACCAATTTCAACTTTCAAAATCTGAAGAGAGGCTCCAAAATTTGGCTGATTAAAAAAAGCAAGTAAAATTATTGCTTTATTTGTTAGCTTAGAAAATTACAGAGGTTTTAATTAAAATCAAGATTTTGTTTAAACTTTAAATCATTTAAAAACTTTAAGTTAAAGAATCCAGTTTTCCCCTTTAATTATTGCCATAAAAATAAGAAGAGTCAATGGGGAATACCTTTTTTAAATTTGTATTATTCACTTTTAAACGATTCTTTGCAAGTTAATTAAAAAGCATAACATACACCTTCACATCATTTACAGAAATGCTATTTTAAAAATTACCAGTTTACAAATCTACTAAAAATCAAATTAAAAAGTTCATATTTTCTTAAATGTGTTCATCCCATAGTTATCTTACCAGAAACAGGTAATCCAGGATTTCATCTCGAATCTGCTGAGGGTAGCTGACCAGCAGCTTTGAGGTGGCCTAAAATAATCAGGCATAAATTTTTTAATTGTTTTAAACTATTAAATATATTTATTAGAGCAATGACAGTATACTATTTTTAAAAGTAAATTATTCTTCATCCTTTCAGTGCCGCTAGACTTCCTCTAAAATCTTATCCAAAGAGTCTACTCTGCTTCTTATAAGTGTTCTTTTCAGTATCTCTCTAGGTCTTTCTCTTTTTCTGTATCCTGATGTTTCCCATATAAAAGTTATTTTGAAATTCTTTTGTCTTTTCTCAACACATGTCCAAATTCTTCTCTTCCTAATTGTTGAGATCATTGGTTGCATGGCCATTTCTCTTATCTTTATAATAGTCTTGAATTCACTCTATTGTACATACAGCATTCTTCTTAGTAATTTGTCTTATTGTTCAGTTTTTCAATCTCTTTAGTTGTCCATCTTTACATGCATAGGTAAGGGTTGACAATACATTTGAGTTGAATATTCTTTTAGTTTTCTTGCTTAGTATTTTTTATCTCCATATATTGTCCAGGTTTATTCTTTTAATTTGCTGTTACTTTTGATCCTACTTATTTACTATTTATTTATTATTTTTGTGCCAGGTTGCCTTCACTCTCTGATCTCTACTTGGCCAGACTAGACTGGTTAGTCACATTGCAAAGAGTAGTGTCGTGCTGGATGGTTCTGTTTTACCATCCTGACTAAAGCCATTATCCATGAGTCGGTGACACCTTCCAAGCTCTGATGCTGTTAGGTGCCTTCTCAAAGCTTTTTTTATTTATTTATTTTTTTTTTTTTTGCACATACCTAAACTACAGAGCAGCCACATTCAGTATATATATATATATATATATATATATATATATATATATATATATATATATATATATATATATATATATATCTGCAGAGATCTGCAGCTACAAGAAGGGAGCGGAGAACATCAAGTTCTGCTGCTATAAAGGAGACTTGCCTTGCTATCCCAGAATTGCCTTAAATGGGATCACTGTAGTTGAAAACTTCTCCTCTTGTGTAAACTACACATTCACATCTAAGAGTGAATCAGTGAAGGTCACAAAATCATATTCTCTCTGTGGTTTTACTAACTACAGGTCATGTGGCTTCTGTTGGATTGGAAATGATAACTTACCACCACTGTGTGTCTATATGTTTGGAATTGGAGTCATCAATGACGGCCTAACATCATCAAGTGCTATGACGATCATCATTTCCGGGAGGACGTGAACTCCCATGGTATATGGTGGATAGGCGGCAGGAACCATTGAAGGCTATGTCTGAAAAATGTTCCTTCTTGCAGTTTCCTCATATTCCAAGTCCGGCTTGTTGCAGGAGCTACTGAGTTAAGTGCTCTGTGCACACCGTGAGCTGTGTGTCTCATCCGTTTTGATCCTGCTTCGATATCCCGCTTGTTTACAATGAATGATGATATCGTATGACAGGGAACAGTTGATGTGCTCACTTTCTGCGTGGTTTCGCCTTATGTCTTTTGGCGTGTGCTGAGACTGCTATGGTGGGGACTACAGTTACCTTTCTTTGTTTGGGAGATGAGTTGGTAATTCGGATGATTCCACTGGCACGGGCGGTTGAGCAATTATGGATTTTAATTCGTTTGCTGTGATACCGAGGCCTTCCATAACCAATAACCAATATATATATATATATATATATATCCCGTGTGTTACCGGGGCTTCATTATGAGGGAAGTAGAGAATAGTAACAATGTGACCTTCCAGGCATGTCATAAGAGGCGACTAAGGAGGTTGATCGATGGCTTGACAAGCTGTCATTGTAAAAAGTATTGTTATGGAAACAGAGCCATAGATTTTAGAAGTGGTGATCTCTGCAATTATGTGCCATTTTGGCATGCAAGGTTTCTGCTTTTGAGATTGTGGTTCTGCCCTATGTGCCGTCTTCGGCTCGAAAGGACAATAGATAGACAGATATATATATATATATATATATATATATATATATACACGTATATATATATACACGTATATATATACACGTGTATATATATACGTATATATATACGTATATATATACGTATATATATACGTATATATATATACGTATATATATATATACGTATATATATATACGTATATATAATATATATATATGTACATATATATATATATATATATATATATATATGTTAGTACTGACTTGCGGATAAATATATAATATAATAATGAATTAACTCTTTCTGTACGGAAGCTTTTTATCAATGCAACGGAAGAGATTTCAGAGACAAAATTATTCATGGTTTTAAGAATCAATCTACATATTTATATTTGTCTAACATATAACATTATATATGACTTTTTAAAAAATTGATCAAGGAATGAGATTTCACAAATATCAAGATACAAAACATGTAAACGAATATGGTTTGACGGCGTTCACACTAATCAAATTGAGCGTGGTGCACTATGCGGCGAAATGTACATTAACCGAAATCGGTGTGGTGCACAGTGCGGCGAAACGTACGGAAAGAGTTAATATATTAATATAGAATATAGACTAATTCACTATATACTTGATTATAGAATAACTTACTATAATTTCGACTATATAAAATATTACAAAATATTAATCATGATAAATTATTAAATCAAGATTGTCAATTGAGCATTTATTCATCATTTCATGATTTTTAATTTGTGATTTGATAATTTGATTGAATTTATTTGATTGCTACTTCTGACTTTTTTTTCCCATTCCAGCTACTAAGGTCTAGTTCCCTCTGGAGACTTTGCAACCATTTCAATTAATTAAATATTACATTTCATATATTTTTAACTATAATTTTTACAAAAGAAACAAGGAAAATAGTTTTTAAGTGATTCTTAAGTGATATGTATAGAGCCAGTCTTAACCTATGGACGTGAATCATGGACAAGGACAATTGACAAGAAAACCACTGGAGGTTTATGTGGTTTTTACATAAGAATATTGATACCATGGACAGATAAGAAGAGTAATGAAAACGTTCTGAAGTTGCCAAAGCAAAAAGTGAGCTAATTTCAAATATAATTTATATAATGAAACCATTTTTTGGCCATGCAATGAGAAGGGAACAGCTGGAATCTATTGTGACAACTGGGAAAATTCAGGGACGAAGAGATAAGAGGGAAGCAAAGAGAAAAGACACCAGACAGCTTAAGATAAGAGAGAATAGCTTGGCAGAAGGTCAACATCAGAAATGATTAACTGTACTAGTACTGTTGATATAGAAAGTTGTGGAGAAACATGATCACCTACGCCAGCAGGCTTGGTACTTTATAATTTTAAAATTAAATACTTTTTTTTTACTAATTATTTATAGACTGTATTAGCATACACATGTCGTTAATATACCCAGTTTAGTTACTACTAATCAGTTAAAATGTTACAAGTTGAGTAACAGAATAAGTCACACATTAATTGAATGATGATAATCTTAATTAATCATAACATGAATGGTTACCCCTCCTCCACTGAGTCCTCCAATCCCGTCAAATGGACGACCGTATCCAGAAACATTGTCAAATATGATTACATTATCTGCTGCGACAGAAGTTACCAAGAAGCTGCAATCGACAATAACAATTGCCGCTAACAAAGACGACAGTATCATCTTTAGCCTCTGCAGCTTTTAACCAATCTATCTAACGCAGTCAACTATAGTAAAGATGCTACAACTGCTGCGAGTTAACGGTTGAGACTATTTAGGAATTGTCCTTTTTATAACCGGTCCTGGTTTATAGACTGTTATCATGTGACGCTTTATCATGTGACCTCGGGTCATGTGATTTTCTTAACAGATGACCTTGAAAACTCGCGTGATTTTAAAGTGATAACTTGTCTGTTGCGGACACTTTCGTAAATAATAAATATGGCCAGACATACTTGTTCCTTATATTTTTAAAAACATACTTAGTATCTTTCTATCAATGTTGAAAAGTGCATGACTTTTGGGGCAGGATAAAAAAAATATGTAGGCCCCTATCGTTACAGAAATAAAACATTGATTGAATGTGAGACCAGAAAAGGGGGGGGGGGGGGGTGGACGGACAAACATCCAACACGTTTAATTTGCCAAACTCACACGACTTCTTAGCACTAGCATGGGCAGTTCTAGATTTGTGAGTATTTTCCACCCAGAAATATTAGAATATTCGCACACTTCGATTACACATTTTAATAAATGAATGTATTTTACCACTTGATGTCACGGGGAATGTTTGAATGTTTCGTGCTGATACCCACGCTGCTTTCATCCGATTTTATTTATGTAGTTTTTACTAATTAAAAAAAAAAAATGTTGCTGCAAAATCTCACCGCAATCAGAATTGCTACTTTTATTCTTAACCGGAAACACGTTTTTCTTTCCATTTAGCTAGGATAGGCAGCAAAAGCCGTTAAAGGCTGTGTCTGAAAAAAATGTTCCTTGTTGCAGTTTCCTATTTCAAGTCCGGCCTGCTGCCTGAGCTACTGAATTAAGTGCTCTGTGCACACCGTGAGCTGTGCGTTTCATCCGTTGTGATCGTGGTTCGATATTTCGATTGCTTACGATGAATAAGGATATCGTATGACGGGGAACAGATTGCTGTGTTCACTTTCTTTGCGGTTTCGCCTTATGTCTTTTGGCGTGTGCTGAGACTGCTATGATGGGGATTGCAGATACCTTTCTTTGTTTGGGAGATGAGATATTAATTCGGATGATTCCACTGGTACGGGCGGTTGAGCAATTATGGATTTTAATTCGTGATACCGAGGCCTCCCATAACCATATGTTCCTTTCTTGACCAAATCAGTCGAAAAAGTTCGAAAAGTTGTAACCATGATTCTTTGAGAGAGTTAGTAGACAGAAAGTTCTCGGGTTCGGATCCCTCCACACAAGGTGGCATTTGTTCACTCCGTGTTTCTTCGTGACTTTACCCTCCCCTGGTCTCTGGGTAGTTAGATCCTATATTTAGCTTTCTCAGTTAACGGCGAAAAACTGGTCTCGTGTAAACTCGCGCACGTTAAAGATCTCTTGGCAGCTAATAGCCGAAAAGAGAAAGCCAAAAATGGCTGCGGTCAGGGCAAACTTATTGTGCAAACAAACATGCTGAAGACGAATGTGTCAGGTCGAAAGGTGTAAATATCATATCATACATGGACAGTAGACAAACAAATGAAAAGACGATTAGAGGCCACGGAGATGGGATTTCTCAGAAAAATATTGAAAATTCCCTGGACAGCTAAAAAGACCAATGAAGAAATTCTCAAAAATGCCAACACAAAAAGGGAGCTCCTAAAACATAAGAAAGAAACAATCAACATTTTTCGGACACATCATGAGAAGAGGAAAGTTGGAATACTTGGTTACAACTGGCAAAATAAAAAGAAAGAGAGATCGCAGACGACAAAGAGAGAAAACACTGGATAGCTTGGTGTCATGGCATGGAAAACAGTCAACAACAGAACTGATACGATGCACTGTAGATAGAAGATTGTGGAAGGGCATGATCACCTACGCCAACCAGTATGGTACATGACGATTATCATATCTTTGTCACAAACTAGCGACACGACGCGTTTACGCCCACTTAATGCGTGAACTCTAAGAGGAAGAATATTCGGTCACTGCATGACTGTAATTACTTTCTTGTCGTCTTTATAATCGTTGTTCCTGGCTAGTAAAAATACAATGGATAAACCAATACATACTTCGTGGTTTTTTTTTCTTTCTGTGTAGCGAATAACAAAATATATACTTTTTCTTTTTCTTCTTTCAAGTACAATAGCATCAATCTTCTTCTACCTTTCAGCTCTCTGTGGAGCATAGATCTTCAACAAACACTTAACAAGCCGTTCTGTTTCTTGCCATTCTTTTAAGATCGCTCCATGTCTTCCCAATCATCTTCATCTCTGCTTCTATCTGTCTTCTCCGAGAATTCATTGGTCTTCCTCTTTGTCTTTTTCCCTGGGGATTCCAAAAAAGGCATGTTGTGTAATACTCAGTTGGTTTCCGCAGTGTATGTCCTATCCAACGCCATCGTCTTCGCTGTATCTCTTTATCCACTTGTATTTGACTGGCACATTTCCATAGTGAAGGGGTAGCTATAATGTTATCAAAGAACAGCATCAATGTATATCCTAAAATTAGCGGTCTGTCTCAAATTGTACTATTTCTTATATAATCATGCTCAACGACAAACTTTTTTCATTGTCTGCCATTATAAGAACCCTGAATGGGCGGAGTTGACATTTACAGAAAGATGTTCTATTTATGCATGTTTCGACTAAAGACATCCAACTTCCAACAGGTAGTATTTTTGGATGACGATAGCTTTTCTCTTCCATTCCTACTCGGTTGACCAGATTGGTTAATCAGTGTCTGGAGTCGCTGGGTTAGGGGCAGTACGGTCAGGATCAACTGTGACCATGATTCTGCAAGCAAGCAGTCATCTATGACTTGCTGGCCTTGAGGTAAAAGTGAGCAGACCGTTTTCAGCATTGATGCTGACTGAAGCCTATTGCATTAAACTAAACAAATGGTTATACGCCTAAGGCCATAAGAAGTTAGGCGCGACCAACGTGAAATTTGTGGCGTGAATGAGCGCAGCGAACCTTGACTTGACTTGGGTCAACGAATACTTTATTCTTCGAGATAAATTGAAGTCGGCGTTGGTTGAAGAATGTACTTTTTCGTGACAGTTGAGATTTAATACTATGGTTGAAGAATGTACTTTTCCGTGACAGTTGAGATCTAATACAGACCAAGACTTTATTGACGCTAACACGTAAAGTGTGTTCATAGCACTAGTTCACGAGTTTGGTATTGTAAACGACCACAAACAAGAAACGACTTAACAGTACAGTGACAAACAACAATATTATACTTAGTGGCGGATTGTCATTTCTTATTCCCCTCTCCTTTTTTTGCATCTCTCCATTCATTGTTTTCATTTCATTAACTTTTGCTTGGTGAGTCCCCTTTATTCGTTTGCATTTAAAATGGTAGGATTTCAAGACTCTGTCACAGGCTTGCACGTACAAGTGATTTTCGGACGAGTCAAAAGATCTCTTAATTTTTCTAGGAAATATAACAATTTAACATTGGACAGACAACATACAACAACGTTTTGTAAGGAAGATTACTTTTTGGAAATCAGTACAAGCTGTTTTAAGCTATTATAAGAACACAAGCATGACCTTTCTGTCTCTAAGAGTGTGGAGTTTTAAGAGATATATTTTGATTTTAAAGAAATTTGTATCAGTAATTGCCTCAATGTCGAAAGCTTAAACAAGTCAAAATATATTAGATTGAAAATAAAATGAAAGCTGAAATGTAACCCACTTTATAACTGATTGTTTGCATCTGGATCAGTGAACGAAAGCTGATCAAGATCCGACTCTACCTCCACGTCTGAAAACAACTAACCAAACAGACCAAGCAAGTAGTGATCAAAAAAGGAAGGCACTCCGACACCCAAATATGTCGTGCTGAAGTCGAAAAGGCGCAAATAAAGGCCGAAAGGTACAAATATCGCAGCTTGGTGTAAACTACAAGACAACGCTTCTGCGCCAACGCTTAACGCTTTCATTAAAGGCGGGTACTGAAGGCGAGTAAATGTTGATGGAGGACAGGATTGAAGTTTGTGTGGGCCGCATACGTCGGTCCACGTGTGATTTGATGATCCTGACAATATTTTGACAAAAATACTTACACATTTAAATTTAATATAAGAAAATTACGACGGATTATGTTCATAAAAAGACAATTTAACACACCATAGACAGCTATGGAAGCAAGTAACTAAGTGCGTAAGTCGTCGGACTATATTCAGTGCACATCGAACTGCCATACGTTCTTAGATCTCCTCAGAAAATCAGCGCGAAACGGCTGAAAAATAAAATCATGCTGATACCACAAGCCTTCCCTTGTTCTCTCTGTAGTTCTCTTATATGTAAGCATCATTTAACTTGAAGACGCTGGGATAACACCAGGGCTGCAGACTCACGAACATCAATGAAACCTTCATTTTCTCCTGCTTATTTTAGAGCTTTTTGGCCATGTGATGAGAAGAGAACAACTGGAATATATTGTAACAACTGGAAAAATTGAGGGACGAAGAGATAGAGGGAAGCAAAGAGAAAAAATAACAGACAGCTTTAGAGAATGGCTTGGCAGTGGCAGAAGGTCAACAACAGAAATGATAAATAACTGCCGAGATCGAAAGTTGTGAGGAGACATGATCACCTACGCCAGTAGGCCCGGTACTTGATGATGATGATATTTTAGAGCTTTGTGGATAAGCGAGCTGCCCACCAGATAGCGACACCATAACGCAGTACGCACACCTTTGTACAAAATGAATATACCCACAACGGGTATACCCCATGATTATACCACAACGGGTAACATTTCACTGAAAATATCGCAATCAGGTGCATGGATACCATAGCACCTGCGGTGAATCACTGCCGGTTGACGTTGGCACGGCGATCTACAACAAAAAGCTGAAGTTGATCAGTCTCTAAAGAAAATCCTACGGTTGTCAAGGAAGTACAAACTGTAATCTACCATTTTGAAACAGGAAGAAATCAAATGGTGTAAAATAACAAAGAAATCAGTATTAAACGAATCTGTTATTTTGTTTTCTTTTTACATCCGATACTCTAGTACAGATGGATGAGAATAACAAAGGACACAATTATTGAAGGTGTTACACAGGTGGGAAAATGAAGGTCAAAAGAATCATTTACTAACTTGTTAACCCTGGGCCAGGCTCCCGCCAATTAAAAAGTATTATCTTCAAGTATTTGTTTCCTCAATTATCATATATTGCTATGCTCCATTCATTGTCATTTTATTTTGTGTAACGTTTTCTTTGTAATTTCATTTCTGTATTTGAAAAGTGTAAATTCAGAACAAAATGTATACAAACCTTTGAACCTGGTGACATTAAGCACTTCACTTTCTAATCAGATAAGTACTAAATTAGCAGGTGAGTGTGTAGTGAATTCAATGACCAGGCCTAAAGAGTTCAACCTGATGTCGACATTTTTCCATCTCTGCTGCTGGCTCAAAATATGTTATTACATTAGTTTGATCCTTCGCTTAACATTTTTAATGTTTTATTATTTTTTTTTTTACCGGATCATGCCCAATTTCTTTGACACATCCGATATTTTAGAGTCTTTAAGAATTTTAATAGCCGCGATAGCTCAGTGGTTAGTGAACTGGACTACAAAGGACAAGAGGTAGGGTTCGATCCCAACCGACGGCTTCCGGGTTCACCCAGCCTCAAATGGGTACCGGATTTTTTTATGGGAAAGTAATGCGGCACGGGAGTAATACCCACCACAACACCCCGAAATCATGTGCCGAAGGTCTGTAAGAGTTATGGTCACTAACACCATATTCCCTATACGCCACTTGGCGTCACGGGACTGCATACTTTTAAGAACTTTAATGTGACGTGATTATCACCAGTTTGCCCTGTGATGACCCCTAAATAATTTGATTAATTATGCAAGTATTCATGCTTGGATATGCCATGTCCGAGAGAGCGTCTACGGCTGAGGGAATAAAGACCTGCCAATCTCTAAATTGTTAGAAGAGGAGTTCATTGTAGAACCAGAGTAAATGGACCGACAACATCCGATAAACGCTACAAAATCAACTGACAATGGTTCAGTCTGCCAGAAGGGCAGAACTTTGCATCTCCCTCGTCACCCGAAGTGGTATAAGAGGAAGTGGAGAGATCGAAAGAGATTGGATGGATGGATGGATGGATGGATGGACGGACGGACGGACGGACGGACGGACGGATGGACGGATGGAGATGGAGAAAAGTTCATTGATAGTAAAAAAGTTGCTTCTGTCAGGGAAGAGGTAGAATGAAAAAAAAAACTTTCACCTATGCACTACGGGGCGACTGCACTTTGCATGCGCAACTTTTTTGTCATTATTTTTTTTAATAGAAGCGCTACGGCACGCCCCATATTGGAATAATGCCATCTTGATAGGGGTTTTTTATGGTGCATTTCACATAATGTCTTAGATAAAGATGTATCCATTAATTAAGTGCATGTTTAACACGAATAATTAACTGCAAACAAGTTCAAGTTACATCGTGAAAATGGGAGATAATGAACTGGCATGCACGACGTATCCTTTCATATATCATTATCAACCCGCAGTTCATATTAGAAAGCTGATTTTCCACAGTATTAATAAAATAGTAATGTCTACAACTAAGAAGCAATCAACATTATTTGGGCACATCATGAGAAGAGGAAAGATGGAATAGTTGGTTACAACTGGCACAATAAAAGGAAAGAGAGATCGCGGACGACAAAGAGAGAAAATACTTGATAGTTTGGTGTCATGGCATGGAAAACAGTCAACAATAGAACTCATACGATGCACTGTGGATAGAAGGTTGTGGAAGGACATGATCGCCAACGCCAACCGGTACGGTACATGATGATGATGAATGTCTACAACTAATCTTTTCATTACTTCCTATATCCTTCCGTGATGGTAATCCCTTTGTGTTATTTTTTTCAGCGGTGTGTGTCTGTGTGTTTGGAAAGGTGGTGGGGATGGGGAACTTAGAAGTAAAAAATTGTGCTTTTTTTATTTGATCGGGAACAGCCAACGTTTAATATTGATATATAGTGATCTTGCAAAAGGCTTGCTATGTTATAGTGCTGCTATTCTTTCCTATTCACTTTAATAAAAGTAACATATGATACACTTTACACTAGATTTATTTATTCTTTCTGATTTGGTAGTCTTCCCCTATATCTTTATTTAATGTTCAACAATTATAAGAATCGATAGAGCTACATCCGTTTAGGGCTTAATTACGAATTAAATTGTTGATTGTGGGTTTGTGTACTTTATTTGTAAACTGAATCATGCGGTGGATTAGTCAGATTTAACTGACGTTAAATAAATACATTAATCGATGAGGCCAATTATGGCGAATAATTTGACCGCGTTTTAAATAGGTTATCTGACAGGTGTGACCACTGATGAAATCGTGTTTTATATTCAATCTATTGGATGTATTTGTCAAGAAAACCGACATTACTACTACCCTGGTTATTCATTTTACACGACGAAGAATATGGTTCTTTCCTCCCTCCCTCCCACCCATTCTCCCGTCCGTTCGTCGATCTGTCTGTCTGTCTATCCGTCCACCCGTCTATCTGTCCGTCCAACCGTCTGTCTGTCCGTCCGTCTGTCTGTCTGTCCGTCCGTCTGTCTGTCTGTCCGTCCGTCTGTCCATACCTGTCTGTCCGTCTGTCTATCCGTCCGTCCGCCCGTTGTCCGTCCTTCCCTGTTTTCGTCCGTTTGTCCGTCCGCCCGTCCATCCGTCGGTCCGTCCATCCGTCGGTTCGTCCGTCCGCCCGTCCAGCCGTCCGTCCGTCTGTCTGCCCGTCCGTCCGCCCGCCCGCCCGTCTGTCTGTCCGTTCGTCAGTCCGTCCGTCTGTATTTCCGTCCGTCCGCCCGTCTGTCTAGTGTCTGTCCGTCCGTCTGCCCGTCCGTCCGTCTGTCTGTATGTCCGTCCGTCCGCCCGTCTGTCTGTCCGTCCGTCAGCCCGTCTGTCTGTCCGTCCGTCCGTCTGTCTCTCCGTCCGTCTGTCTGTCTGTCTGTCTGTCCGTCCGTCTGTCTGTCCGTCCGTCTGTCCATATGTCCGTCTGTCTGTCTGTCCGTCCGCCCGTTGTCCGTCCTTCCCTGTTTTCGTCCGTCTGTCCGTCCGCCCGTCTGTCCGTCCATCCGTCGGTCCGTCCATCCGTCGGTTCGTCCGTCCGCCCGTCCAGCCGTCCGTCGGTCTGTCCGTCCGTCTGTCTGTCCGTCCGTCCGCCCGCCCGCCCGTCTGTCTGTCCGTTCGTCCGTCCGTCCGTCTGTATTTCCGTCCGTCCGCCCGTCTGTCTAGTGTCTGTCCGTCCGTCTGCCCGTCCGTCCATCTGTCTGTATGTCCGTCCGTCCGCCCGTCTGTCTGTCCGTCCGTCAGCCCGTCCGTCCGTCCGTCCGTCTGTCTGTATGTCCGTCCGTCCGCCCGTCTGTCAGTCCGTCCGTCAGCCCGTCCGTCCGTCCGTCTGTCTGTATGTCCGTCCGTCCGCCCGTCTGTCAGTCCGTCCGTCAGCCCGTCCGTCCGTCCGTCCGTCTGTCTGTATGTCCGTCCGTCCGCCCGTCCGTCAGTCCGTCCGTCAGCCCGTCCGTCCGTCCGTCCGTCCGTCCGTCTGTCTGTCTTCAATATTTTCTTCGCCCCATTCACCGTAACATTGTTTCCGTAAGGCCGAACAAAAGTGGTATACGACATTGCCATATGAGCTTGCATTTCTTTATAATTGTCAAGAGGTCTATGTAGGGACCTACGTATTGCCAATTCATGCTATTAAACTTAATCATTTGTAACTTGGTCATGCTTAAAAATACAAAGGCTATTTTTCTCTAGCATATCATTTAGAAGAAAATAAGAAAAAAACAAACATATAAATGATAAAATTATGCTTAAAGACGTTTATCTTGCACTATTGATCAGCACACTACACGACCAATATCTCATTGACTATACGAATACAAATATGCGTTTGCGACTACAAACTCACGTAGTCACTAAATTAACGCTTTAATTATCACATTTTTGCTTTGAGATTGTTTACATATTTCACGGAGACACTATTTTTCCATGTAATTAACATTATTTTACATAGTTGGTTATACTTATTGTTCTCTTTTCAAAGCTAATAATTACATATTTTACAATTCAGTAGTGTCAGTTTTTGTTTTCTCCACTTTGCTCATCACTTATTTCTTTGCACTCTCTTTAACAAGGAGGTAACATCATTCAACGTTATTAAAAATTATGCACTTCCTAAATTTTTTTCTTTCTCCGACTAATTTTAAAGTATATTTTATTCAACCCTGCTTCAGCACTTCCCCCCCCCCCCCCCCACACACACACTTTTCTTTTTAAATCAGACACGCGTTGTTGTTTAATATATATATATATATTTTTTTTTATGTTAATTACCTGACGACTGGCTACATCATCATGAAGTGCCTTCTCCGCAACGAAGGTTGGTTCCCATGGAGCGCCATTCTGCTCTGTCTCTTGCTTTAATGGTGCAGGTTGTCATAGGCTGATTTGTCCATCTTTTGATGTTACTCGTCCATGTCAGTCTTGGTCTACCTCTGCCTCTTTTACCTTGTATTTTCCCCTCGTGGATTACTTTTAGTAGGCTGTTGTGTCTTTTAACATGGCCCAAAAGACACAACAGACGACTGGCTTGCATTCAGAATATCTTCCTACTCGTGTAGGTCTATTATTAATCATCCCATTGACTAAAGTTACAAAGATAACAGGCAAATAAAACGCATGTACGTTTACTGAGAGCACTTAAATCTATAGATAATGCTTTTACTAACTTGTATCTGTTTAACTTAAGTTGTCAAATCCTATGCGCCCAGTGTGGGTCTCTGATCAGGAATTATAACTCTGCATCCATTAGTATGTCGTGAAAAGTAACAGGCCCTGAATGGCACATTTCATGTCAAATAATCTATCTCTTAATATATGACTGGCCGAACAGAGAAGACATTGTACACAATGCTTTGAATTATTGTTTCTTATTCGCCGTAAAAAAGTTTTAGTGTGTATGTGTGTGTGTGTGTGTGTGTGTGCGTGCCATGGTGAGTGCATGCGTGTATGTGTGTCCCTCATTTTAATTGTATAGTGACGCCTAATGTGCGTGCCTGTCGCCCGGTACATCTGACTTCTCCACGTCATTTCGGAAACTGATTTTGCTTTCCCTTATTGAACCCTGCTCACTATTCCTGTATAAATTACCTATTTCAGGTGTCGTGACATTTATTTATTTCAACAACTATCTATATGATTAATACAATTGTACAGCACTACCCCATTTCTGAGGTCTGAGGATATAGTATAGGAGAAGAAAGGCCATTAGTCAAGTGCACTCGCCACGAGATGTTCGTGCCTGAGTTTTTATTTCACCCCTTACCCCCACCCCAACTCCCTTACAAAAATAAATAAAATAAAATATTATTCTCTTTCTTTGCTTTCACCCAGGAGCCGCGATAGCTCAGTGGTTAGTGAACTGGACTACAAAGGACAAGGAGTAGGGTTCGATCCCAACCGACGGCTTCCGGGTTCACCCAGCCTTAAATGGGTACCGGATTTTTTTCTGGGAAAGTAAAGCGGCACGGGCGTAATACCGACCACATTACCCCAAAAATCATGTGCTGAAGGTCTGTAAAATATAGGGTCCCTAACACCATATTTCCCTATACGCCACTTGGCGTGACAGGGGTACTATACTTTACTACTACTTTTGCTTTCACCCGATGACTAAAAGAAAATTTAAACCTCATGGTTATCCGCCTGTAAAATGATATTAGGACATTGACTAGACGTAACTGCATTTTGTTGTGGTTTGCAGTAGAACTGTGATAATTGCGCCTATCGGCCCAACATATTCGACTTCATCATTGTGTTTTTGAGTACCAAGTTGCCAACCATCTCAATCACTACTCACTTGGCCAGACTATACTGGCAAGTATGTTGCTAGAGGCACCACGAAGGGGTGGAGTAGGGTCTGAATAGTTCTGGTTCACCGATCCTGGCGCAGGCCATCAGCTTTGAGTCGCTGACAGCCTCAGCGCTACGTTGTGGCGCGCCTCTTCCCCACCACCCTACTCCACGATTCGAAGCTATGTTCTCTTAGTTTCGAGCAGGACATGTTGTCGGTTCGGCCAACCTCTTTTGTTTAATTTTAAATAAAGTCACCAAAATAATCATCCTATTTCAGATTTGACGAAGTGGCCTTTATATAAATCTGCGACTAAATTCATAATCATATGCCATACCGGTTGGCGGAGGCGATCATGTCCTTCCACAATCATTTATCTACAGTACATCGTATCAGTTCTGTTGTTGACTGTTTTCTATGCCATGACACCAAACTATCCAGTATTTTCCCTCTTTGTCGTCCGCAATCTCTCTTTCGTTTTATTTTGCCAGTTGTAACCAAGTATTCCAACTTTTTCCTTCGCATGATGTGCCCGCAAAAATGTTGATTGTTTCTTTCTGATGTTTTTTTAGGAGCTCCATTTTTGTGTTGGCCTCTTTGAGAATTTCCACATTGGTGTTTTAGCTGTCCAGGGAACTTTCAAAATTCTTCTGAGAAATCCCATCTCTGTGGCTTCTAATCGTCTTTTCATTTGTTTGTCTACTGTCCATGATTCGCTTCCATAGGTCAGAATTAGTTCTATATAGCACCGATGAACTCTCTTTCTCATTTCTATTGACATAGATTTGTTGCATAAGATATTTTTCATTTTCTGAAATGCTATTTTGGCCTGAGCTATTCTGCTTTTTATTTCTGTGGTGCATCTCCCATCTGATGTTATTATTGTTTCCAAGTATTTCAAACGTTGCACTTGTTTCAGATTTGTTCTTTTTATTTTTATGCGACTACATTAATTACATGCTATTGAGTTAGGCCATTACTTTTGTGGATATTTATTTTACATTTTGAGGAAACCACACCCAGGTATATGCTCGGTATACTTTGAAAATTGTGTGATACATCAACAATAAGACGATTCAGTTTTTCTTGTGGAGGCATAGATAGAAATTGCGCACTGTCTTATTAATGGTAACCTACGTTGGTCGAGCAAGTGGCCGAATTAGGATGTGGGTGTTAAATTATATTCGTTGAGCAAGTGACAGGATTGAAAAAGCGGGCCTGGAAAGGGGGGGGGGGGGGGGGGGGGTTCATTCGTATATACGTGTGTGTGCGTTTGTTTGTGTGTGTGTGAGATCAACACGGAGAGCTCGATCCACGGTAGAGTCAAAAGCATTTTTTTCTCTAGTGGTTGAAATAAAAACGTTGACCAGAGCACATCGTGTATCCTGTACTAGTCATGCGACCTACATTATTTGGCCCCAAAAGATTATTAAAATATCCCTCCCATATATATATATATATATATATATATATATATATATATATATATATATATATATATATATATAAGGAGGTAATGCCGCCATTGTAGTTTATATTTTTTTACGACAATAATATAAAATATAAGCGGATCTGCGCTATGTAGAGATAGATTAATTCCATAGCAAACGTGTGAGCATGAACCTCAAAACATTCAACATTTATATAGTCCACAAAAGGTGTTCTTTCTCGTTGCTTTTACATCTCTTAAACTGCAAGCTTGTTCTTCTTTTCTCTTTTCACTGATACCTAAAAGGTGTTGTGGTTATATCATTTGTCGTTCTTGAGCTGCTCGAACTGTCTGAATTAGTGATTTTCCTTTGTTGTTACATGTCTCTGTCACTGCATCTATCCATCTTCTTCTGGGTCTTCCTCTTGGTCTTTTCCCATGCATTCTTGAGAAGAACGCTCTTAATGGTTATTGGTGAGGATTCATTCTGACCAGGTGGTCAAACCATTTAAGTTGTTGTTGTTCTATATATTCTTTGGCAGGGTTTTGTTCCTACCATTTTTCTTATGGTTTCATGTGGTATTCTATCTCATCTTGTGTTGTTTGTTACTTTTCTCAAGCATCGCATCTCACACGTATTGATCTTTCTTAATTGTGATTTAGAAAGGGTCCATGTTTGACTTTCATAGCACAAAGTTGGTAAGTTTTTTTCTTTAAGCAAGCTTGTTATCGCGATAATATTATAACAACAAGGCCCATGAATATGTCACATCTTGAAACAAACCATCGATCCTTCAATCGTGCTACTACTATGCTAGAAGGACAACGATAAATAAATAAATATTTATTATCGAGAAAAATCCGAGGTTAAAGACATAGATTTCACAGGACCACAAGTATGATTGTACAGCCATCCTCATCTGTATTTCTATAGAAGGCGATGGTATAATAGGGAACAATAAATAAATAAATATTTATTATCGAGAAAAATCCGAGGTTAAAGACATAGATTTCACTGGGCCACAAGTATGATTGTACAGCCACCCTCATCTGTATTTCTATAGAAGGCGATGATATAATAGGGAACAATAAATAAATAAAATAAAATTATTCGAACCCATGCTCTTCAAAATAAATTTGACTTTCCGCGCACTGCCATCTCATTAACCCCATATATATGTGTATTTATTTGTCTGCATGTGTAAATGCGGGTAGGTACGCATGTGTTTCGTACATATCTTTTTCAGTGTGAACACAATTAGTTGCAGATATAAAAGTAAAAAGTAAAGTACCCCCGTCACGCCATGTGGCGTATAGGGAAAATGGTGTTAGAGACCATAAATTTTACAGACCTTCGGCACATGATTTTTGGAGTAATCTGGTCGGTATTACGCTCGTGCCGCCTTACTTTCCCAGATAAAAATTAGATACCCATTAAAGGCTGGGTGAACATGGAAGCCGTCGGTTGGGATAGAACCCTACCTCTTGTCCTTTGTAGTCCAGTTCACTAACCACTGAGCTATCGCGGCTCCCTAGTTGCAGATATACACAGATTTATATCTTTACTTTTTCCACGTGGATTTATTTATTGGGAATCAACTCATAGAAACGTTTCCAGTAATAGTAAAAGCTGGGATCTTGTACCTACCTCCACATATCTCTAGAACCCTAGCCTTTTTTCTGTTTTTTTCACACCTTGGTCCCGTCATGTTAGCCGGACAAATCAATTTCAATCTAGTCGTTACCTGACCAAGCTCTGTGGCTGACCAAGATCTGGATCCCAAGGAAGTGACTTATTTTCCTTTTTTTGAGTGTATAGCATATTATCGCCATGTAGTTAGATTTCTGTGTATATCCTTATATATTTTTGTATTGTGATTTGTTGTTTTTGATGAAGGCCTTTTCGTCGAATCTTCGTTCTACTTTTATTTTGTTTCTTACCTACATAAAGCTGTTACCATACCACTTTTTCATTTTTTTTTAAAATTGTCATCATTAACCCCCAGCCTTTTTCAGCTCAGGTAATTTGTTGGAAGTTCATTCAGGCAGATCCCCGTAGCTTCCACTTACTATGATAAGTTCACGCTAAGCTATAAATAGCATACTTTAAAAATATCCATTTCTGTTTGTTCTCACAGCACATACACAAATACACTTGTATGTGTGCAGTGACACATCCCCACCTTCTTGTGCTGTGTTCACATTGAAGGTTGGCTACAATCGAACTAATTTTCTCCCTGTCTCTTGTCTTGATTACACACGTTGTCATATGTTCTTATGGCCACCTCCTAATGTTGTCAGTCCACTGTAGCCTCTGTCTACCTCCTTTAACTTGCATTTTCTATGCCAGGACGACTCCAGTAAGTAATTAAGTCTCTTAATGCTCTACAAAATCTCTGACGGAAGTGTTTGATATTGATTCGCTGTCTATCGCCTTGGAAGTTTCCCTCCAAAATAATATTCATTTATTATTATTTGTCTCAAGTCTAAACCACAGGAAACGACTATTCGTGCTTTTTCACCCTATACATGTTAGCAACGCAAGTATTCAGCCCTACCCTATCTGGGAGATACTTGTCTTGATAGGAAAATACAGATATACAATTTATTCGAGAGTTGTATTCGTAACCCTATACTATAGTCATGAGTACACATACGTAAAAAACCATCGCGAATGATAGTTATCTTTTAGGTAGATGAGTTGGTCGTGTGCTCTAGTGTTTGGTTCTCGTTGTAAGGCGCTGTGCTGAGTACGGGTTTGATCATGTTTCAGACCATCTATTGTTCTTTCTTTTTTTTTTCTGTTGTTAACTATTTGGGATTTTATTCCCGAGTGTTGTATACATACCTCTTTTCCTGAAAGGATTCGCTGACCTATTGCCTCGGATAATGTTCATTTATTATTATTTGTCTCCTTTACAAAGTCATGTTAACTGGTTTATTCTCTATGTGTATTTGTTTTCTTACTTATCTGTTCACCAAATGTTGCCCATTATTCTATAAATTGGACCCTTTCTAAATCACATGTAAGAAAGATCAATACATGTGAGATGCGATGCTTGAGAAAAGTAATAAACAACACAAGAAGAGATAGAATAAATGAAACCATAAGAGAAATGGTAGGAACAAAACCCTGCCAAGAATATATAAAACAACAACGTAAATGGTTTGGCCACCCGGTCTTAATGAATCCTTACCAATCACCGTCAAGGGCGTTCTTCTCGAGAATGCACGGAAAAAGACCAAGAGGAAGACCCAGAAGAAGATGGATAGATGCAGTGACAGAGACATGTAACAACAAAGGAAAATCACTAATTCAGACAGTCCGAGCACCGCAAGAACGACAAATGATACACAGTCATGCCTCGCTACTTCGCGGTTCATTTATCGCGGCCTCAGTACATCGCCGATATGTTCAAAAAATTAAAATTGAGGAATTATTATTTAAAAAAAAACAACATTTTTTAATGTATGTTATTTATACTATTAATATTTTATTTACATGTTTGAAACTATTCTTTCTTTAATGTTCTAATGATAGCATATCCACTTATAAGGTTTCATATACACTTATTGATATTATACATACACAAAAAATGTACGTATGTTAAAAATGAGAGGGTGACACTACTTCGTGGTTTTTCACTTATCGCGGCCGGTTCTGGTCCCTATTAACCGCGATAACTAACGGATTACTGTAACCACAACACCTTTTTTGTACCAGTGAGAAAGAGAAAAAAACAGAAAAGATTCTATAAATCCAAATTTCATGAGATTCAATTTTCTGTTCTGTTTTCTTATTTAATCTCTATATTTCTGCGCGATAAAAAGAAAAATATGGAGTAGTTTATTATTCCCGGTGTTAGTTCTGGTGTATACTTCATGTTATAAAAAAAAAAAAATAAGGTAAAAGAGGCAGAGGCAGACCAAGACCAACATGGACGAGTAACATCAAAGGATGGACAAGTCAGCCTATGACAACCTGCACTATCAAAGCAAGAGACAGCGGAATGACGCTCCGTAGTGGCCAACCTTCGATGTGGAGACAGCACTTCAATGATAATGATGTTTTAAAAATACATTTTGCCATATCACTCGTTATGACATCTCCAAGACAATTTACCCAAACTTATACAAATAAGAATATTAAGAGATATCTGTCACATAAAGTATTAACGGACATCTCTCACATAAAAGTATTAACGGACACCTGTCACATAAAGTATTAACGGACACCTGTCACATAAAGTATTAACGGACATCTGTCACATAAAAGTATTAACGGACATCTGTCACATATGAGTATTAACGGACATCTGTCACGTAAAAGTATTAACGGACACCTGTCACATAAGAGTATTAACGGACGCCTGTCACATAAAAGTATTAACGGACTTTGGTCACATAAAAGTATTAACGGACACCTGTCACATAAAGTATTAACGGACATCTGTCACATAAAAGTATTAACGGACATCTGTCACATATGAGTATTAACGGACATCTGTCACGTAAAAGTATTAACGGACACCTGTCACATAAGAGTATTAACGGACGCCTGTCACATAAGAGTATTAACGGACATCTGTCACATAAGAGTATTAACGGACACCTGTCACATAAAAGTATTAAAGTCAAAATACAAGAAAGTAAAGACTTGTTTAAACTCCAATAATTATAAATAGTGCTATTATACTTCCCGAAGCGATGGTAATGTGGCAGTAAAAGATAAGTGTGACCATGCTCTGTTATTATTTTGTCAATTAAAAACATATTTGAATTCTTCCTTTGTTTCACAAGCTGTAACAACTCTGATTTCAATTGGTTCTAGAGAACGAGGACATTTTCATTTGCAAGCCACGTCTTGACTTGATCTTTTGTGCTTGATAAAGTTGAAACTGTGTCTTGTTGCTCTACAACATTGTGATATGAAGCATTGTCTATTACCAAGCATGACGGTCTATCCTTGGTGGGAAGAATAGCGTTCTCTATCCCATCCCTGAAAACGTGTCTATTCATATCAGAGTGGTAGTCCCTACCTTCTGTAAACTTTGCTTGAAAAAGAAGTTTGACAAATCCATTCTCTCCGCTGCCGGCATGTGCTATTATAATGCGCTGTCCTTTGCTACTTTGTATTTTTCTTTATTTTCTCTGTCAAGTGATTAGCATTCTATCTCAAAGGTATGGTGAGCATTAACCCACGTTTCATCCATATATGCCATGTTGCAGCCTTCAATACATCTCTCTGGGATCTGCCTCATGTATTTACTCCCAGAAACAATCAGCGGTAGCTCTTCATTAACAATGTTCGTGCCACCGGCAGATTTTGAAAAAGTGAAACCAACGCTTCTGACAGTTTTCCATCTACTAGTTTTTGAAAGTTTAATATTTTGCGTTCCTATTCTAACATAACTTTCAGTTTGCGGAGAATAACAAGCTGGTTTACCCATTTTTAAAACTTCATGCCTAATAACATCTTTGTGAAAATCATTAACTTTTTTTCTTCCTTGTTTGACCGCAAAGTTTTCAGACTCAAAGTCCTATCTTATCCACCGGATAAAAAGCAATGTTCTCTCTACAACCAATTCGTTATGTGTTCTCTTCTCTATTTCTTAATGATGTGGTATAATTGACCCCTCTTAGATCCTTTTTAGAGGTGTTGTACATTATTACAGTTACTTTTTTGCATAGTGATGAATTTACACTTTAAATTCTTTATGGTTTATAGAAATAGCTCACAGCTCATTATTTTAACACTTCAGAATAATGAACGATGCATTGTGATACACTTTTACTATGAATATTAACAGTAATGTCCAACAGGGCGAGCTGTACTTTATATTCCGGTAAGTTCAATGTCAGGTCATCCCCGTGCACTGTGAGAGACTTTACAAGATTATTTTCACTTAAATTTTGAAAGTGTGCCGGTTATTGAACGGATGAGGGGATTGACTGTAAAACCTTTAAATTGTCTGTCCTTAACGCCTCTTGCGTGCGTGCGCGTGTGTGTGTGTGTGTTTTACTATAACTTATTTAAGCAAAATCCTACAATAAATCACTTTATTAATAGAAACAAAATTTTGTAGTAAGGTCCAGAAAAATAAAACACTGCATGCTAAATTTCACAAAAATGTAGCAAACAATTTCTGTTGAGAAAATTAATGTTGAGTTTGAGCAATAATTTGTGAACGGTCAATAGGTTAATGCAGCCCTTCATGTTTGTCCAATTAATAATATTTATGCGGCGGTCAAACAAGGTTCATGATCAGCTTACGTCCAGCCCTGCTCCACATTGATTATTCAACATTCCTTAGTTGGATATATGTCGAGTAGAATGACCTTGAACTAAATGTTTTACTCAAAGTTGACACAAGTTATCTTATCGCAGACCTTGAAACCTCGGACTGCCGCCTGAGGATTGAAATACACTGTGAATTTACTCATTATGACCTCTTCTATTATCTTGAATCTGAACAATTTATAATTATCTGGCAAGTAGGCTAGTCCTTGAAATGGAAAGGTGGAGGACGTATCATTACTGGCAATCTTTATTTAATTTAGGGCAAGTTTTTTTTTTTTTTTTTTTTTTTTTTTTTTAAACCATACGATCCGATAGCATAAATGGGTCTAACTTAAAAAAAAAATGATTAATTTGGATTTGCAAAAATAAATGAGCTAAAAAACGAACTATGATAATCAAGAAGAATTGTTCTGATCAACATCTGAAGCTTGCTCACGTTGGATGCTGCTGTCTTACTTTTATACCGTCTTTCTTCCTAGAAATTATCACAAGTGCAATGGTAACATATATGTATTGTCAAAAATAGGAAGCAACATGGTAGCGAATCTCGTTGTTTTTGATGATATAGACGGGCTTCCAGGAGGCAATCAATAGCTAGATTATTGTGTCTAAAGTTAAACAAAATTATAAGTAAAGTGGCGTATAGGGAATATAGTGTTAGTGACTATAATTTTTACAGACCTTCGGCACATGAATTTTTGGGTAATGTGGTCAGTATTTACGTGCCGCTTTACTTTCCCAGAAAAAAATCAGGTACCTATTAAGGGCTGGGTGAACCCGGAAACCGTCGATCAGGATCGAACCCGACCTTTTGTCCTTTGTAGTCCAGTTCACTAAACTGTGTCTAAGATTTACTTAACTAAACAACATCGATTACATATGCTAAAAAGACCAGACTAAAGACCAATAACTTGAGAGGTGTCGAGATGAGGATAAATGTAAATGGACACAATATAGAAACAGAGAGCCGCGATAGCTCAATGGTTAGAGATCTGGACTACAACGGGCAAGAGGTAAGGTTCGATCCCAATCGACGGCTTCCGGTTCACCCAGCCTTTTATGGGTACCGGATGATTTCTGGGAAAGTAAAGCGGCACGGGCTTAATACCAACCACATTACCCCAAAAATCCGAAGTTCTGTAAAAGTTATGATCACTAACACCTTATTCCCTATACGCCACTTGGCGTGAGGGGGTACTTTACTTTTTTTTTATCAATATAGAAACAATCATATGTTTTAGTTTAGTTTAGTTGTCGTATTGTCCTCATCGAGCATCCAACAAGTCCATACATAGGTGCCCAGATCACCTCCTCAGCAAATCCAGCAGTATCAATCGACTGCGAAATACAAGTCCTTTCCTGTAAAAAAAAGTAAAGTAAAGTACCTCCCGTCACGCCAAGTGGCGTATAGGGAAATATGGTGTTAGTGACCCTATATTTTACAGACCTTCAGCACATGATTTTTGGGGTAATGTGGTCAGTATTACGCCCGTGCAGCTTTACTTTCCCAGAAAAAAATCCGGTACCCATTTAAGGCTGGGTGAACCCGAGCCGTCGGTTGGGATCGAACCCTACCCCTTGTCCGTGGTAGTCCAGTTCACTAACCACTGAGCTATCGCGGCTCCCTCCTTTCCTGTAGTTCTCTTGAATTGAAACACCGAACCGGCAGTCGCAGGTGGATGTTTTGTTTCCAGTTTTAAATATTTGGAATCTGTTGTCTCTGATAATAACCCGAAACTTAAAATACTCACGAGAATAACATAGCTGCACTAGCAAAACTAAGATCAAAATTAAAATTCAAAAACATTTTTGGTTGTAAATTTATATGCGCTCCTTTGTTACGTCCACTCTTCTATATGCTTGAGAGACAAGCACTCAGACATTAAAGCGAGAGAGAGAGAGAGAGAGAGAGAGAGAGAGAGAGAGAGAGAGAGAATACAAACCAAGGACATTTGATAATATCGTAAGGAACTGTGCATCTTGCACCTGGACATTGTTACAAACAAATCAAAATGTTGAAAAATGATTCAGGGGTCGCATAAGTCCCGAAAAGGTTATTGTGGTCACCATTGTTTGGCTCATATTAGGACCCTGAGAGTTACAAACTACGAAGTTTTAAAAAAATAAAGATTCAATAGGAATTACAATAACCAGCAGAACAAGTTTTCAACAAAAGTAGTTGATAATTGCTGCTTTATTGAGATACCAGGTGGGTATGGAACCAAGACGTTGATAGTAAAATAAAGGGGAAGTGTACACATAGTTTATGTCACACACAAACATTTAACATGAAAGCCAACGTTTATGTGGAATGATAGTCCATGTAGGAAGCCGAATTAAGAATTTGCTGCTCCAACCAAACCAGGAGAACTTCTTCTTCTTCTATTCTTCCTCTGTTGCCGTTGGCGTCGAGGGGAGAAACAATCTGCGATTCTTTGCTCTTCTGTTGGCCTCTTCTGGTGTTATTCCTCCTAGTGACTCTAGTATTCCCTTTATCCATCTCTTTCTCGGTCTCCCTCTTAATCTGGCGTTTTCGCTAGCGTTTGTTTATGGCTCTTTGATTCATTGTTAGTTCTTTCTGTCTTGTTATGTGGCCGAACCAATTTATCTGTTGTTTCTTTATGTATTCGATGGCTGGTTCAATTTCGAGTTTCTTCCTCAGGTCAGTGTTTCTTACTCTGTCCCTTAAGCTGTATCCTGTCATTCTTCTGACACATTTCATTTCTGTGGTCGTTATCTTTCTTATTGTTCTAGAGTCCAGCGTCCAATTCTGGCACTGATAGCACCAGGAGAACGCTGGTTCTAATTACATTAGAGTCAGTTTTTCTTCTTTTTTTTCCACTATACGGAATGCAATAACCCCGACCCGAACACCATGTGTTGACTGTACTGGAAAAGCGGACTTTATTCTCTACTCCTATAAGTCCCCTACCCCCGCAAACCCCAGAAATAAAATAATGTCGTAAAGATAGTGTAAAACAAATGGAATAATGTCGTAAAGATAGTGTAAAACAAATGGAATAATGTCGTAAAGATAGTGTAAAACAAATGGAACAATGTTGTACAGATAGTGTAAAACAAATGGAATAATGTCGTAAAGATAGTGTAAAACAAATGGAATAATGTCGTAAAGATAGTGTAAAACAAATGGAATAATGTCGTAAAGATAGTGTAAAACAAATGGAATAATGTCGTAAAGATAGTGTAAAACAAATGGAATAATGTCGTAAAGATAGTGTAAAACAAATGGAATAATGTCGTAAAGATAGTGTAAAACAAATGGAATAATGTCGTAAAGATAGTGTAAAACAAATGGAACAATGTTGTACAGATAGTGTAAAACAAATGGAATAATGTCGTAAAGATAGTGTAAAACAAATGGAATAATGCCGTAAAGATAGTGTAAAACAAATGGAATAATATTGTACAGATAGTGTAAAACAAATGGAATAATGTCGTAAAGATAGTGTAAAACAAATGGAATAATGTCGTAAAGATAGTGTAAAACAAATGGAACAATGTTGTACAGATAGTGTAAAACAAATGGAATAATGCCGTAAAGATAGTGTAAAACAAATGGAACAATGTTGTACAGATAGTGTAAAACAAATGGAATAATGTCGTAAAGATAGTGTAAAACAAATGGAATAATGTCGTAAAGATAGTGTAAAACAAATGGAACAATGTTGTACAGATAGTGTAAAACAAATGGAATAATGTCGTAAAGATAGAGTAACACAAATGGAATAATGCCGTAAAGATAGTATAAAACAAATAGAATACTGCCGTAAAGATAGTGTAAAACAAATGGAATAATGCCGTAAAGATAGTGTAAAACAAATGGAATACTGCCGTAAAGATAGTGTAAAACAAATGGAATAATGCCGTAAAGATAGTGTAAAACAAATGGAATAATGTCGTAAAGTTAGAGTAAAACAAATAGATTAACGCCGTAAAGATAGAGTAAAACAAATGGAATAATGTCGTAAAGTTAGAGTAAAACAAATAGAATAACGCCGTAAAGATAGAGTAAAACAAACGGAATACTGTCGTAAATATAATGTAAAACAAATGGAATACTGCCGTAAAGATAGTGTAAAACAAATGGAATAATGCCGCAAAGTTAGAGTAAAACAAATGGAATAACGCCGTAACGATAGAGTAAAACAAATGGAATAACGCCGTAAATATAATGTAAAACAAATGGAATACTGCCGTAAAGATAGTGTAAAACAAATGCAATAATGCCGTAATGATAGCGTAAAACAAATGGAATACTGCCGTAAAGATAGTGTAAAGCAAATGGAATAATGTCGTAAAGATAGTGTAAAACAAATGGAATAATGCCGTAAAGATAATGTAAAACAAATGGAATACTGCCGTAAAGACAGTGTAAAACAAATGCAATACTGCCGTAATGATAGCGTAAAACAAATGGAATACTGCCGTAAAGATAGTGTAAAGCAAATGGAATAATGTCGTAAAGATAGTGTAAAACAAATGGAATAATGCCGTAAAGATAATGTAAAACAAATGGAATACTGCCGTAAAGATAGTGTAAAGCAAATGGAATAATGTCGTAAAGATAGTGTAAAACAAATGGAATAATGCCGTAAAGATAGTGTAAAACAAATGGAATAATGCCGTAAAGATAATGTAAAACAAATGGAATACTGCCGTAAAGACAATGTAAAACAAATGCAATACTGCCGTAATGATAGCGTAAAACAAATGGAATACTGCCGTAAAGACAGTGTAAAACAAATGGAATAATGTCGTAAAGATAGTGTAAAACAAATGGAATAATGCCATAAAGATAGAGTAAAACAAATGCAAGACGCTACAAATTCTAGCCTGTAAACAATATATATAAATTCCCGCCCCTTCCTTCCCTTTCACCTTCCATATACCCCCACCAACAAATTCTTCTTCCTCCCCAAAATGTAAACCCTGAACTTCAATGTGTAAACATAAACTGTACCATCCTCTTGACTTATGCAAATTAATTTCCCGATAACCCCGCAAATTTGGATGTTTGTCCAAACCAAAATTCTGTCAATGAGGTCACCTAGTACTTGCACTTTCTGGATTGATACAATTAATAATTTGGTGTGTATCTCTGCGGTCAGCATAACATTTTTTTTAAAATATGATTCTATCTGTTTCTAGGTCAAAGCACGAAGATTGTAGGTCGGTTTACCAACATTCTTGACATATAGAAAGGTGTCCACAAGTTTTGTTGGGTTGTAAAACAAAGAATACAGACTTCAGATCAATATGGCGTATAGGCGACACGAAACGTTGAGGTTGTGTCTGAAACGTGTTCCTTGTTGCAGTTTCCTCATATTCAAAGTCCGACTTGCTGCCGGAGCTACTGTGTTTAGTGTTCTATGCACAACGTGAGCTGTTCGTTTCATCTGGATCGTGTTTTAATATTCCAATTGCTTACGACGAATGATGACATCGTGTGACGAAGGACAGTTCAGCTGCGTTCACTTTCAGTGCCGTTTAGCCTTATATATTTTCCCATGTGCTGTAGCTGCTATGATAGGAACTGCAGCTGCCTGTCTTTTTTGGATCTTTCATTGAGATGAGTTTTCATCATCATCATCATCAAGTGCCGTCTCCGCATCGAAGGTTGGCTACCATGGAGCGCCATTCCACTCTGTCTCTTGCTTTGATGGTACAGATTGTCATAGGTTGACTTGTCCATCTTTTGATGTTACTCGTCCATGTTAATCTAATCTGTCTCTGCCTCTTCTATTTTGTATTTTCCCTTCCAATATTACTTTTATTAGGCTGTTGTTTCTTTTAACATGCCCCCCAAAATTTCATGTGTCTTGTTTGAATTGTGTTTAGTAGTTCTCTTTTCATTTTAGTTGTTTTAAAACTTCATCGTTTGTTTTCTTTTATTTCCATCCAATTCTACTTATTCTTCTATAAATCCACATTTCAAAGGCTTCAATTTTCTGTTCTGTTTTCTGGTCTAATGTCCATGTTTCTGCACCATACAGGAATATTGAGAAGATGTAACATTTTGTTATTCTTAGTTTTAGTCCTGGTGTTATTTGTTTTGATGTTAGTATATTTTTCAAGGCATTAAAATTACTTTTTGCCACACCTATTCTTTTGTTCATTTCAGTTATACATTTTCCATCACTGGTTGTAGTATGTCCAAGGTATTTAGCACGGGCGGTTAAGCAAAGATGAATTTTAGTTCGTTTGCTGCGATACCAAGGCCTTCGACTAACCATAACCATAACAAACAATCCAAGAAGTTAACCCGTGGTAACCGAGATGTGATTCCTAGATGAATGCTCGACAACGAATGGAATTCTAAGACATCAACTGAATATATAATAAGGGAAATATAGAGCGTCTAGAGAAATATGTTTAAAAGAAGAGAAAAGAAAACTAGAGGTCGGCTTAAAAACGTGAAAACATGAAATATTGTTACCAAGAGAAGCAGGGGAGGCTAGATAGACAACAGAGATTTGAAAAAAAAAATAATAAAGAGCTCACAAAGTATCTGAGGAAACAAAAGTCATGTATGAATTAAAATATGAAATTTACTTATAACTGGGGATGAAATTTATCATTACCATCACTGTTTGCTGCAGTTTGACAGCTTGACTACGACTACCTCCGAAATGTTCTCAGAAGTATATTTACCCATGGCAGAATGTGTAGGAACTGACCGGCCGTTTCTAAACCACTTTCAGTCACATGGAAGTTGGTCAAATTATTATCAACTATAGAAAGATGGCTGACGTCGAATTCTGGGGAAGTGTAAAAGAAAAAAAACCTCTGCTATAGATGATAAAATGTGAACTTCGATATGAACATTCTTCTTCTTCTTCTACCTTTCAGCTCCCTGTGGAGCATAGGTCTTCAACAGACACTTTCCAAACAGTTCTGTTTCTTGTCATTCTTTTAAGATCGTTCCATGTCTTCCCTATCATATTCATCTCTGCTTCTTATCTGTCTTCTCCAAGAATTCCTTGGTTTTCCTCTTTGTCTTTTTCCCTGGGGATTCCAAAAAGGGCATGTTGTGTCATACTCTCAGTTGGCTTCAGCAGAGAATGTCCTATCCAGCGCCATCGTCTTCGCTGTATATCTTTATCCACTGATATTTGACTGGTACATTTCCATAATTCTATGTTAGTGATTTTGTCCTGCCATTTCCATCCTTTTATCCTGCATAAGCATCCATTAATGAAAGTCTGTATCTTCATGATTGTCATTTTAGTTGTTCTCCATATTTCACAGCCATATAATAAGACTGACTTAACATTGGGGTTGAAAATGTTTATTTTAGTATTTAACCTAATATCTTTGGACTTCCATATGTTTCCCAGTGCAACAAATGCTCCTCTTGCTTTTGATATCCTTATTTTGGTATCATTTTCTGTTCTTCCCTTTTTGTCTATATTACTGCCAAGATATATGTAGGATTGTACGTCTAGTAGAGGTATTTCTCCTATTTTTATTTGGTTATTGCCAACTTAATTAATTCTCATAATTTTGGTCTTGATCTCTATTTATTTTCAGCCCCATCTGTTGTGATCTCTCATCAACTATGCTCATTTTATCTTGCATCTGTTGATGATTGTGTGATAGGAGAGCTATATCATCAGCAAAGTCTAAATCATTAAGTTGCTTGGTCAGTGACCACTGAATTCCATTTCTGTTGTTTTGAGTTATTTTCAGAATCCAATCTATGGCCAGTAGAAAGAGAAATGGAGACATAACGTATCCCTGTCGTACTCCTGTTCTTTTTTCAAATGCTTCTGTAAGCTGCCCTTCATGCACCACACTACATTTCATTCCTTCATACATTGTTCTTATCAGTTTAATCAACTTTGTGGCGATTCCGTAATGACTCAGTAACTTCCAAATCATTCCTCTGTCTAAACTATCAGATGCCTTTTCGTAATATATAAATCCTATATAAAGTGGTGACTGCAGTTCTAAACTTTGTTCAACTATTATACATAGGGTAGTTATTGGATCAGCACATGATCTGTTCTTCCTAAAACCTCGAATCATTTCAGAAGAAGAGGTATGTTTACAGCACTCGGAAAAATTGACAAATAATCAACAACAGAAAAAAATATGGACCAAAGCAGGATCGAACCCGTACTCAGTGGCACAGCGCCTTGCCACGAAAAGCCAAACGTTAGGGAACACTGCCACTCAGCTAACTAAAAAATTAGCTTCATAGGCAATGTCTTTCGCGCAGGTGTTCTCATGACTATAGCATAAGGCCGCGTTCACCGCTCGGAAATACAGTGTATCTGTATTTTTTCCTGTTAAGACAAGTATCTCCCGGATAGGTTAGGGCTGAATACTTGCGTTGCAGACAAACATTTAGGACGAAACAGCACGAATAATAGTTTCCAGTGGTTTAGGCTGGAGACAAATAATAATAAATGAATATTATTATAGAGGGAAACTTCCGAGACGATAATCAGCGAAACAATTCAGAGGAAGAGGTATGTTTACAGCACTCGGGGGAAAAATTGATAAATAATCAATCTCAACATGAAAAAATACAGATAAACTATATGTATTTCCGAGCTGTGATCGCGACCTTATGCTATAGTCATGAGAACACCTGCGCGAAAGACATTGCCTACGAAGCTAATTTTTTAGTTAGCTGGGTGGCAGTGTTCCCTAGCGTTTGGTTTTTCGTGACAAGGCACTGTGCCACTGAGTACGGGTTCGATCCTGCTTTGGTCCATATTTTTTTCTGTTGTTGATTATTTGTCAATTTTTCCGAGTACTGTAACATACCTCTTCCTCTGAATTGATTCGCTGATTATCACCTCGGATATTTCCCTCTATTATAATATTCATTTATTATTATTTGTCTCCTTCCTAAAACGTGCTTGTTCATCTCTCAAATGCTTCTCTATGGCCTCTTTTAGTCTCTCCAGAATGATTCTGCACAATATTTCTCCTGGCACTGAGAGTATCATAATTCCCCTATAATTTATGCACTTCTGTAAACTTCATTTCTTTGGTAGTTTGATCATATAACCTTCTTTCCAGTCTTTAGGTATTTCTTTCCTCTCCCAAATTTTATCTAATAGATTATGTAGCATCTTGGTAGAGGTGTTAATATCTGCTTTGATGGCTTCTGAAGGAATTTCATATGGTCCTGTGGCTCTATCATTTTTTTAAAAGCTTGATGGCTTTCATTACTTCTTCCTTGCTTGGTTTTCCACAGTTAACGTGTAACTTCTTCTGCTGGTAGTATTTCTGGAGGGTTATTTGAGCAGAGTCTGTTCAAAAGTTCTACAAAGTGCTCTTTCCATCTGTCCATTTGTTCCCTTATATTACCAAGCAGATTTCCTTTCTTATCTTTAATAAAGGTATTGATCTGTTTGTATAACTTAATTTCTTTGCGCTGTTGTACAGTTCTTTCATATTCCCTTTAATTCCTGCTTACTGTACCTTTTTAGCTAATTCATCTAAACATTTCCTCTTATCCATTTAATGCATCTTCTTACTTCTTTGTTCACCTCTGTGTAAGCTTCCTGTGTCTTGGCTTTATTACTTCTCGTTTTGCTTTTATTTATGTCTGCTTTCTTGTCCTTTCTTTCTTTAATTTTATCCAGGGTCTCTGCTGTCATCCATGCCTTATCCTGGCGTTCTCTCTTCCCCAGCGTTTCTTCGCATGTCTCTTTCCGTATATCTTTTACCTGTTTCCAATGATCTTCTATATTTATTGTACTTTCTAGTTGTAGCAGGACTTGGTATTTGTTTGATATTGTGACTGTAAATGTATCTCTATTTCCTTGTTCTTTGAGTAACCCTACATCGAAATACTTTATACCCTTATTCGTTGTAGTATATATTTTTTGTTTAAGTTTGGCTAACAGAAGATGATGATCTGAAGCCACATCTGCTCCTCTATATACTGTTACATCCTGTAAGGATGACTTAAACTTATTATTAATACATATGTGATCAATTTGATTTTCCGCTCTATGATCTGATGACACCCATGTAACTTTACGTATTCTTTCATGTTGGAATATTGTTTCTATTGTATATATATATTCTATTTTATTGTTGGAAAATTTCCTTCTAGGCTCATTTGATTAAGAGCACAGAAGTTCACGAATATCCCTCCATTTTCATTTATATCTCAAAGTTCATGTTTTCCAATAATCTCCCCGAAGCCTCTGTTGTCCGATCCTACTTTTGCATTTGGATTTAGTGAAGGATTCAACAACAACAAAAACTGCTATCGATGGTAAAATATGAACTTCGATCTGACATATACATTACGTGACGACTAAGCCGGTGCATTCGACCATTCTTCGCCAGACTCCACAAAAATATACAAAGTCCCAGTAAAATTGAATAAATTGCGCTCAAGTGTGCGTGCGTGCGTGCGTGTGTAACTGCATGTGTGCTTCTTTTCCCTGGCGGTAGGCCTACACATAAATACGCAGCACCACTTAGGGAAAGGTGGGGAATTATTGTCAACATTTGTCATCTATTGACAGAAACATATATATGAATATGCTGGTTGTTGCATCTGTAATAACAATTTCATGGAGAGTATCTGCAATTTCTTTTTCTAAAAAACATAACGCACTTGATGACGCATAATTCCAATATGTTTTAATTCTATATTCTTTTTTATGTGTTCGCCCGACAACTGCTCCATTTCATCGTCTGTTCTTAATGGGTATAAATGGTTAATATAGGATACGATAATAGAGGATAAATGGGTTTATCTCATTTGTGTTGGGCGTAGGTCATCATGCTTGCAGGCGTAGGTGTTATTGTTCATTTCTGTTGATGACTTTCTGCCAATCCATTCTCTTAAACTGTCTGGTATCTTTTCTCTTTGCTTCCCTCTATCTCTTCTCCCTCAATTTTCCCAGTTGTTACAATATATTCCAGCTGTTCCCTTCTCATTACGTGGCCACAAAATGATGATTGTTTCTTTCTAATATTGTAAATTAACTCTCTCTTTGTTTTGGCCTCTTTCAGAACGTTTTCATTTCTCTTTTTAGCTGTCCATGGTATTCTCAACATTCTTCTATAAAAGCACATTTCTACAGCCTTCGGTGATTTTCTTGACTGTTGTCCTATTTTCCCTGATTCACATCCATATATAAAGACCGGCTCTAAATACTATTTAAGATTTTTCGGGGGTTAATACCAAGTTAAAATATTATCCTCTTCCTCCCCAATACATTTGACTTCAGCACAACAATTGTGGGTACCGAATTGATTTCTCAGTTTCACTTGTTCTCACTTGACTGGGCTGATTAATGTGTCTCCAGGTCCATTCCAGGTAAAGTACAATCTTGATCAAATGTCGTTCACTGATCGTGACACATACAATCAGCAGTCACTGTCTTGTTTTAACGCTTGTGTTGTTACTCATTTTGGGCTTTTGTATCCTACCAAGTTGGACTGTTTTCATCTGGGCAGAGATTGCAATAGTGAAAACCATAAGGGAGTTATTAGTTCAAAACGAACATCCTAACTACAAAATATGAAACCAGACACAGTTTTTTGAATTCAAGAATCATGAAATCATTAACAAATGAATTTAGTGGAAAGGAGGGGGAGGGTTGAAATAAATAATGAGAAACAAATACATGAAAGAAACAAATAAAAACAGACGGAACAGGGGAATCAAAACAACAGCTGAATCAACATTAGTCTACTCTAAGGCCTTACTCTTTATATTCGGAGTGCAATGATGATGACCGCAAATAAATCAACAACTCAAGACCTTTTATGGAAGAAAGGACAACAACACTAGGAAATGGTTGCTTTATTTATTTTTAAAAAAATATAACGTTATTTTTTTTTCTTTTTAAACGACGTCTTAGCACGCGAGTTTCCACCCATATGTGCTCGGCCGCCTATCCGGAAGTGTTCGGAGAATTCTGGATAGTGTCGCTTCAAGCATCGAAACTCATAATGCAAGGCGGCATTCCTCACCTTCCCAGAGTAATACACTGGTACCCATTTCTGCCAACGGCAGAGTCGACGGCGGAGGCATTTTTTTTTCAAACCACGAGTACAATTCACACTGTTTCCAGCGGGAATCGAACACAGGTTGTCCGAACGTCGGTAGACCAGTCGGGTGGTTTTCCCAACTAGGCTACCGAGGCCCCCAGAACGTTAAGTGCACGTGTGTAACAGAAATTAATGCAGCTATCGTTTAACTCTGTCATATAATTTCAATAGAAAATGGAAATCACGCAAAAGTATAATCTGATTTTTTTTTTAACACTTAGGAGATTGCTATGCCTTAAGTAGGATCAAACAAAGATCAACAAGAGAAAGCAATACCGAAATAGGGTGTGGTAAACGAATATGGGAATACCCTGATATAAATTCTTATATGAATGATACAGTTGTTAGAGATAGCTTACTCTAAGAAATTCTTAAACTTTTATGAAAATACCCAAATAGATGCGACATAAATCAGAACTGAATTATTAGCGTATACTATTTTAGTGCTATTTTCACATGATTTCTCAAATTAAATCAAAAGGTTTACATTAGATAAAAAATAATTTGTATGCGTAAAATTCTTAATACAATCCCGCGAACAGCTTGCATGTTCTATTACAAATGTGAACACGTATTGTTTCATGCAAGCCAACATACAGCTATGTATGTCCAATTATTACTTTCGCCAGGATGAGGATGTATTTTGAGAGCTCCCGTTGTTTCAAGATTATTGTTCTTGTTTTCCTGAATTTATTACATTAAAATATATACGATAAATACGATCAGAAATGAAGAACTGAGAAAAAAGCTAGGAATAACCCCCACCATAGTATATATATAAAGAAACAACAGATAAAATGGTTAGGCCACGTGACAAGGCAGAGTGATCAAAACACAACACGAATCTTCAATAAGTGTTGCCGAGAATACCAGACCCAAGGGTCGGCAACGAAAAAGATGGATTGATGGAATGTTAGAAGCACCAGGAAGCATAACGGCAGCAGAAGCAAACAGAAGAGCAAAAGACCGCAAATTATATCTCCCCTCGACGCTGAAAGGCAACCTAGGAAGGAAAGAAGAAAATATATACGCGTGTAACATGGCTTGATTCGAATAAAACACGTGTATACACCACAGGTAGATGAGGAGTCAAATTTGTATTTAATTTTACATAATCGTACCGTTTTAAAAGGATGTATATGGTCACAGAGTGAGCCGCGATAGCTCAGTGGTTAGTGAACGTGGCTACAAAGGACAAAATGTCGGGTTCTACGTCTTCCGGGTTCACCCAGCCCTAAATGGGTACTGGATTTTTTGTTCTGGAAAAGTAAGGCGGCACGGACGTAATATCGACCACATTACCCCAAAAATTATGTGCCGGAGGTCTGTAAAATGTATGGTCACTAACACCATATTCTCTATACGTCACTTGGCGTGACGAGGCTCTTTACTTTACTTTCTATGTGGTCATAGATGTGTTGTGTTTTATAAGAACCGTACATTTCGGCCCAATACATTCGATCTCACCACGACATTTTGTTTCATCGGGTTGCATTTCTTCCTACATTGTTTCTCGCTTGGTCAGATTTGTGAATATTTCCAGTAATACACTTCGGGGAAGTGTATGGTCGTCCTCAGTTCGAGCCCACTGGTCCTGCTACAAGCAGTCCGCTATGAATCGCTGACCTCTTGCAGCCAAAGTGTGATTGAGCACCTGCTTGGACCATTCGTATATAGCAGTCACTGTTAAGTTTTGTCCCTTTTCCCTTTTGTATTAAATCGAACGCCTGGCCTGTCTGTGTCATCGTCTTCCTACTGTCAGAAAATTGTGACCGACTTAGCTAAATCGCGCTTACTAACAGGTCATTGACCTTAAACTATTTTATTGGTCTTTGGGTCTGTACACGTGATCCAAAACTCCAAATCCTGTCTCTATATTTCCTCACTATCTTTTCTCTATATTTCATCACTATCATTTATCTATATTTCCTCACTATCATTTCTCTATTGTAGTGGCGATTCATGATTGTACAAAGAAGTTACGATGGTGATTTTCTGTTGCCTTCTGCCGGTTTGTTTACGGTGGCTCCGCTAGCCTTTTACTAAAAAGTCTCACCCACATTGCAGTGGGGTTGTTTTACTTTGGGGCACCCTCCCTTCTTGGCCTTTTACTCTCCCGAACTTACCTGCAAGACAGAAGGACAGACACAGGCTGTACTGTATACTGCATACAGTCATCATCATCATTATTGAGTGCCGTCTCCGCAATGAAGGTTGGCTACCATGGATCGACATTCCACACTATTTCTTGCTTTGATGGTGCAGGTTATCAACTTGTCCATCTTTTGATGTTACTCGTCCATGTTAGTCTTGGTCTGCTTCTGCCTCTTTTACCTTGTATTGTCCCTTCCAATAGTACTTTTAGTAGGCTGTTGTGCCTTTTAACTTGCCACAAAAATTTCATTTGTCTTTTCTTAATTGTATTTAGTAGTTCTCTTTTTATTTTTAGTTGATTTAAAACTTCATCGTTTGTTTACTTTTCTTTCCATCCAATTCTACCTATTCTTTTATAAATCCACATTTCAAATGGCTTCAATTTTCTGTTCTGTTTTCTTGTCTAATGTCCATGTTCTGCACCATACAGGAATATTGGGAAGATGTAACATTTTGCGATTCTTAGTTTCAGCCCTACTGTTATTTGTTTTGTTGTTAGTATATTTTTCATGGCATTAAAATTACTTTTTGCCATACCTATTCTTTTTTTTACTTCAATTTTACATTTTTCATCATTGGTTATAGTATGTCCCAGGTAGTTGTAGCTCTGAACTGTCTCCAGATGTATTCCATCAACTGTGATATTTACTTTTAGGTCTTGAGAATTTTCTTTGTTTATGATCATAGTTTTAGTCTTTTTGATATTCATATCTAGTCCATATTTTTTGTTTGTTTTGTTTATCACATTAAGCAATTGTTGTAGGTCTTTAGGATTTTCTGCTAGTAGAACAGTATCATCAGCATATCTTAGGTTATTGATTATCTTTCCACTAATGCTTAGGCCTGGTATCTCTGAGATGTTTTTAAAGATTTGCTCAGTGTATAGATTGAAAAAGCTTGGTGATAGGATGCATCCTTGTCTTACTCCCATTTTTATATCCATGGGTGTAGAGTTC
Source organism: Megaustenia siamemsis (assembly GCA_032433765.1). Lineage (NCBI taxonomy): Eukaryota > Metazoa > Mollusca > Gastropoda > Stylommatophora > Ariophantidae > Megaustenia > Megaustenia siamemsis. Next base: position 58,060,211 of record JAVIAB010000092.1, read on the forward strand.
TCCTTGTTATATTTTATTATTGCTATTTGCTCTGAGTACAAATTACATATTAGTCGTATGTCTGTGTTTAGATTTATATCCTTTAGGCAGTCTATACATTGATTATGGTGTATTCTATCGAAAGCTTTCGCATAATCTATGAAGCAAGCTATATTGGTTTGTTTACTTCTATGTACTTTTCAATCAATTTTCTCATGCTAAATATGGCTTCTTTTGTGCCACTGTTTTTCCTGAATCCAAATTATTGCTCATCTAATTCAGTATTGATTTTATTCTGAATCCTTCCCTGTATAACGTTTAGTAAAATTTGTGTTACCTGGCTCATTAGGCTTATTGTTCTGAAATCACTGCATTCAACTGCACCATTATTTTTAGGCAATGCAATGAAAGTTGATGGTTTTAGTTCGTTTGGCATGTATCCTGTATGGTATATGTCATTGCATATGTCTGTGATCACTTCGATGCCAAACTCTTCTAGAGCCTGTATCATATCTACCAGTATATTGTCAGGTCCAGCTGCCTTTCCCTTCTTCATTGTTTTTATAGCTTTTTCTACTTCTGATTTCAGAATTTTATAGTTGTATGTACATTTTATTAATGGCTTTTTGTCCCTTTCGTCATGACATAATTCTGTTATATATTCCTGCCATCTATCTATTATATCTTTGTTGTTTGTTAGCATTCTTCCCTCTTTGTTTGCAATACATCCGCTTCCTGCAGCTTTTTTTTGTCTTTATTAGTCATTTTCTTTATTTCTGTGTGCATCTCTCTTAAGTTTTGTTTACTTTCCATAGTTTCGACTTCTAGACATCTTTGGCTGAGCCAGTCTTCTTTTGCCTTTTTGCATATTCTCCGTATTTCATTGTCAATATCTGTGTATCTGGCAGTGTTTTTCGCTTGTCTTCTTTCTTCCATTTTTTCAAAGATTTTGTCAGTTATCCATTTTTGTTTTTTGTTACTTTCCTTTTTGGGTAAAGTGTTGCAGGATTCTTGCAAGCTGTTTTTTTTATGCATTGCCATTTTGTTGTGACTTTTTCCTCAGGATTTTCTCTTCTACACTGCTCAATCCCCTCTTCTAGCAGCTTCTGGTATGTGTTCTTTACTTGTACAGTATAAGTTTCTTTTACATCTTTCTGATGTAATGCTGATATATCTGTTGGTGTTGCTGAATTAATTTTTTGTTTGTTTCTCTTTAATTTGATTTTTATTTTAATCATTACAGCATTGTGATCTGAATTAATATCACATCAGTGCAAAATAAAGACAAGTGGAATAATATTAAAACAGGTAAATGAATCTAAATATTTTGGAACTTTGTTAACCTCAGACGGAAGATGTACAAAAGAGGTGAGATGCAGAATGGCTAAAGTAAAAGCAGCTTTCTAAAAAGGGAAGATACTATGCAATCGACTTTTGATAATAGAAACAAGAAAAATAGTTCTTAAATGTTATGTAGAGCCAGTCTTAACATATGGATGCGAATCATAGACAATAGGACAACAGACAAGAAATCACTGGAGCCTGTAGAAATGTGGTTTTACAGAAGAATGTTGAGAATACCATGGACAGCTAGGAAAAGTAATGAAAATGTTCTGAAAGAGGTCAAAGCAAAAGGAGAGCTAATTTCCAATATTAGTAAGAAATAATCATCATTTTTTTGGCCAAGTAATTATAAAGAGAAGAGAACAATTGGAATATATTGTAACAACTGGAAAAATTTAGGGAAGAAGATATAGAGGGAAGCAAAGCGAAAAAATAACAGACAGCTTAAGAGAATAGCTTGGCAGAAGGTCAACAACAGAAATGATAAACAACTGTCGAGATCAAAAATTGTGGAGAGACATGATCACCTACGTCAGCAGGCCCGGTACTTGATGATGATGATCATTTCTCTATAATTCCTCACTAGCATTTCAGCATTTCAGAAAATGACAAATATCTTATGCAACAAATCTATGTCAACAGAAATGAGAAAGAGAGTTCATCGATGCTATATAGAACCAATTCTGACCTATGGAATCGAATCATGGACAATAGACAAACAAATGAAAAGAAGATTAGAGGCCACGGAGATGGGATTTCTCAGAAGAATGTCGAAAGTTCCCTGGACAGCTAAAAAGACCAATGAGAAAGTTCTTAAAGAGGCCACCACAAAAAGGGAGCTCTTAAAAAACATCAGAAAGAAGCAATGAACATTTTTTGGGCACATCATGAGAAGAGGAAAGTTGGAATACTTGGTTACAACTGGCAAAATAAAAGGAAAGAGAGATCGCGGACTACACAGAGAGAAAATACTGGATAGCTTGGTGTCATGGCATGGAAAACAGTCAACAACAGAACTCATGCGATGCACTGTGGATAGAAGATTGTGGAAGGACATGTTCGCCAAAGCCAACCGGTACGGCACATGATGATGATGATATACAAGTTTTAGTAAGCCCGCTTCTCTGATGGTCAGTGGCACATAGCTGATCAAGATATCACTAAGTAAGAATCGAAGTGGCCTCGTGTGTGGTGAGACTTGCTGATATATAGAGAACTTATCATTGCCTTATCTACTAGGATCGACAAACACCATTGACTCCAGCAGAACAGGGGCATCAAGAAGGTCAATGCAATAATAAATCTATCTATCTCTTGTTCCAGCTCCTAATCGGTTTGACCTAATCTCAGATGATGTGACCCTCCTATGACCTCAGTCGTGGTGGAAGATAAGTAGGCAGATCAATGTGACCTAGACCTTCATCACAAGAGCTGGTCGATGTGAAGACAGGCTCTTTCAGTGAAGGGCTATTGAGGTTTTGTGTTGGGACCCTAATTTTTGAATCAGCCTTCAAGGCCTATAATAATAGTAATAATAATAATAATAATAATAATAGTAATAATAATAATAGTAATAATAATAATAGTAATAATAATAATAATAATAATAATAGTAATAATAATAATAGTAATAGTAATAATAATAATAGTAAATATAGTAATAATAATAATAATAATAGTAATAATAATAATAGTAATCATCATCATTGAGTGCCGTCTCCGCAACGAAGGTTGGCTACCATGGAGCGCCATTTTGCTCTATCTCTTGCTTTGATGGTGCAGGTTGTCATCGGTTGATTTGTCCATCTTTTGATGTTACTCGTCCATGTTAATCTTGGTCTGCCTCTGCCTCTATTATTATTATTATTATTACTATTCTTCTTATTATTATTATAATAGTAATAGTAATAATAAGAAGAAGAAGAATAGTAATAATAATAATAATACATTTAGTATTTAGACAGGAATATTTGATTGTTTCCAGTTGTAGTTTCCTGCAGGGTCAAAGCAAAGAAATGTTTAAAAGTGAAAGAGAAAAAAACGGTATGGTTAAAGCATTACGTAATAATTGGACGACACAAATTAGAACAACGCCTCGGCCCAAAAGGCCTTCAGCAGGAATAAACATATAACACAGAGATAGATATGTATTTAAAACAAAAAAGTAATCAATAATATTAATAATCATCATCATGTGCCATACCGGTTGGCGTAGACGACATATCCTTCCACAATCTTCAAAGCTACAGTGCATCGTATTAGTTCTGTTGTTAACAGTTTTCCATGCCATTTCCATGCCATGACACCAAGCTATCCAGTATTTTCTCTCTTTGTCGTCCGCTGTCTCTTTTTCTTTTCATTTTGCCAGTTGTAACCAATAATAATAAATAACAATAATTTCAAACTAGAATGAGAAATAACTATAAAAAATTCTGTAATTTTCTTATTATTAAATGTAATGTTCTTATTTGTATTTCTTATTCTAGTTCGAAATTATTTCTTCTTATTATTATTTATTACCTTTAGTTTGAAATAAATATATGTGTATATGTTGTATGTTTGTTCCATTTGAATGCCTATTGAGCCGAAACGTTGTTCCAATTTGTGTCATCTAATTATTTCGTAAAGAGTTAACCATACCGTTTTTTTCCCCTAATTTTTTTCTCTATTTTTTTTTTTTCATTTCTCCTTATAGTTTTCTGCACCTGTTGGTGTTATCTGAAGTCTTGAGTCGCTGCTGAATCATTTCGCATCGTCATTAACTCTTTTATTAAAACATATCGACATACAGTAAACAACACATTTTTAGGATATTTCCGGTTTGCAAAAAAAAATAGGAGTGATTGAAAAAAATATGGATTAATTGTATTTGGAGGCAGTCACGAATGACAGAAAGATATCAGCGACCCAAAACTGATGGCTTGCGCCAGGATCGGTGAACCAGAACTATCCAGACCCTAACCCGATCTCTTCGTGGTGCCACTAACAAGACTAACCAATCTAGTCTTGCCAAGTGAATGGGGATCGAGAGGGAAGGCAATCGGTACTCTAAAATGCCGTGCTGAAGTTGGTACGAAAGGCGTAAATATCACAGTCCTACTACAACACAACGCCTATGCGCCCACTTAACGTCCATGTAAGGGTGGACGACGAACAGGTCTACTGTTCCTTAAAAACATTGAGTGGACGCAAGCTATCTGCAGCAATTGTGATTATTTGGCAGTATATAGATTTGTAGGTGTCCGGTTAGCACAATCGATAGGCGGTTGGCTTACCACGGCAACAGCCGGGGTTCGTTCCCTGGCGAGGACACCTGGGTTTTACTAATTCCCTAAAAATTAGTGGGAGCCGCGATAGCTCAGTGGTTAGTGAACTGGACTACTACGGACAAGGGGTAGGGTTCGATCCCAACCGACGGCTCTGGGTTCACCCAGCCTTAAATGGGTACCGGATTTTTTCTGGGAAAGTAAAGCAGCATGGGCGTAATACCGACCACATTACCCCAAAAAATCATGTGCTGAAGGTCTGTAAAATATAGGGTCACTAACACCATATTTCCCTATACGCCACTTGGCGTGACGGGGGGTACTTTACTTTTTTACTATATAGATTTGTATAATTCAGTTAAAATTGTAGTAGGTGTCATGTAAGCAAATAAAGAGCCTCCGTCACGCCAAGTGGCGTATAGGGAATATGGTGTTAGTGACCATAACTTTTACAGACCTTCGGCACATGATTTTTGGGGTAATGTGGTCGGTAATACGCCCGTGCCGCTTTACTTTACCAGAAAAAAACCCGGCACTCATATAAGGTTGGGTGAACCCGGGAGCCGTTAGTTGGGATCGAACCCTACCTCTTGTCCTTTGTAGTTCAGTTCACTAACCACTGAGCTATCGCGGCTCCCTAGGTGTCATGTGTTAAAGTAATAATATTTTGTAAAGAGACAAACAAAAATATGTAATCAGTCACCTCGCTCTTGTAAAAGAGTAGGGCCTTATTTTATAACAAGTGCCTTGGAAAAGGGGCAAGGAGTGAATTTATTTCATCCTTCCAATTTTTTAAAATGCATTGTTGCGTAGTAAAATGTGTTGAACTTTTTAAAGAAATGTGTATTAAATCAGTGTTACAAAAGAGCATCAATATAGTTCCCAAAGTCTGTGGTCATATTTTCTCAAAGTTGGCTTAAAGTACAGCTGCAGTATACACGCACTAACCATATAGTTATGAAGAATTGTTTGGAGAAACCAAATTAAATTGTCAAGAAGACATAAAAACGATGACATATTAATAATGGGTTGATATGTTGATCGATGGCTTGACAAGCTGTCATTGTAAAAAGTATTGTTATGGAAACAGCGCCATATATTTTAGAGCAGTGATCTCTGCAATATGTGCCACTTTGGCACGCAAGGTTTCTGATTTTGAGATTGTGGCTCTGCCCTATGTGCCGTCTTCGGCTCGAAAGGACAATAGATAGATAGATTAATAATGGGAGACTTAAACTGAAGGCAAGGGGAACACAACGAACAAGAAAAGAGAAATTGTTTGATATTTTTTGGCGGTAAGACAGCTGAAGGAAATGACAATGGAAAGAGGTATATAAAGTTATATAACCAAAATGACATGTATGTCACCAACATATTCTTCAAACACAGGGAGTCACAATTATACACTAGACGCAAGTGGAACGACCCTACATGTACGTCACCAACATATTCTTCAAACACAGGGAGTCACAATTATACACTAGACGCAAGTGGAACGACCCTACATGTACGTCACCAACATATTCTTCAAACACAGGGAGTCACAATTATACACTAGACGCAAGTGGAACGACCCTACATGTACATCACCAACATATTCTTCAAACACAGGGAGTCACAATTATACACTAGACGCAAGTGGAACGACCCTACATGTACGTCACCAACATATTCTTCAAACACAGGGAGTCACAATTATACACTAGACGCAAGTGGAACGACCCTAACTGTAGAAGCTCGGTAGATACTAAACTACAAGAACGCAGAACAAGAAAAACAAAGCAACTAATGGTAATGCTGTTCCTACTGATACAGACAATACAGGTCATAAGATGGTGATGAAAAGATGTATAAAATAGTAGCAAAGAGAGGATAGATACACATGACAAACAAATCAAACCAAAATAACAGGGAATAACAATAAAACAACAACAAATTGAAGAAATCAAGGAAACTCTCCAAGAAAACCTACAAGAAGAATTTTTTTAAAACTCGCTAACGAAGAAAACACAGTAGACGAAGAGTGGAAATAGAGAGGAAAACTAAGGGATAAAGAAAGGAAGAAGAACATCACGTGGTGGTATTGTGCAATCAGAGAAGCAGTTAAACAAAAAACAGAAACTACACAAAGACTGGAAGGAGAAGGAGAGAAAAAATAAATATTTTTTTTTAATATGCCTTATCACGGGGGAAGAAAATAATAAAATTTTGATAAAGAAGCAGAGAAAAATACTTGGACAGAGTATGGTCAAAAGATGGGCAGGGACGTTAAGACGAGGGACTTCTACAAAGCAGTAACAGCAACCAGAGCAGGAAAAGAAATATACGACCCAACTGAATTCATAAACGACAAAGGACAACCAATATGAAACAGCCAAAAAAAAATAAAATGCAACAGAGATAGAAAGAATATTTCGAAGGTTTACCAACTACCAAAATATGCAACAAAAAATCCACGCAAGAATGCAGTTACTCTAAACCTGAAATCATAATGGAAGAAATCGAAGAAATAATTAAACGTACACTAAAGAAATAAGGCATCAGGGATAATGATATGGCGTCTCTTATTTGTCGTCTTGACAGACGATTGGTAGCAAGCAATCATGATAAGTCACTAGTTTGGTAAAGCAATACAGTGTCTCATACTGGGTGCTGCTTTACTGAACATCTTCTCTCGTGGCTGAATTTGCCAATCTTGGACAGATAGATCCATCCACAGAACGAACAAGGTATATTTGCGGTACCTGGCCTTGTCTCTTTCCTCTTGTGCCTTTTGTCTTCTGATTTTAATATCAGCACTGTCTCAAAAGTTGCTGTGCCATTTTTTATTTTTGCTCTCCGTGTACAGCGATCTGCAGCCACATTTTCCCAGTTTCTTTCACTGATAAAAAATTCCATCAAGGAAGCTCTGCAAATATCCTTATATCTCAGCACTGATCTGCCCATTTGCCTCATTCCGCCCTTAAGTTCGCCATACAATATTTGTTTTGGAATACGATTGTTTGCCATTCTTCTTACATGGCCCAGCCACCTTAGTCTACGAATCCAAGTGTTGTCATGATCCATGGGAGTTTGGCTCGTTGTAAGACATTAGAGTTAGTTACTTTGTCCTGCCATTTGATGTTCATAATCTTTCGAAGGCAACGTACATGAAATCTGTTTAACATTTTCTCCTGCCCTACATAGGTCGTCCAAGTTTCTGATCCGTATAGAAGTGTACTAAGCACACAACTTTGGTAAATTTGAATCATAGTCCTGAGTGTTAAATTGGTGTTGGCCCATGCTCTATCTTTAAGTTGTAAATGTGGAATTTGCCTTTCCGATTCTGGAATTTATTTCTTCTTCAAGGGAGACATTGATTGTGACCATAGAACCGAGATAGGTGAACTTTCTCACAGATTCAAGGGGTGTGTTATTTAATGATATAGCTGCGGGGCTGACTACACCTTGTTGAAGCACTACAGTCTTCTGTAAACTTATTGATAGGTAGAATAATTCACATGATCTAGCTGATTGTCAATGACTGAAGGGCGGATTCATCGTGAGCAACCAGTGCTGCATCATCAGCGAATAGAGGCTTCTTGATTAGGGTCTCAGTTGTTTTTAATTTTTTATCTCAGACGTACAAGATTGAGTAAGGAGCCGTCAGATCTTGTACGGAAGTAGATGTCTCCAGAGACGGCTACAAACGCACTGTGTAGAAGGGCAGAAAAAATATATGCTGAATAGAGTAGGGGCAAGGGCACATCCTTGTTTGACTCCACAGTTCATCTCAAAGGGCTGGGAAGATCTACCGTCGAACTGGATGATGGCAGACATATTGTTGTGAGACGACTTGATCAGATTAAGTAATGTAGGAGGGCTGCCAACATTTTCCAACATCTTGTACAAACCTGCTCTGCTCACTATGTCAAACGCCTGTGTGAGATCAACAAAGGCTATAAATAAAGGTCTTCTTCATTCCTTGCATTTTTCTTGCAGCTGGCGGAGAGTAAAAATCATATCCGTGGTTGACAGTCCAGCTCTAAACCCACACTGGAACTCAGGAAGGATACGTTCGGCCTATTGATGTAGACCTTTGAAATAATTCTTGCGAATGCCTTTCCAGTTATACTCACGAAGGAAATACCCCTATAGTTGTTGCAATCGCCCTCGTCGCCCTTATTTTTATATAACGTTACAATCTTGGCATCTTTTATGTCTTGGGGTATATCGCCACTTTTCCAGCATTGGACAAGGAGTTTGTAGAGGTAGGGCAGGAGTGTTTCAGGGTTTTCCATGAGTATTTTGGCTGGGATGTTGTCGTTACCAGAAGCTTTTCCACTTGAGAAGTTGCGGATGACATCATGAAGTTCCTTCTCAGTGTGCTCATTGTCCAGTTCAGTCAGCACTGAGTATTTTGGGACTAGCTGGCCTAGGAGTGGGCTTGCTGGTCTAGGAGTGCGCTTGCTGGTCTGTCTACAGAATATAGACTTGAGCAATGTTCGACCCATCTTTCCAGCTGTTTAGTTTTGTCACTGAAAGGCTCACCGTTAGCATCTTTTAAGGGAGCAGTTTTTAAGATGTTTGGACCTAGAGCAATCCTAATGTTGTTGTACATGGTTCGTGAATTATCCAGTTCAGCAGCTTTCTGGATCGTAGAGCACCAGTACTCATTCGCACATCTCCTTGTTTTCCGTTGTACTTCTGCTTGCTTGTTTGAATTTGTCTTTTGTGTTCTGGCATGGGTAGTTCTTTAAGGCTAGGAAAGCCTTCTTCTTCTTCTCTACAAGTGGTATGAGCTTCATCGAGTTTTATTGAACCCAATCCTTAGTGGAGTATTGATCTATACTAAGAGAAGAGAATACGCAGTCAATGATGTGTGATTTAGCCGGTTCCATGAATCATCTATATTGTCTAGGTCTTCTGCTTTCTCCATGCATTTCTGGAAGGCATTCATGAACAGGACTTGATTCACAGATAATTTTGTTTGAGGGCTTTTGTTTGAGGGCTGTTTTCCTTATGTTTTCTACATTCGGTAGGTTGGTGTTATTTAATCCAGGACACATGGTTCTAACGTTCCATGTGCCGAGTATGAGAGATTGTGTCTTTTTCTGTTGTGTCCTAGCGAGGATGGAACTGACATTTCAGCTTGCTTGCTATGCCTGAGCCAATATGAATATAATGCTTTGCCCAAAACGCATTACCCTCCTCTTTGAAGAGTTCCAAAGTAGGGACTAGGTACTTACGTTCGGAAACAAAGTTGAGTCGCAGGGGATGCCAGAAGATGGATAATACACCACCGACTGCCTTAGGGTTCCTCCCTCCGGATTTTCTGTTTGGGTTTACTCCCGTAGCCTACGAACTCTCCCGAGTCTTCTCACGAAACAATGAACGAGTTGGACGAGAAAGAGGCTGTCGGATATAGGCGTTCGTCGATGCGACAGTGAAAACGATGACCTTTCATCGATAGGTCTATCCCGATCGAAAAGAAGAAAATATCCACTTAACAACGAGAATTTCCACCATCCACAAGCCTGTCAGAGGTTAAACAACCACAAACCTGTCAGAGGTTAAACAAACACAAGCCTGTCAGAGGTTAAACAACCACAAACCTGTCAGAGGTTAAACAACCACAAGCCTGTCAGAGGTTAAACAACTACAAGCCTGTCAGATGTTAAACAACTACAAACCTGTCAGAGGTTAAACAACCACAATCCTATCAGAGGTTTAACAACTACAAGCCTGTCAGATGTTAAACAACTACAAACCTGTCAGAGGTTAAACAACCACAATCCTATCAGAGGTTAAACAACGACAAACCTGTCAGAGGTTAAACAACCACAAGCCTGTCAGAGGTTAAACAACCACAAACCTGTCAGAGGTTAAACAACCACAAGCCTGTCAGAGGCTAAACAACCACAAACCTGTCAGAGGTTAAACAACCACAAGCCTGTCAGAGGTTAAACAACCACAAGCCTGTCAGAGGTTAAACAACCACAAGCCTGTCAGAGGTTAAACAACCACAAGCCTGTCAGAGGTTAAACAACCACAAACCTGTCAGAGGTTAAACAACCACAAACCTGTCAGAGGTTAAACAACCACAAGCCTGTCAGAGGTTAAACAACCACAAACCTGTCAGAGGTTAAACAACCACAAGCCTGTCAGAGGTTAAACAACCACACGGCTGTCAGAGGTTAAACAACCACACGCCTGTAAGAGGTTAAACAACCACACGCCTGTCAGAGGTTAAACAACTACACGCCTGTCAGAGGTTAAACAACCACACGCCTGTCAGAGGTTAAACAACCACACGCCTCTCAGAGGTTAAACAACCACAACAGGCAATAGCAGAACACTAAATCCAAGCAGCACACCTCGTGTAACTGGTGCATTTCGAAACAACACACGCTGTAACGGAAAACACTGTCCACATACGGACGCCATCTTGAAAACTCAGATCAGGAATCCGATTGAACAACTCCGATCATCAGGGATAGATAACATTGAAATAATATATATAATGAAAGTTGAAACAATAGCAGCAACAGGCAACATAAGAGTTACATAGCCACGCAGGATATTCAACACAGCATGACGAAAGAAAAGTCCAGAAGACTGGATACATGCCATCATGGTTTCTTCCATGGCATAGCCGAGAGGAGGGGGGTTACTCCCCAGAATTTAGAAAATACTCCCCCCTCCCTCTCCTCCCGGCGGAAAATTATAAAAATATATTCATCATCAAGTACCGGGCCTGCTGGCGCAGGTGATCATGTCTCTCCACAACTTTCGATCTCGGCAGCTATTTATCATTTCTGTTGTTGACCTTCTGCCAAGCCATTCCCTTAAGCTGTCTGTTATTTTTTCTCTTTGCTTCCCTCTGTCTCTTCGTCCCTCAATTTTTCCAATTGTTACAATATATTCCAGTTGTTCTCTTCTCATTACATGGCCAAAAAATGATGATTGTTTCTTCCTAATATTGGAAATTAGCTCTCTTTTTGCTTTGACCTCCCTCAGAACATCTTCATTACTCTTCTTAGCTGTCCATGGTACTCTCAACGTTCTTCTGTAAAACCACATTTCTACATACTCCAGTTATTTTCTTGTCTGTTGTCCTATTGTCCATGATTCGCATCCATATGTTAAGACTGGCTCTACATAACATTTAAGAACTCTTTTCTTGTTTTTATTGTCAAAAATGGATTGCATAGTATCTTCCTCATTTTTTGGAAAGCTGCTTTTGCCTGAGCCATTCTGCATCTCACCTCTTTTGTACATCTTCCGTCTGAGGTTAACAAAGTTCCCAAATATTTAAATTCATTTACCTGTTTTAATATTTTTCCACTTGTCTTTATTTTGCACTGAGGTGATGTCTTTTTCTTTGTTGTTACCATTACCTCTGTCTTTTGCTATTAAGACCGAGTCCTTTATTTTTGCTTTCTTTCACTCTATTGTTGTGTCGATCCATGATTGTACAAAGAAGTTACGACGGTGGTTTTCTGTTGCTTTCCGTCGGTTTGTTTACGGTTGGCTCCGCTAGCCTTTGACTAAGAAGTCTCACCCACAAGGCAATGGGGTTGTTTTACTTCAGGGTACAACCCCCCCCCCCCCTTTTCCTTTTACTCTCCCGAGCTTACCTGCAAGGCAGCAGAGCAGCCACAGATTGTACTGTTTACTGCATACAGTAGCAGGTAAAATTACCCGACCTGACAAAAAAAATATATTACTAAATTTATATTACTCGTTATAAAACAATAACATATATGGTTGTAATGTTATAACAAAGAACATAGGAAAAAATTAATATTCTAGGAAGTTTTTATTTTTTTTAAATACAGAAATGAGATTTTCAAATCATGGATCAGGCGCTGAATGTGGCTCATCACATAGACAGGATAGATGTATCGCTATAACAAAAAACGATTTGTGCAAAATTCAGACTACCTTTATACTTAAGTATTATAAATCTGAAGGTCGGTGAAAAAAATAAGCTTTCACGAAAAAGAATTACAGAAATTCATCATACAATTTCCGAGATAATTGCTCAACTCTGTGGGCACGAATTTGTGAACGAACTATAGTAAGAGGACAAATCCCTGGAACAGAAGGGTAAAGTAGCTCGATGTTGACTGTTGCCATGACCTTCAAGGCGGTTAATCTTTTGCGGGCTTTTGTTATCACATGGTCGATGTGGTCCATAAAACACAGGATGCGATTAAACTTAACTCCGAGGTTGAACGTGTCCGCTCTATAATTTCCCCGTACTTCATCCTGTCCAGGCACGTAGACAAAGGTGATTCATCAACCCGGCCCTGGTCACCTCATCAACTCCCATTCGCACCACCGGTATTTCTGTGTTAACGATATGACTGGTAAAGGATAACCTGGCAATTGATGCTTTATTAGGATCAACCAAAACACCTGATACTCCACACCAGGAATAGATGCGACCGAGTTCGTTTTGCTGGAGGCGATTTCCCGTCTGCCTCTTCCCTGTCGACATACCAGAATGTCATCAGCGAAAGTCATAGCTCTTCCCCTCCCATCTAGCTGTTGTCCCGTTATCGTTATTGTGTACACGTTAAATAGAACAGAATAGAATGGTGAGCCTTGTAGCAGCCCTGGACAAATGGATGTTGGCTTAGATGACCAACTTCCACATCTGAGTATCACCTTCCTCTGAAACAGTGCAGCAGCGATCCGTCTGACGAGGAAGGGGTACACCGCCACTTTGAAGAACATGTGCATGAGATATTCAAATGTACTATGTTTTATGTATCCTCTAGATCTATAGCAGCAGAACATGACTTCGCATTGAGCCATGTCTCTTTGTTATATCTATAACCTCCGAGTGTGGGTGGGAATGCGCGTATCTGTTCAAGGTGACAGATGAGTAAACTCGGAACTATTTTCTCCAGTAGCTAGCCCGCAGTGTTCTGCATCGTGATGATTCTGTAGGCACTGATCTGAGAGCGGTCCTTTGTTTGACTTCTGTAATATTTGAAACGGACAAAAGGTTTAGTAACCAATCCTTAAAATTAATTTTAGCATGTTAATTTCTTCTTTTTTTAAAAAACCGTCTCATCACATTCAGCAGATCAAAGAGTCAGATGTTAACATTCTGTGTCAGTATTTGTATGACATAGATCTAGATCATTTGCAAGCAGGTCTGGAGTGTTTAAATATTTGGCATCGGAGGCGAAGGCGCGCCTCACAGCATCAGAGCTGGAAGTTGTCAGCGACCCACAGTTGATTGCTTACGCCAGGATCGGTGAACCAGAACCATCCAGACCCTGCTTCACCTCTCCGTGGTGCCTCTATTAACAGACTAACCTGTCTAGTCTGGCCAAATGAGTAGGAATCGATTAGGGAAGACAGCCGGGTATAAAAAATAACATGCTAAAGTCGGATGTGTTGGGCCGAAAGGCGCAAATATCACAGTTATACTGCAAACCACAACACAACGCATACACGCCCACTTAACGTTCTTTTAAGGGCGGATGATATAGAGGTACACTCCTTTAGTCATCGGGTGAACGCAAGCAAGCAATCATATTTGGCCTCAAATGTGAACGACAATGTATCACCATTAAAATATATTCTTCAATCTTCAATTGGTTATGACGAATTGAAAAATATTAGTGTTAAAATATTGACTGTACCAATATCAACTGCCATTTTTGAAAGATCCTTTAGTGCTATGAACAGAATAAAAAACTCCACTGAAAAACCAGATTGGAGATAATTCACTTGATCATTGCATGCAGATTTCAATCGAAGGAGAAGAGATTCCAAGTGAAGATTCTTATGTAAAGTCTGGAATGCAATGTCTTTAAAAAAAGAACAGAGGTCTGCTTGGACCTAAACAAGAGATAGATACTATAGGTAATTAAATATATTATTTAAGGTTTTAAATTATCTTTCCTTTAAATGCCCCCCTTCCCCGGATTAGAAAAGGAAATGCTAACAACATACGAAGTAAGCTAACATCTAACTAACCTATGTAAATATCTCTACATCAACAGCAGCTGCACAGCCAGAACAGCAGCAAGCTATACATATCACATTGATGTTAGAGCAGGAGTAAAACAGGAGGGATGCATTTAATCCATATATTTGTTTGGTATTAATTACATAGATTACATATGTATTTGGTAAGTTAGCCAACCCATCTGAGTTGCCACTTATTTTTATATTACTACTTCAATTTCTACCACCACTACTACTTCATCTTCTGCTATAACTACTACTGCTTCTACTACTACATCTACTACTACCACTACTGCTTCTACTACTACCAGCATTTCTTCCTCTACTTAATCTATCTATCTATCTATTGACCTTTCGAGCCGTAGCCGGCCATAGGGTGTAGACCAAGATACTCCTTCTCTTATCTGAATTTTTGTTCTAGCAGTTTTCAATTCCGTTAAAAATATTTGATCAAATCTCGCCATTTGTCTCTGTTCTGTTCAAGCAGCTCTATTTCATTGAGGGAGCCGATTCCTGCTGCTTTTGCCTCTCTCAGCAATGTTCTCCTCAATGTCTCTCTCTGGGTCTTCCTCTTTTTCTCTTACCTGTTGTTCCCCAACATGAGGGCTTGCATTGCTATTCGGTTATTATATATTCTCATCACATGTCCAACATATGACCATCGTCTTTTTTATTACTGAAGATATTAGTGGTTGATTGGCGATTTCTCTAATTTTCTCGTTTGTTTTGAATTCTTTTCACGCTATACCAAGTATTTTATAATAGACATTTATTTTCGAATGCGTTCAACTTTGTTTCTATATCTTGTGTTGTTTTCCAGCTTTCACACGCATACGTAAGGGTTGATAGTACATTTGATTTGAATAGCCTAAGTTTTGTGTTTGTGCTGATTGAGTTTTGATTTCCACAACTTTTCAAGGCTTCTGAAAGACATTGCTGCTTTAGCTATTCTGATTCTAATTCTTTGCTTGTATCCCTTCTCGATCAATTTGACTTCCAAGATAGATAAAGTGATCGATCTCTTTCATTGGTTTGTTTTCCATGTATATTTTGTCGTCTGTTGGAATTAAGCTTTTCATGACTTTAGTCTTTTCATGATTGATCTCAAGCCCAATTTTTCTGGCTACTGATGATAGTTCATTTGTGTTTTCCTGCATCGTTTTTTATCTGACTGCTGATGAGAACTATGTCATCAGCAAAGTCGAGGTCCTCCAAATGGTCTCCTTTTATCCATTCGATGCCTTTATTACCAGTGCAGCATTTCTTCATTATGAAGTCCATAACAACTCCAAATAACAAGGGCGATAAAATACATCCATGCTTAACCCAGTTTCTATTGGGAAACATTCGCTCAGTCCTTCCTCGGTTCGAACTGCACATGTGTAACCATCATACATGTCTTTAATATTTATGATTTTTTATGGTAAGCCATATTGCTTCAGAATTTTCCACAAAGAATCTTGATGAATACTGTCAAATGTTCTTTTGAAGTCGATGAAGTTAAGTACAACAGGTTTTGCTTTTCAATGTGTTCCTCCAATATAAGTCGTAGAGTAAAAATGTGGTCAAGGCAGCTTCTCCTTTTTTCTAAACCCAGCCTGTTCTTCACGCATTACTGTATCTATTGGATCTTTTTTTCTATTTAGGATGATTTTGCAGAATAACTGAGGCAACTAACAAAAGTTTCACGCCTCTGGCCAAATGAGTAGGGATCGACTAGGGAAGACAGCCCGGTACTAAAAAAAACATGCTGAAGTCGGATTTGTTGGGCCGAAAGGCGCAAATATCACAGTTATACTGCAAACCACAACACAACACAACACAGACACGCCCACTCAACGTCCTTTTAAGGGTGGATGATGAAGAGACTTAATCGGCCGCCTATAAAAGAACGTTAAATGAGAGAAGATGCGTCGTGGTCCTGGTTAGAGCAAGATATTCGTCTTCTGCGCGGTATTTTTGGATATGGAGTTACTTTCCCTCTTCGATCTCTACTTGCTTGGCCAGACTGATTATTCTGTTTTCAAGGGCACTACTGGAAGACGGAGTAGGATCAGTTGTTACCGTGGGTCTTGAAGCAGCCAATTATTTCAACCTGTCGTGCAACCTTAATTCAATAGATATGTTATCTATGCCGACTGTTTTGTTTTCAATAGTCTGTTACTATGGCCTTATTGACTCATCATCATCATTAAGTGTCGTCTTCGCATCTAAGGTTGGCTACCATGAAGCGCCATTCTGTTCTGTCTCTTGCTTTGATGGTGCAGGTTGTCATAGGCTGACTTGTCCATCTTTTGATGTTACTCGTCCATGTTAATCTTGATCTGCCTCTGTCCCTTTTATTTTGCATTTTCCATTCCAAGACTACTTTTAGTAGGCTTCTGTGTATTTCAACATGTCCCAAAATCTCATTTGTCTTGTTTGAATTGTTTGGTAGTTCTCTTTTCATTTTTAGTTGCTTTAAGACTTCATCGCTTGTTTTCTTCTCTTTCCCTCAAATTCTTCCTATTCTTCTATAAATCCACATTTCAAAGGTTTCAATTTTGTGTTCGGTTTTCTTGTCTAATGCCCATGTTACTGCACTATACAAGAATGTTGAGAAGATATAACATTTTGCTATTCTTAGTTTTGTATATGTAATTTGTACTGGGAGCAAACAGCAATAATAAAATATAACAAGGATAACTCCACACCCATTGATATAAAAAGAGGAGTAAGACAATGATGCATCCTATCACCAAGCTTGTTCAATCTATACACTGAGCAAATCTTTAAAAACATCAATGAGATGCCAGGCCTTAACATTAATGGGAAGATAATCAATAACTTAAGATATGCTGATGATACTGTTCTTCTTTAGCAGAAAATCCTAAAGACCTACAACAATTGCTTAATATAATAAACATGACAAGCAAAAAATATGGACTAGATATGAATATCAAAAAGACTAAAACTATGATCATAAACAAAGAAAATTTACAAGACCTACAATTAAATATCAAAGTTGAAGGAATACATCTAGAGACAGTCCAGAGCCACAACTACCTGGGACATACTATAACCAGTGATGGAAAATGTACAACTGAAATAAATAAAAGAATAGGAATGGCAAAAAGTAATTTCAATGCCATGAAAAATATACTAACATCAAAACAAACAACACCAGGGTTAAAACTAAGAATAGCAAAATGTTACATCTTCTCAATATTCCTGGTGCAGAAACATGGACATTAGACAAGAAAACAGAAAAGAAAATTGAGGTCTTTGAAATGTGGATTTATAGAAGAATAGGTAGAATTGGATGGAAAGAAAAGAAAACAAGCGAGGAAGTTTTAAAACAACTAAAAATGAAGAAAGAACTACTCAACACAATTAGAGCAAGACGAATGCAATTTTTTGGTCATGTTAAAAGACACAACAGTCTAATAAAAGTAATATTAGAAGGGAAAATACAAGGTAAAAGAGGCAGAGGCAGACCAAGACTAACATGGACGAGTAACATCAAAAGATGGACAAGTCAGCATATGGCAATCTGCACCATCAAAGCAAGAGACAGAGTGGAATGACGCTCCATGGTAGCCAACCTTCGACGCGGAGACGGCACTCAATGATGATGATGATTCTTAGTTTTAGCCCTGGTGTTATTTGTTTTGATGTTAGTATAATTTTCAAGGTATTCAAATTACCTTTTGCCATTTCTATTCTTTTGTTTATCCTTTATGACTGCAGATATAAAAATTACTGGTTCAAGTTCTAAAGTTACTACGTTATCTTTGTATGGAAGTTCGTCATCTACCTTTCCAGTATTAGTCTTTGTTCACTTCTTTCTCTACAACTTCAATCATTTATACTTTTTTGAGGGATTAAAATGTTCAATTCTGTCTCACATTGCTTAAATCTTTTGTAGAAATTTCAGGTTTAGTTTAGTTTAATCGACAGGTCATCCTCATTACACATCGGATAGGTCCATAAGTGCTCTCACCTCTTCTGGAGTATATTAATCTACGTCTAACGACGTCGATGGTTGACAAGTCTCCTTTGGATTCCTACGTGGCTCTCGCATCTGTTATCTCCCACCTTGACATGATATTCTAGTGTCCACCTCTGCATCAGCGACCAACAGGTTTTGTTGTCTACAATCTCTGTCCAGTGAGTGTGATGACTAGGAAAAAGGACGTACTGCGCTCTGGCGTCACTCGTACCCATTCTTTCCGGTGTCTATGACCTCGATCGAACGCACCTGTTGAACAATATTCATGGTCTCGCTCCATTCATAATTTTTTTCTTTTTGTAACCTGTTGCCTTTTGTGTTCATAAATTCTCAATATAGCGGGTGTGTCTGCACTGATTTGAAGACAAGCACGTGCTCGGTAAAATCTTATTCTTTTCTGCCACAGTGGAAAAACCGAGGCTGTAACGCGTCGTCCTACACTCAGTATCTTTTGTGCACCCAAGGAAGATGCCCATTGCTTCGTTTTGTGTTCTCTCTAGTCGCTCCATTTCCGAATTACTGAGAGGCAGGAGCGCCAGTGCAGACTCAATCACAGACAGGACCATCTCCTGGTATAAGAGAACAATATGGGGCTGCTCATTTTGTGCTGCTGCTGTGACCCTCATCGTAGGTAGGCCCCCTCTGGCTGTTAATACCGACTGGTCTACATGCTTGTGAAAAGCAATGCTCCGATCGGACCATACTCCAAGGTAGGCACTCCTATCTTATTACATGTGTTCTTTTCACAACCTCTGGACACAGATTAACATTTGACGTTGACTTGTTGACTATGCTATTAGTCAAAGAAAACCATGTTACCGTTGTCTTTGTCAGATTGAATGTAAGTGCTTTAGCCTCCCCACATAGTACGCTTATACTATTAATCTCTATCTGAAGTTCTCCCTTAACACTCTTCTTCTGTCCATGCCTTGCGACATAGCAAAACATCATCAGCGTAAAATGACGTCTGCCCCATTCTAAGATTTGCTCGCATGTTATCCTTATTGTGTAGGCATTGAACAACACTGAAGATAATGGTGAACCATGCTGAAGGCTAAGGTGAATCGTACGTTTGTTCGGAGTTCCACATTTAAATACTCCCTTTCGTTGGAATATTTAAATACTACCTTTCGTTGGAAAGGGGCCGCAGAAATCCAATTAAGAAGGAAATGTACGATCTTCAGTTCAAGAACCTAAACATTAGGAAATCCAGGGATACTATGTTGTATGCATTCTCTATCTCAGTTGCAGCAACAAAGGTTTCAATACCTGCAAGGAAGCCCTTATATATGCCTATAACTGTATCATCTTTCATGGACAGAGATGGCATAATTTATCCAAGTCTCTGGATGATATTACCCCGTGGGTGGGTGGAAGAAGACGCAAAACCTCTCCAGCTGATAGTTACTTTCCTAGAAATTATTTTTCCCACTAACTTACCCACCGTGTTTTGCTTGGTAATTTAAGCGATAAGCTTTTTTTTTTTTTTTTAAATATATTTTTGCCCAGCGTCGGCAGTTCCGGGTTGCTTCTCTATAATAATTAGGTTATTAAAATAATATTTCGCCATAATCTTGCAAATATTTTAAAAATATTTTGACTATTATTTCAGTGTCTTCTTGCTAGTCTGCACTCAATATAATCATGAGAAAAGCAACGATGCTCTATTATTTTGAAATGAGATTAAGCAAGAAACTACAAGTATACAGCAGTACAGATATATAATAATAATAATAATAATAAAGTACAATAAACAGTGCAGGTAAAGAATACATTGAGACGGGAACTATGCGTAGTCGTGAACATCCGGGCTAGAAGGGACCTTCAAAAACATGGAAGTCTAGCAGAAGTACAAGCTCTTCCTGAAAGTTAGTGGCGATGTTTTTTGCTAATGATTTTATAGTCCCTTTTTTCAGTAACGTAGCAGAATCACATTGCTAAATTTCTTTCCATAGCTCTGATAGTGTATTTCTTAACTGATGAGTAGTTATCTGTTGAGAATTTGCCTTATATAAATAAATGTTAGTTAGAAGAAGTTAGTACTTTATAATAATATATTAAATTAAACTTTAAAGTTAAAGTAAAGTAAAAAGTCCTTAAGTTAACCGTTCCGTTAACACTGAACTAACCGGGGCCCAACTTACTAACCGTCTTAGGCGTTCTAACCAACCGTTCCGGTAATTATTAAAAAGTCACTACTATTTCTTCAATTTCAAACTATTTATACTAATTTATCAATTAATTCACTTCACTAAGTAAATCTAAACTAACTAGAGAGTGAGAGAAATTCAGGAATCAATTATAAAACAAAGAAATCCTGCTTATGACTTATCATTTATGGCTATGAGGCTACTATGACTTGTAAAAATTGTATGGTTTTTAAGTTTAGTAGTTTAGTAGTATTTAATTTATCATTGTTGATTCATTATGGTGGCTGTTTTTCTTTTACTTGTACTATTTTTTTTTTTAGTTCTCTGTTTAAATTTTGAAAAAAGGTATTGTTAAAAAAAAAAATTCATTTAATTCAATTTTCAAACTGGACTCAGTGAATTGAAGCTGAACTGTTATTTGTGGGAGGATGATGATGTGGTGTGGCTTTCAATTTAATTTACATTTTGATTTACAATGATACAGTAAAACACTACAGTTATAGTAATTTACTTTACAACTACAATCATTCACTCTTCTCAATATCATGGTAGATAATTAATGATGGATGTATAGTATAAATATTATATACAGAATACTGTAGTGTTATGATTTATCTGTAATCATATAGCTAATTCGCTAAAGTAAAAGAAAGAATAATATGTAAGTAAGTGTTATAATAGGAGTTTGTATAGTTATACTATAAGTCTAGTATGTACTTAGTATAGTAGTGATTATGTATTAAGTAAAGTGTAAAGGTTCTCTTCATGCCACGCTAAGTGCTTTTACAATATATGGTGTTAGTGACCATATTTTTCCAACAAATTATTTTAATTTTTGAGGTTGTATCCAAAATACAGTTCAGTGAGTTCATAACACAGATTGAAATATCAGTGAAGCAAATATCTAAAATCAGATTAGATTTATAAATTTTTGTCCACTTTAAGTTTGAAGTTATTTAAACATTTTAAATTAAATTAATATTTTAATCTTGATTCTTTACCACAGATAATTCAAAATCATGAGTTCTCAGTCATCAGGAGCAGGGCGTCGTCGCCTTCTTAACCTTAACCAGAAACAATATTCGGCAGAAGACGAAGCATTAAACATTATATCTAATGAAGTAAGTGTTTGCTTGTAACTTTTTTATGTTTTACTCCAAGTTTAACAATTTGATACTCTATTGCTAAAATGATATAGATCACACAGTGCAATTAAAAGTTAAGTAATTTAATTTTTAATTATACACTTGAAATTAATAATCAGTTAAGTATGTTGTTAGGTAGTAAGAAGAAGCTAGAACACATCAACCATAGACTGCAGAAAAAGAAAACGATTATTAGAGAAAAAAACAAGTAAACACTAGGAGGAAAATCAATAAAATTGACAGTCAACATTGTGGGCTGTGAGGTATACTGATGCTTCTGACCACTCTGAATAACAAATGACATGTTCAAGATGAAAACTGAACCTCCAGTTAGTCTCATCATCTTCATCATAAAGTGCCACACCTGCTGGTGATCGTGTCTTCCTACAATTTTCTATCTCTACAACTGTTTATGAGTTCTTTCTGGACTTCCCACCAAACCACTCACTTAACTGTATTGTATCTTTTCTCTCTGCTTCCCTGTATCTCTTCTTCCCTAAATTGTTTCCAGTTGTCACAGTATATTCTAGTTCTTCTTCCCTAAATTGTTTCCAGTTGTCACAGTATATTCTAGTTC
The DNA here is from genome assembly GCA_032433765.1 of Megaustenia siamemsis. NCBI lineage: Eukaryota > Metazoa > Mollusca > Gastropoda > Stylommatophora > Ariophantidae > Megaustenia > Megaustenia siamemsis. The sequence continues at coordinate 58,082,635 of JAVIAB010000092.1, forward strand.
TTCTTCCCTAAATTGTTTATAGTTGTCACAGTATATTCTAGTTCTTCTTCCCTAAATTGTTTATAGTTGTCACAGTATATTCTAGTTCTTCTTCCCTAAATTGTTTATAGTTGTCACAGTATATTCTAGTTCTTCTTCCCTAAATTGTTTCCAGTTGTCACAGTATATTCTAGTTCTTCTTCCCTAAATTGTTTCCAGTTGTCACAGTATATTCTAGTTCTTCTTCCCTAAATTGTTTATAGTTGTCACAGTATATTCTAGTTCTTCTTCCCTAAATTGTTTATAGTTGTCACAGTATATTCTAGTTCTTCTTCCCTAAATTGTTTCCAGTTGTCACAGTATATTCTAGTTCTTCTTCCCTTCTCTTAACATAGCCAAAAAATGTTAATTGTTTCTTCTTACTGTTGAAAACAAGCTTTCTTTTGTGCATTTGCCTGTTTTAGAACACCTTACTCTTTTTAGCTGTTCATGGTATTCTCAACATTCCTCTGTAAAACCACATCTATGTATTTTTAAATAATTCTCTTGTCTTATTGACCATGATTTGCATCCATATGTCAAGACTGGCTCCACATAACACTGAAGAACTCTTTTTCTTATTTCCATTGACAAAAATGGGTTGCATGAAATTATTCTCTGGAATGAAACTTTTGCCTCACCTATTCTGTACCTCACCACTGTTGTACATCTAACATATGAAGTTAACACTATCTACTTGAATTCATTGATCTATTTTATACTGACAATTTACTTTACTTGTGCATTTAGATGTTGTTTTCTTTGTTGCAACCATTGTGTCTGTCTTTTTACTGTTGAGACTAAAACCTTTATTTATACTTTTCAGCACTATAATGTCAGTCATTTTCTGGAACTCACTTTCATTCTTAGTGTCACTAGCATACCTTATGTTTATATTTTGACCACAGACTGTTATTCCAGGTATGTTCATTATGGCCTTTGGCATCTTGACAGACGGTTGGTAGCAAGCAATCATGATAAGTCAGTAGTTTGGTAAAGCATTAGTGTCTCATACTGGGTGCTGCTTCACTGAACATCTCTCGTGGCTGAATTTGCCAATCCTGGACAGACAGATCCATCCACAGAATGAGCAAGGTGCATCTGCGGTACCTGGCCTTGTCTCTTTTCTCTTGCGCCCCTTCTGTCTTCTGAATTGATATCAGCACTGTCTCGAAAGTTGCTGTGCCATTTTTTTGATGTTTGCTCTCCATGTGCTCAATATGCGCATTATGAATTTAACAAAGCTGATGATGGTACAATTACTCTATGTAATTTTATTGGCTATAGTAAAAAAAAAAAACTCAGATAGGACTTGTAGAAAGGAAGAACACTGTAATGCCCCATGGTGTATAATGTTTAAAACACTCGTGTCCCTATATTTTTTTTTACCATTGTCACATATCTTGATAAAGTGGTAAGCATTAGAACAGTCTATCTGTTTATCCTAGAAATAAAACTAGGTTCCTATTTAAATTCAGATCATTGAATGGAGCTTAAAGCTGTGTTAGAATCAAACTCAACCTACTGTCCTTAGCAGATCAGTTCACTAATCACTGCTTTAGTTTATTGTTGTTTCCATCTTCACAATTGTATAGATTATGTATGGGTGTTAATTCAAGCTTTGTCACATAAATTAGGCAGTGGGAGACATAATTTTTTTAATGTTATGACAAGATTGTATACAGCCAGTATATGCTATCAGTAGGAGAACCATTTTCTAGTATATGCTAACAGTAAGAGAACAATCTTCTAGTATGTGCTAACAGTAAGAGAACAATCTTCTAGTATATACTAACAGTAAGAGAACAATTTTCTAGTATTTGCTAACAGTAAGAACAATTTTCTAGTATTTGCTAACAGTAAGAGAACAATTTTCTAGTATTTGCTAACAGTAAGAGAACAATTTCTAGTATTTGCTAACAGTAAGAGAACAATTTTCTAGCATTTGCTAACAGTAAGAGAACAATCTTCTAGTATATACTAACAGTAAGAGAACAATTTTCTAGTATTTGCTAACAGTAAGAGAACAATCTTCTAGTATATACTAACAGTAAGAGAACAATCTTCTAGTATGTGCTAACAGTAAGAGAACAATCTTCTAGTATGTGCTAACAGTAAGAGAACAATTTCTAGTATATACTAACAGTAAGAGAACAATCTTCTAGTATATATATATATATATATGGCCCTTTTCGTCTTGTCAGACGGTCTAGTGGAGGCTATTGCGTATTTTTTTGAGGTATTGTTTTTGCCGAACAGCTTCTCTCTTGGCTAATTCTACAATGTTTGACAAACACACGCGGTCACATAATGAACAGGTCAGGCTCGCTGATCCACAGGGTTTACCATCCTTTTTCATGAGTCTCTTCTCTTCTAAGTCCTGTCTTAGCACGTCTCAAATGTTGTTATACCGTTCCTTATACATGCTCTCCATGATGTGCGATCACTTGCCAGATGTTGCCAGTCGTTTTCACAGATGGAGAAGTCTTTAGAGATGATTTGCAGATATCTCTATATCGTAGTTTAGGTCTGCCGATTTGTCTTTTCCGTGTTTTAGCTCACCATATAGTATTTGCCTAGGAATGCGTTTTTCTTCCATCCGTTGGACATGCCCCAGCCATCTTAGCCTTCGACTTTGAGCATCGACATGATTGTTAGGGTCTTAGCACGTTGCAGGACAGTTAAGTTGGTTATTTTGTCTTGCCATTGATGTGCATTATTTTGCGAAGACATCGCATGTGGAAGACATTTAGTCTTTTTTCCTGGTTTGAGTATGTTGTCCAGGTTTCGGATCCATATAGTAGTGTGCTAAGCACACATGTTTGATATATTAGGAGTTTAGTCTTTCGAGTTAGTTTCGTGTTGTTCCATGCCCTTTTTTTGAGTTTGCCGAAGGTCGTAGCTGCTTTACCATTCAACAGTTTATTTCTTCATCAAGAGAGATGGTTTGCGTAACTGTGGATCCAAGATATGTAAATTTCTGTACTGATTCTAGTGGGCAGTCTTTTAGAGTAATAGATAGAGGTTTGAAGTCACCTTGATTTAGTATTACTGTCTTCTGAACTTATTGACAGTGAAAAAGGTCGCATGCTTTATCCAGGTTGTTGATCAGCGACTGTAGGGTGGCCTCACTATGAGCGACTAGGGCTGCATCGTCAGCAAATAAAAATTCTTTAAGTAGGGCAACATTTGTTTGGTTTTTGCTCTTAGTCGTGCTAGGTTGAACAGTGAACTCTTCTAGTATATACTAACAGTAAGAGAACAATCTTCTAGTATATACTAACAGTAAGAGAACAATCTTCTAGCATATACTAACAGTAAGAGAACAATCTTCTAGTATGTGCTAACAGTAAGAGAACAATCTTCTAGTATGTGCTAACAGTAAGAGAACAATCTTCTAGCATATGCTAACAGTAAGAGAACAATCTTCTAGTATGTGCTAACAGTAAGAGAACAATCTTCTAGTATGTGCTAACAGTAAGAGAACAATCTTCTCATTGCTTGGTCACATAGTTACAAAACAACCAAGGCCAGCTTGCCTTGTGGTCTCTTGTACGGCTGCAACAAAGTTCCTCTTCGTCATGACTGGTGCTCTTGATCTTGATCCTTCCTGTGCCATTAGAGGTCACATAGGGTTCCTAATGTTTTTCACCATCCTTCCCTATTTTTGGGAGATGTTCAATCTTATCTAATGAACCTATTTTGGAATTTTCTTGTTGTCCCTTCTCAACTCATGTCTGACATAAGTCCACCTTCTCTTTCTAATTGCAGATGAGATTGTTTGTTGCATGGACATTTCTGTTATTTCTATACTAATCTTGAATTCATTCCATTGCACACAGAGTATTCTTTCCTTCTTAGGCATTTATCTTCAAAAGTGTTTAGTTTTTTCTCATTCTCTTTTGTTGTTTTTCAGCTTTCACATGCCCAGGTAAGGGTTGATAATACGTTTGAGTTGAGTATTCTAAGTTTAATTTTCTTGCTTAGTATTTTTGATTTCCATATTTTGTACAGGTTTTTAACATCTACTTCAGCTTTTGCTATCCTGCTTCTGATCTCTTTCTTTGTTTCACCTTCTTAATCTATATACTGCTTATATATATGTGTGTGGTCTACTCTTTCCATGTCTGATGATTTAGAAATAAATTGCACTTGGAGTATTTTTATTTTTCCTATTTTTGTTTTATCCCAGTTGAAGTCCTATTCTTTCCACCATTGATGATGATCATCATCATCAAGTACCGGCCTACTGGCGTAGGTGATCATGTCTCTCCACAACTTTCTATCTCGGCAGCTATTTATCATTTCTGTTGTTGACCTTCTGCCAAGTCATTCTCTTAAGCTGTCTGTTATTTTTTCTCTTGCTTCCCTCTATCTCTTCATCCCTCAATTTTTCCAGTTGTTACAATATATTCCAGTTGTTCTCTTCTCATTACATGGCCAAAAATGATGATTGTTTCTTCCTAATATTGGAAATTAGCTCTCTTTTTGCTTTGACCTCTCTCAGAACATCTTCATTACTCTTCTTAGCTGTCCATGGTACTCTCAACATTCTTCTGTAAAATCACATTTCTACAGACTCCAGTGATTTTCTTGTCTGTTGTCCTATTGTCCATGATTCGCATCCATATGTTAAGACTGGCTCTACGTAACGTTTAAGAACTCTTTTTCTTGTTTCTAATGTCAAAAATGGATTGCATAGTATCTTCCTCATTTTTTGGAAAGCTGCTTTTGCCTGAGCCATTCTGCATCTCACCTTTTTTGTACATCTTCCGTCTGAAGTTAATAAAGTTCCCCAAATATTTAAATTCATTTACCTGTTTTAATATTGTTCCACTTGTCTTTATTTTGCACTGAGGTGATGTCTTTTACTTTGTTGTTTCCATTACCTCTGTATTTTTGCTATTAAGGCTGAGTCCTTTATTTTTGCTTTCTTTCACTATAATGTCCAACATTTCTTGTAACTCATTTTCACTCTCAGCGATTAAGACTGTACATCAGCATACCTTAGATTATTTATATTATGACCTCCAATTGTGATTCCAGGTATGTCCCTTATGGATCTTAAAATAATCTCACTATAAATATTAAACAAATCTGGTGACAGCACACAACATTGTCTAACACCCTGTTTTATTTGTTGAAACATTCCCAATTGGTTTCCAGTTCTTATGGCTGCTGTTTGTTGCCAGTACATGTTCTTTATTATTCTTAGATATTTGCTGTCTACAATTATGCTTTCTAAAATTGTGATTATTTTTTGGTGTTTTACTTTGTCAAATGCCTTGGTGTAATCTATGAAATATAGGTATAGATCTGTTTTCACCTCTATGGCTCTTTCTACTAAAGATCTTATGATATAAATGGCATTGCTTATTCCTTTATCTCTAACAAAACCACATTGTTCATTGCTAATTTCTGGACTGTTTTGTTTTGCACTCTTCGCATGATGATACTTAGTAATATCTTAGTCATATGACTCATAAGGCTTATTGTGCGATCATCGCATTCAATCGCACCCGATTTCTTTGGTAGGGCTATGAATATTGATTTGAGCATGTCGTCTGGTATATATCCGCTGTTGTAGATATCATTCAATATTTTTGTTATTATTTCTATTCCGAAATCACCCATGGCTTCAATCTCTTCTTTAGTTATATATATTAACTGGTCCAGGAGCTTTGCCTGCTTTCATATTGCGCAAGGCAACTTCCACTTCTTCTCAGAGTATTTCTGGTCCTTCTCCATTATCCTTAATATTTACTTCCGTTCGTTCATCTTTATAAAGATCTTTAATGTATTCTGTCCATCGTTCCCTTATGTTTTCTTGATCAATCAACAGTTCTCCTTCCTTTGATCTTAGACATCCATTTGTTGATTGCGTTTTTCTTCCTGTTAATTACTCAATTTGTTTGTATATAGCTTTAGCATCTCCTCCATTGATGATAGGATGTCTGTAATATTTTGCATCTTATATTGTCACTTTAGAGGAGCACTATATCATCAGCAAAGTCTACATCTTCCAGGTAATTCTTGTCATACCTTTAATGCCATTATTGCCATTGCAACATTTATTTATTTTGTAATCAATGATAAATCCACATAGTAAAGGTGACAGTATGCATCCTATTTTTTTACTTTTGTTTCAATCTGAAACCAATCACTCATTCCCTCTGTGCGAACAGCACAAGTACAGCCGTCATACTTTGTCTTTTATGATGTTGATAATCTTTGATGGTATTCTGTAATGTTTCAAGATATTCCACAAGGGCAATATGCAAATGCTGTCAAACACTTTTTTTAAATCAATGAAATTGCAGATTAAAGGTTGTTATTTTTCTGTATGCTCTTCTGGTTTTATCTTTCAAGTAAATATTTTGCCAAGACATCTTCTCCCCTTTCTGAATCCTGCTTGTTCTTCATGCACAATATAATCTACAGCAAGTTTTATTCTGCTCAGCATGATTCTACATAAAACATTTGAGGAAACTGATAAAAATGTTATTCATCTTCAGTTATTGCAGTCTTTAAGATTGCCTTTTATAGTTAATTTGATAATGATCTCTTTCTTCCAGTTTGTAGGAACTTTTTCTTCATCCATTATTTTATTAAATAACTCTCTTAGATGGAATAAGTTTTGAGTATTTAATGCTTTCAGTATCTCTGTGGTTATTTTATTTACTCTATGCCCCAGGCTTTATTATTAGCCATGTGTTTCACTGCTCGTTAACTTGCTGTTATAGTGATTTCATATATATTGATGTCTAGATGCAGAGTTAATAGATCAGATGACTGGGATGTAGGCGGTTAAGAAATTCCTGGAAATATACAGCCCATCAGGACTTTTTATTAGAACTAGAAGTTAGTAAGGTGCTATCTTTATTTAGAACAGGTCTGCCTTTTGATGTAAAGTAGCTTGTTGACTGGTGTTGGATCCTTTAACCATAGATTACGATACCCACCTGTGATGTGCATCATTACAATTCGTAGAACAAATTACTACCACTTAATTGTTATATTATGAGCACTAAAAATAGTATTTTCTTTAAACTTTTGACACATAACTGTGTGTTTACCAGTTTGACTCACGGGGAACTCAGATTTTTTAGTATCAGGTTGATTTATGACCTGAAATTGACCGCTTGGACTGGATATATTATTTTGTCTATTCAAACAATTGCCGTAAGTTCATCTGCATGTTCATCTACGTTAAAGCGTTATTGGTTGAGTTTCTGGAGTCACAAAGCGTTGTTTGACATCACAAATGACTGAGAAATTTCCCTGGTCACAGAAAAAAGAAAAAAAAGAAAAGAAAAACGGCCAATTTGTTTAAATATGGCGAAATTTTATTCGTATTATAGGATAGTATCTCACGAAATGGAAAAAAAATCCTACATCAGTAGAAACAAATCCAACACTCAGGAGTCACCGGAAGTAGTAATTAAAAAGGTACATTGAGGGGTGCAATGTTTGCACACAGAAAACTATCACATTTGGAAGAATTTGTGTTTTTATGCGGTAATATTTACTACGGTATCTTAATCGAGGGTTAAATTTAGGATCATGACTGCAGTCTAATGTATGCATTCAATTCAATTTATTTACTGTGTTCATACAGTCAGTCTATTTTAACTTGAATGTGTCAGTAAGAATTGTCTAATAGTATTATTTCTTAAGGAGGCAGATTAATAGGAAAATTAGAGGAAAAGTGTCCATGTTATCAACATGGTAATAAAAATAGCTTTATAACTTCTAGATGCTGGAGCATATCAATCAAGATGATTTTAATAATGAATAAAAATAATATTATTTAAAAATAAATGCAAGTTTATTTCTAATTTTTATTTGTTTTTCAGCATAGAAAAATTTCAAGTGTACTATTAGCACTCTCTGTATTTTAACTATGTCTTTCAATTTCTTCTTACATTGCTGTTTTGAGACACTTGACATTTGATTGATGATTCCGAATATACTGATAGAGATATCTGACTGTGATTTAAATGATCTTGTTGGACTCAAACATGCATCTTTAAATAATCTTTTTTTTTTTTGTTTTCCATTTAATGAACAGTTTACATTTCTTATCCTTTTTCTGTCTCTTATCTTTTATTTTCTCAGTGTCTGTTTTGGTGTGTGCATGTGCAGGCACAGTTTATCTCACTTTAGATCATATTGATATTCCTGAGACTGAACTTGACAAAAGGGATGAAGAGACTTACTTTGATCATCCATTAAAAATGATGGTCTTATTGAGCCAATAGCCAAATTTAGAGACAAAATATTAGAAAAATGAATGAAAGAAAATAACAGATTTTTATAGGTATGGTAGAAAGATGTAGTGATTATTATTTTTTTTTTTAATTAATAAAAAAAAGGTAAAAAAATTGTTTACTCCTTATGGCTAAGGTAAACATTTTTATCTGAAAAAGAACACTTGCATATAAACTGTATAGGCTGAAGCCCGATTAGCTGCCAAAAGAGCTGCCAGAGCAGAAGCAAGAGAAATACGCTTGAAGGAATTGGAGAAACAGGAGAATGAGGTAAGAGTTGTTTAGATATTGATAAAACAGATAAAACATTTGTAAAAATAGTTACAATAGTATATAAAGTAGTAGGAGCGTTTAGTGTTTTTAACCTCTGTATTACTAAATCTGATTCATAATGTTCTCAGTGCCTATATATTTTATTTAGGATTCCACATATTAAATTATGATTCATCATGTTTAAACTCTCAAATATGGGTGTATTGTTGGAACAATAAAATTGTATTATTTCTGTGAGTATAAGTCAAAGTTTGAAACTGTAGGTGGGCTATTTTTGTGTGATTTTTATACTTTTTCTTATTAGAACCTATTATTTTGCTCACCAGTAATTAGTCACTACATATTAACATATTGGGATCTTATATATTTCACAGTTTAACTTGTTATTAACAATCAGGTATAAATTTATCAACATATAATTTAATGGGACTAAAAGTACAAGTTTGAAAATCCCACACGGGTTAGAGTTGTGCTATTTGTGTTTTATTAGGCCTTCATCCTCAAGGTATGTTATTTAATTTTTTTTGTTCTCTTTTTTTATGGTATGGGTAGACATGCCAACTTAAATAATATCAATTGATGTACAAATATGTTAAAAAATGTACATTAAAAATTTATATGTAATTTGTGTGTATGCATAAGGCAAGGTCTTTTATGATGGTATGTGATGTGGTTTTCTTGCAGATTTTTGTTGAATATTGAACAGTTTCTCAAGAGCAACATGAAATGCATGAACAATTTATGTAGAATTTGTAGAGAAATAACATTATCCACACACAATAAAACTCAAAAATAAAAAGCCACTATTGTGTTAATTATTATAAAGTGACTTATTTTTAATTTGTGACATAAACATTAAAGGTGGCAAGATAGTTCATGTTAGGAACACATATTACAGTAGTTTCATCTGCCTTTGCACTCTCATTTATGTTTAAAATTATCAAGTTGAGACTTGTCTCATTAATGTCCCATTCAATTATGCAGCAACAGTTTAATTTGTTCCTATTAGTTGAACATTTGTCCATCTAGTTATATTACCTACCTTAAGGTAGGCCTTTATAGTTTTGCTACCTTTTCAAATTCTTCAAGTAAAGTATATATTTTAGAACGTTGTTGATTCATTATCATATATACCTATTAAAATGAAATGATTTTCATGCCATGATGTTAGTAGACATGTGCTACCTTCATAGCTAAAAAGTTATTATTATTTTTTTTTTGCAACAAAAATTGCTTAGCAATGTCAGACTTGAGTGACTTTAAATATACTGATCATAATTATCTGTTATTGTTTTATTTCTTTCAGTCAGAAGTTAAGCCAGACAGTGCTACTTCCAAGGTTAGCTGTTTATTGATGATGCATATAAATGATTGAGCTAGTCTTGAATATGCTGTTTTTTAAATGGTTTTCTTACTAAGGCATTTAAGTTCTGTTAATACGTAATATTATTTCAGTTTTGTCATTATTTTCAGTGACAAATGTTTAGATTTTCTTCAACTTTTCCATGTTTTTAAAGTAATTACAATTTTCATTGATTAGATTATGAATGGGTTGTTCATTTGATACATTTTTTCAGTCATTTTGGTCTTATAATTTTAGAATAGGGATGGTACAGACTAGGTGAGGTAATAGAATACACAGTTTACTCTTTTATTTGGCAGTCTGTACAGTTATAACTTTTATATGATTCCTTTATTATTACATTATTTCTAATTTCCTAGTGACAAATGTATTATTGTTACAGTATTTTTATCTTTTATATTTATCACTTGCTTTTTCACCATTTGTTTTTTTTTTTTACCTTTCACCAGAACTCTTTCTTACTTTAATTTTTCTTTTAATCAGATTTTCTATATTGAGTATTATTAGCATTATTACGTCAGTATCAATTCCCCCAGACTTGAGCTTCATGTTTTAAGTCTTTCATTATGGACTTTTCATTTAAACATTTACTTTTGAATCTCTGTCCCTAATCTTTTTGAATTGAATATTTCTGCATTTGACTTCTTTGTATTCTACATTTTGACAAGAGCATTACTGAGTCTTCCTGTTTCATTTAAAGTTTGAGCAGTATAGTCTTGTGACTTTCTCATGTGATCATTTCTTAATAATGTAATTATAGTATAGTGTTCGTGTTCTAGTTTTTTATCACATAAACAACATTTAAAATGTCGGCTTGATAGAATTTTATATTTACCATCTACAGTTGCCAATATTCTCATTGTTATAAAATAAAATTGTTTGTTTTAAACAGCCAATGTCCCATATTAATACATTTTATCGTTGCTAAAATAAACAAACATGGACATTAGACAAGAAAACAGAACAGAGAATTGAAGCCTTTGAAATGTGGATATATAGAAGAATAGGTAGAATTGGATGGAAGGAAAAGAAAACAAACGATTAAGTCTTAAAACAACTAAAAATGAAAAGAGAACTACAAAACACAATTCAAACAAGACAAATGCGATTTTTGGCCATGTTAAAAGAAACAACAGCCTACTAAAAGTAATCCTGGAGGGGAAAATACAAGGTAAAAGAGGCAGAGGCAGACTAAGACTAACATGGACGAGTAACATCAAAAGATGGACAAATCAGCCTATGATAACCTGCACCATCAAAGCAAGAGACAGAGCAGAATGGCGCTCCATGGTAGCCAACCTTTTTTGCGGAGAAGACACTCAATGATGATGGACGTAAACTATGACTAAACAAACTGCTACACAGTCTCAGTGTTAATGTAATTTATTATGACTGTTAAACTGTCAAGTAATCTCATTATTGATAAATATCATCTTCATTGTGAAAGGTTCGGCAGCAGTTGTCTGGTTCACGATCAGGTTCAAGACGAGGCAGCGTAGAATCTGACTCAGATGTTAAGGATACAGATTTCAAGGTGAAATATTTTGTTTAAAATTAAAACTTGTAAAGTATTGCTAACATGTATAAGTATTCAAAGTTTGTTGAATTTTATATCTGTTATTGCACAAACAATAACCTGCTCTTGTCTTATATATCTTAGGCTATCAATACATCTTATTTTAGTATGGTTACATTTTTTTAAATAGAAGCATGTAATCAGTCTGAGGGTCTTAGTATGTTAATTTTATTGTAAATTTGTAAAATATTGAATCACATGCTTTATAGATCTTCAATTTATTTTTTAAAATATGTATATTGTATTTAAATATTATTTAGTTACTTTTAATAATTCACTTTGGAATTTAAAAGAAAGAAATCTCATTTGCAAGTTTATTTGTACAGTGTAAACCTATAAGTAAATTAAATTCCCATTAAATTAAATTCCCATTAATTATAGTCCCATTAAATTTATACTAAAGCATCAAACATTATCGATAAACATGTCCGTTTTAATTGAAATTGAAGCTCATGATGTTTTTTCCCAAAAACTTTTATGAACTTGTATTGATTTAATTTGAACCCATGGAGATGACTGGTCAAATAGGCATAGCATTTTTTAGTTTATTCATGTAACTTCATTAATTTCTCCTATATATGTGGTCATAATAGTCTTAATAATAGTATTTTTGCATATTGTTTTTATATTCATTATATTGTAAAGATATTTTAGAATAGTAATCTCATATTAACTTAAATTAACAGAAAAGGTCACAAAATTGGTGAGTAGTGAATACCAAAGATTTCAAATGAAATAAGGGTTTGACAGAAATAGACATTTTATGTGTGCAGATCCTAAAACACTTGCATGGCCAAATTTCCTTTAGGTCATTTTCTGTGCATGAATTACTTTTGGTTTGGTCCCCTCATTGTATAAATCAGATTCATAGAATGGAGACTTTGAACTCAACATAAACATGAACAATAATAGAAGCAAATATATCATTTCTATTTGATGATGATACTACAGTCGATGAAGAAGCCATACATGGACTGCTCAAGCGACCAGCAGTTGAGATCTCCATTCAGAAGATAAATGTTTGACAATCTCATAAATAATGAACTGCATGGAGTTAACATTATAGTTGTGCATTGACTTCTTGAACCATATTTAATAATTTTGTTTTACCATTTGACACTCTCACTTAAGCCCAGCTGTATAAATTGGTACTTGGCTAATTGGTAAATGACACTTAGGGAAGATTATAAAAGCTCAGTACTGTGAGGTTGAAATACTTTAAATCCTTATTGAAGTGTTTTCTATGGGACTATCTTTACCATGTAACTAGTGTGCTGCAAAAAATCATCAGCTCCAACCTAAAAAAAAAATTGAGCAATTGTGAAATCAGCTTCATTAATGACTAATAATGATCAAAATGTCGCCATAAAGCCGGAAGGAAAACTTAATATTTGCTGTTGTGATTAACTTTTTTCTTAAAAAGGTAGCATCTTAAAACATAGTTAAGTGATTTTGTTCATAACTAAAAAAATATAGAACATGCTGAGCTGTGCTGATTTCCAAACATCTTGTATACAACTGTACATATATTTAGATGACTGATTTAATGTAAGAATTAATTATGTGGAGTTAAGATTAACTTAATGAATATAGTTTTAAGAGAATAATGGCATAGAGCTTTTGGAAGAGAAAACCTAGGAATGTTCATTAACAATTATGCAATTTTTTTTTTAATAACACATCAAAGTCAGTGAATTCATGAATGGATTTGAGGCAAAGAAGAACAAACCAAAGAAACTGATTTTTTAATACATACAATCATTAGATAATAATCTAGCACAGCAGAATCTTTTAAATATAACATCTTTAAACTATGCTTCTTCAGCCTTTTCAGACCAAATTTCTATTGATTGCCATTTTAACCATTCCTATAGTTTTATAAACTCATCCTCAAAAGCCAAATGTAAAATCATCCTTGCTGGCTCGATGGTTTTATAAATTTATCCTCAAAAGAAAGTGTGAAATCATCTTTGTTGGCCCCATGTTTTCATATATTTATCCTCAAAAACAAATGTAAAATCATCCTTACTGGTCCCTTGCTTTCATAATGAAAATAAATCTTTTTAAGTCTAATGTAAAATCGTCATTACTGGCACAATGGTTTCTTAAACCTATTTTCACTGACCCCATCTCTGTTTAAATATTCCTACATTAATTTTCAATCCATTCTCAACACTAAATAATCCAATTTAAAAATTATTTTTTGCATGGAATTAATTAGAGCATGTACTTTTGCAAATTGTCAAATTCTTAAATGCTGTGCATATAATGTGAAACTTGACTTTCTGTCAGAGAAATAAATTGAGTTAGATAGAATTATTGCAATAACTTTCATGCAATTATTACACTCCATCCTTGTGAATAGATTCTCTTAGAGCTTTGGCATAAAATAATTTGTTGGTTTGATATGAATTCTGTGATCACTCTTTTATGTATCAGAAGCGGTCTGTATGTAACACTTTTAACATTTTATTGACTTGTTCAGAGTTAACTTTGGTTGCTTAACTCTTTTAACTCCTGAATTATTTTGTTGGTTTGGATGGAATTATTTGTCTTGAAACTAGTAACTACCATTAATTTCACCAAATTGTAACCTATTTATAATTTGTTTTTCTAGTTGCAATTCATCATATTGCAATAAGCTAAAGTGCAAAAGCATTTATGGCACAATTTATGCTCAAAATACATATATTAGGTATAGTAAAAGTAGAATATCCAATTCAGAATGTTAAATTTAATAGTAGAATTAACAAATTTAATAGTAGAGTTAACATTTGTCTTGTGCACAACTTAAAGTAAAACAATATAGACAAATCTCACAACCATAAATACCTTTGTAACTATATTCTTAATATAAATATATAACATATTTTTGTATGTATAAGTTCTTTATTAAGCTCTAAAAAGTGTGATAGTCTTTTGTAAGCTTAAGTAAACATGACACATACATCACATCAACAAGCTGATTCATTTTGTCAAGAACTATCACACTTATTACTTTCACTAATATTAAAGATAGCAGAATACCCTTATGTGCTTTAAGGTATATGGGGAATATGGTGTTGTGCTAATGCTTTTCAGTGACCAACGGCTCATTTATCTAAATGAGTGATGTGGTTAGTATCATGACTGGTTGATCTTCTTTCCTAGAAAAATTTTATACACATATAAGGCTGGATGAACCTAGGAGCCATCAATCAGGATCGAGCTTGACTTTTTGTCATTAGTTAATCTATTCTGTTCACTAACAAGGGTTAATCTAGAGTTAATTAATTCTTGCTTCTCCCTGTGCAATTCTTGATGTTTGGCATGAACAGAAAAGCCAAATTGGCAACCCTGGGTTATTTGCGATACAGTTTAAATGGACCAAACACTCTTGTGTATGTTCAAAGTTTGATTAACTGTATAAAGGGTATTAATTCTTAGTAAAGAAGTGTACGTATATCAGGGTTCTACTGTATATAGTAAAAAAAAAAGGAATGCTTTGTTTGAAAGGATACTATGAAACCACATGGACACATTTTGAAATTAACTACAAATTTTAGTAAGTAAATTTAGCCCCCGAATATTTTGATAGGTTATTCTAATTACAGAAACTCAGATTAACCAAGATATAGCCATTTTTTATGTTCATCAGTATCATTGTGTCTCTGTCATTTTATGGTAACATTTGAAATGCTGAAGATTCTGTTCTGGAGTTAAAGAGATGATAACAAATCGTAAAGACCCTTTAAAAAATGAGTGTGTTTAAACAAATAAATATTCATTCCTTCATTACAATGTTTCTGAACACAATTAACATGTGCAGCAACAATTTCAGCTATTTTTTGTGTTGTAAATATGTTCCTCACAGGCTGAGCTAAGAGAATTGGAAATGAAATACAAATCAGCAATGATGAGTAGTGCCCAGCTGGACAATGAGAAACAATCATTGGTCTACCAGGTGGAGCTTTTGAAAGATCAGCTGGAGGAGCAGGATGAGGAATATACAACATTACAGCGAGAGTATAAAGAAAAATGTCGAGTAAGGAAAGATTTAGAATTTTATGTTTTTAATTGCCAGGCATGTTTGTTAACTGAAAAAAAGGAGCAGTGTTTATTTTTTTTTTTTATGATAATAAAAAAATGTTTGATTTTCAACTATTAACTGATTTTAATTACACAACATTTGGATTTGTTGTCAATATATATCCACTATTGAAGAGAAATTTGCAGTTAATTAGAGCTTTAATGTAATAAGTTGAGAACATTTGGAAAATTGAAATAATAATTTACTGTTAGATGTTTTTTTTACAAATTCAGATAACCATTGTTCATTTATATAATGTTTTATGGATTGTAAAAGTTTGTTAAATTCATTATATTATCATTTGGATACTTAAAATCTGGAAGGAACATTCCTTCCAGATTTAAGAGTTCTATATTATAAACTAATTGATAGTTTATAATTTTTATATGCTTTTAAAAATTTGATGAGTCCGTCTCCTCTTCATCTCAGTCACTTTCACAGGCACATACTCTCTCTCTCTCCCTCTCTCTCTGAAACTAATTGAACACCTGTAAGTTTACTCAGATTGCATAAACTTTTATTCTCTTCTTTCTTTCTTCACTTTCTCTTGTACCCATTCAGATATTGAGGGAATAAAAATTTCGCCTTTTGGCAGCTTCACTCATTCTTAATTGATACTGTGTGTCCATCTTACTCTGGGTCTGTTTCTTGCTCTTTTGCTTTCTCCCCTTTTAATATATGCTTTGTATGGTAAGGAATCACATGGGATTAATTTTAGATGGACATAGCAGTTTATTTGTTGTTTCTAGCTGTATGTAGCTTAGGATTTGTTCAATGCCTACTCTTTCTCTTATAATATCATTTCTTATTCTTAAACTTTTATTAAATTAAAAAATTATCTAATTACATGGTTAGTAGATAAGTGTAATGCCCAGTTTGCCACTGTGGCTTCTTTGTCTTAAGTCATAGAGAAAAATTGTTTGATGTTTCATACATATGTGGAGGTTACTCCACATATCCATAAACACATATACAAACATGTTCTCATTCTTTACTGCCCCTTTCTATTCTACTAAATGGTTGTTGTGCTTTGTTGTTTCTTTTTGTTTTCAGTGTTCTTGTTTTTTTTTCTCCTTTTATTCTACAGCAATATGACTTTCAGAAACGAGATCTAAATAGTATGGAACATGAATTGAGCATATTAAAACAGCAACTGGAGATAAAAGATAAATTAATAGAGGTAAAACACACAGTTTTGTTTGATTGTTAATTCTTAACTTTAAACATAGAAGAGCATATCTGTCTTAGCATTTAAAAATATTTGTTACTTGGAGCTACTGGGCTTGTCACTCTTCCCCAGCTAATACTAATTTAAAAAACCTACATGTTTCATGGCTATTGAGATAAGCTATCTATAATGTTTCTACTTATTTATAAGTTGTATGTTAAACCTGAACATTTACACATTATATGGTACTTTGTCTCATAAAGGTGCCTTTGTGTTGATATGCGGTAAGATCTAAATATTTGCTTTCAAATTGCTATATTTATATATATATATAATCATAATTGTTTGTTTAATCCACAGGAGAGTGGATTTGTTATCTTAACTAATGAGAAAGGAGAGCCTATAATTCAGAAGTCTTCGCAAGTTAGTTCCAGCAATGGTCCTGCAGGGGCTTTACTAGTTTCAACAGAAATTCGAGAAGTTCTGAGGAAAGCTGAAGGGGCAACATTAGGTACTTCAGTGGCTGATATTAACACTAATAAATCAGGTGTTTGTAGTAAGACTGGGACTCAGGAAAGATGTTTAGTCACTTGTAGTTCTGCTGCTGATGAAGTTGATGGTGCTGTAGAAACAGTATTGCTGTCTGAAATGTGTAGTGGGGATGATATTAGTGAAAAACCTGCTAGTGTTGTTGTTTTGCATGATGTGATATCTGATGGCAGCATGTCTTGTCAGCATGAGTCTTCTAGGTTGGAATCAAGCAGTGGAGATGGTGGTGATGGAGTCTCTTTAGCAAATGGGTCCAGAATTTCAAGTGATGACTCCAGTTTTACAGGTGAAGTAGGGACTGAGGTAGCATCTCAAGAGAAAGACACCTCTGGAGTTAGCAATAATAACTCATCCCATACAATTCCAGGAAATGATTCTTACAAAGATGCTGTTGATAATGAAACTGATGAAGTTGATGAATTCTTTGATGCTCTCAGCACACCATCTCCATCTAGCCACACCAGAAACTTTGATGGGCAGGGAGTTGACAACAAAGGCATCTTAACAGATGACAATGAAGGGACATCAGTAGATCCTGAAATTATAATCAGATCAGGGGAACCTCATACTTATAGCAGTACAGGTAGAGAAAGAGGAAGCATTCTTATAGAAAATGTTACTGAGACTGAGAGTAGCACAGATATTAAAGATGAAAATGATGATGATGTCAGTAAAGAAAATGTTTTAGGGGCAGAAAGTAGCATAGTTGGAGTGGATGAAAATGAGAGTAATGTTATTCTAGAAAATATCACTGAGAGTAGCACTGATAATATTCATCAGAATGAAGTTAATAATAATGAAGATATTGTTGATGAGGTGGCCAAAAAGGAAGAAGAAAATGTAGATGTTGTGGATGTCAGAGAGACATCAAAGGATGAAGCAACTGTGGTAGAATCTGCATCTAGTGATAATTTGTCTGCTGTAAAAAGTTCAGAGGATGTACCAATACTAGAAAACAAAACACAGATTGAGAAAACAGGTGAGGAAGGGGAAACTTCTTCTTATGACCAGCTTTCTGAGAATCTGTCCTCTTGTTTGGCAGATTTGCAACAAGATGTTCCTGATAAAACTCAGTGTCTGGAATTAGGAGAAACTGAACATACTGAAGAGATCACTCAATCTGCTGTTTGTGAACTTCAAAGTAGTAGTACTTTGGATAGTCCTGAGCTGCAAGATGTGCTAAGTACCAAGGAGATTTTGAATGAGGACGTTCCAGAGAAACAAGAAAATGAGGATGCTGCTGAAAAACAAGAAAATGAGGATGCTGTTGAAAAACAAGAAAATGAGGATGCCGCTGAAAACAAGAAAATGAGGATGCTGCAGAAAAACATGAAAATGATGATGCCCCAAAAAACAAGAAAATGAGGATACTCCAGAAAAACACGAAAATGAGGATACTCTAGAAAAACAAGAATATGAAGATACTCCAGAAAAACAAGAAAATGAGGATACTCTAGAAAAACAAGAAAATGAGGAAACTCTAGAAAAACAAGAAAATGAGGATACTCCAGAAAAACAAGAAAATGAGGATACTCCAGAAAAACAAGAAAATGAGGATACTCTAGAAAAACAAAAAAATGAGGATATTATAAAGGAGAGAAAAGATACAGAATCTGAAGTAGCAAAAGTTGGCTTGAATATAGAAAATGAGGTTATGAATGAAAATGAAGAAAATAATTTAGAATGTACAGAAAGTCAAGTTTCAGACTCAAATGGACCAACAGAAGATGAAAGGAATACTAGCCTATATGCAGGGCAGGCTTTTGATGTTAAAGATGAGGAGAATGAAGAAGAAAAACATGGAGGTTTGCCTGAAAAAGAAGTATCCAAAATTATTGAACAGAGGGAAAGTGTAGAACAGACTGAAGCTTCTGAGGGGGTAGGTGTTGATGACTATGATTTGGATGATATTGATGACATTCTTAACACTGAGGTAGCATCATCTTTTGGTGCTAATGAGCTTAATACAACCCCAGAATCTCATGTTGAACCAACTGTGACTACAGAATCGGTTGTCAAAGAGAATAGAGAAGCTGCAAAATCAATTAGTGATAAAGATGGAGAGCTGAAAGAAGAGGTCAGAGCTAAAGATAGTAAAAAGTCTAAAGAGAAGGTTAAGACAAGTAAGAAGGAAGTTAAAGAAAAGAGTAAATCTAGTGTTAAAGAGAGTAAAGAGAAAACAGATAAGAGAAAATCAAAAGACCTGGAAATAAAAGATAAGGCAGATAAGAGTAAATCTAGCAAGAAAGATGACTCTCAGGATAAGAAGACAGAAAAACATAAGCACAGTAAGAAAGAGGCAGATAAAACGGAAGCATCAGGTGGAGAAGATGGTAAACATAACGTGAATGATTCACAAATATCCATGGAACCTGATGACTTAGAAGAAGCCCTGAATAAGCAAATGCAGGAGTCTGGAAGTGGGAAACCTCACAAGAAATCTTCAAAGAAACTATCAATATTTAAGAAAGTCTTCAAATGATACATACAGAGTCTTTAGTGCCTGTTTGGTCATCATGTTTGTTATTGTATCAACTGTTTATTTTTATTTCTTCTTAAAATATGTGATGAGTTCATTTTTTTTATTATTAAGAGAAGGTGTTGCTGCACTAACAGATCATTTTTTTTTCTTCCCATTGATACAATGCTTTCTTGTTACTGGGCACTGAATGTTTTTAATTTGCATCTTGCACTTCATTTTGAATTCTTGTTTTTATTTGAAATACCTGTTTATTTTGCTAGATGTGAAATGAGGAGAGAGAAAGAAAACACACAGGGGAATGAAGTAAGCAGAAAGTTTGTTAATATTTAATGAATGTTAACTTGAGAAAATTGCAGTCATGGTAATTAACAAAATGGTAATAATGCCAATGCTAAACAGAATAATAAATTACAGCGAAGAAAGACATTGAAAAAAAAACGGCAACAATATTTGTTCAAGTAAACATCCTAAATTAATCATGTTGAGAGAAGGGAAAAAAGCTAGTACTTTAGTTCAATGAACAAACTTTCAAACTATGTATAGGAGTAACTACTAATATTGGTCAATTGAAGTTTATCATGGCAGATTTGGTGAATTTTAAATGGTAGACAAAAGGAAAATGGATGAACAAAAATGTTCATTTTAACAAATAAATAGCTAAATTTTATATAATAATTTGTCTTTTTCTCATCAAATATTTATACGTTTTCTTGAACATATATAACTGTATTTTAAATCAGTTACTTCCCAAGAATACTTTACTTTGTGTTCATATTCCACAATCTTCTTGTTACACCCCACATCTGGTGCTGTTATTCAGAGTTTTTCATGATGATTATCTTTCATATGTCATTTGTTTCAAAGCAGATCTCTTACTCTGTTTTTCTAATTTATATTTTTCTTTGAAGTTGTTGAAGTCTTCAGCTATTGTGCGCTGATTTGTTATTAATATATGACACAATCTATTCTATTTTCTCAATGAAACCATTAGTTTCTCTCTGTTAGGAATTAATTTATTATCTTTTATTTATTTATTTAAATACTATTTACCAATTAAAATATTAATTTAGTGGATGAGTTAATCATCTTTATTACTCTCACTTTTATGTGCTGAAAGTAAATTTACTTGTGTTATACAAAATGTTTTCAAATTTGTGAGCTTAAGCAAAAAAGGAATTATTTATATTTGCATAATATAAGCGGTTTTTATACATGTTAATTATATTATAAATTTTTCAAGCTGTTATTCCTTGTAGATAGAATGGGCTTTTACACAATTACTTAAACAATCAGATTCAATCAAAACAAATATACTTGTTATATTCACTAATTCAAACACTACAGAA
Source organism: Megaustenia siamemsis (assembly GCA_032433765.1). NCBI lineage: Eukaryota > Metazoa > Mollusca > Gastropoda > Stylommatophora > Ariophantidae > Megaustenia > Megaustenia siamemsis. The sequence goes on from JAVIAB010000092.1 coordinate 58,103,749, forward strand.
GAGCTGTAATGTTCACTAATTCAAACACTACAGAAGAGCTGTAGGGAAGCAGAGAGAAAAGATACAAGACAGTTTAAGAGAGAATAGCTTGGTAGGAAGTCAACAACAGAACTGATCAGCAGCTATAGAGATAGAAAGTTTGAGGAGAGACATGATCACTTATGCTAACAGTCACAGTACTTGATAATGATGATGATCTTTTATTACTCTTGATTGACCTGCTTTTTCCTCTAAGTTAAAGTATAATTATACAAATGTAGATATAGCTCATTGTACTGGCTCAAATTTTTGTGAGGCATCTTTTATAATATAGGTCCACCATTGGAAATTATATTCAAGTTTTGAGGCAAAATTCTTAATATATTTTTTTAAAAAATGAACTCTATTGTACTACAATACTACACAAAAGCATTTGATGTTTGATAAAGTAAAGTATGTGGAAATAATCAATATGCTGGAGAAATTAAACATTAATGACAAAATCTGAAAATCATAAAAAAACATGTACTGGCAACAAACAGCAGCCATATGAATTAGCAACCAAACAGGACATTTCCAATATACAAAACAAGGAGTCAGACAAGGCTGTGTTCTGTCACTGGATTTGTTTTCTCTTTACAGCGAACATATGAAATCAATAGTAGACAAAAATGGAATTGAAGTCACTGGGCACAACATAAACAATCTGTAATATGCGGATGACAGTCTTAATATCAGAAACGGAGAAGTAACTACAAAAATAATAGACATAATCATAAAAGAAAGCAACAAGAAAGGTCTCAGTCTAAATAGCAAGAAAACAGAAGTATGGTCATATCGAAGAAACAATCACCATCATGCAGCTTAAAAATAAACAAGACAAATCTGAAACCAGTACAACACGTCAAATACTTAAGCATAGTAATAATATCTGATGGAAGATGCACCACAGTTATAAAAAGCAGAATAGCTCAGGCCAAAGTAGCATTTCAGAAAATGAAAAATATCTTATGCAACAAATCTATGTCAATAGAAGTGAGAAAAGAGTTCATTGGTGCTATATAGAGCCAATTTTGACCTATGGAAACGAATCATAGACAGAAGACAAACAAATTAAAAGATGATTAGGGGCCACATGGATGTGATTTCTAAGAAGAATATTGAAAACTCTCTGGACAGCTAAAAAGAACAATGAGGAAATTCTCAAAGAGGCCACACAAAAAGGGAGCTCCTAAAAAACATCAGAAAGAAACAATCAACATTTTTCAGGCACATCATGAGAAGAGGAAGGTTGGAATACTTGGTTACAACTGGCAAAATATAGGGAAAGAGAGATCATGGATGACAAAGATAGAAGATACTAGATAGCTTCGTGTTATGACATGGAAAATTGCCAGTAATAGAACTGATACGATATACGCTGCTAGAAAATTGTGGAAGGACATGACCGTCTACCACCAACCGGAATGGCACATGATGATGATGATTGTACTATACAAAATATGACCTTTCCTAACTTATTAGTACTACATTCTGCATGCTGTGCCAACCTATACCACAACCCACTAATTGCCATTTTTTTAACTAGTGAAGGTTGGTCTGGTCACAGCCTGTTTTTTTGGGTTTTTTTTTTTTCAATTCATTTGGTAATGTGTTTAAATGTCTACTTACTTCTTGATTCTTATCAATTTATCTTAAAGTTAAAATATTTTTTTTTCTGTCTCAAATTGTTGGGCCAGTTATGATTTGCACTTATTTAATTAAATATAAATAAATATATTGATGAAGATATTTTTATCTGAAGTTTCAGTATTTATACTTCACTTCAAAATTACTTAGGGACCGTAACATTTATTTTTTTCAAAGCATTTTTTTTTTCAAAGCTGTTAGCTGACCATTTCTCTGTTTTAATTAAAATGTAATTATCGTTTAAAAACAATAACTAAGACTACATATATCAAAATGATTGATAGTTGCTGTGAAATTCACATTTCCAGATACATGTTCCTTAAACAAAAGTTATGTGCTCTTTTTCCCCATGAATTTTTACCTGAAGACTTGTTACTCTAAAATCTAAAAATTGTTCCATTACACTGTCATTTTCTGTGATATGCATGTTTTGCATGAATTTGTTTTCATTTTTATATGAGTTGAGGTCATGTGATATTGTTATTGATATTGAATTTTGTAACTGATATTGAGTATTCTTTAAGTGCTTTTTAAAAAAAAAAAATTCAATTATTCTGTAATGGAATTGTATCATTGTACCCATGGTCACTGTCTTTTGTTTATGTTGTATGTCAAAGTCAAAGATTTTTTTGTTCAATTTGATTATTGCTGCTAGAAAATGATGTATATAATCCAGAACTAAACACATGGCATTATTAGATCAAAAAAGAAATTGAGATGACAGTGATTATGGAAAATATTACAGAATGCAATAAATGATTATCTTATGAGCCTATGCAAAAGCAAATAAAATAAACAGTGTATAATAGGGACCCTGTGTAATAGAAGAAACTAATGTTGGTCAGAAAGGGACATTTGCCATTAAGTCTGAAGTATTACAAAGCACTTGTGTTTTATCGGCAGTGCTATTCATTGCATGTAAGACCACATAAGTAAAACAATAAACTTTTTATACTTAAATCAGCAATTAGAAACTACAGCTTTTGAATGAAGTATACAAGTATAAAAATATGTAATTATAGACAAAAGGTGAACAGAAGTGAAATTTTCAATTAAAACAAGGAATTGAAACTAAAAAATACAAAATATTTATAAAGCATAATATCATTGATTGGAAAATAGAGGTTGAAAAAGAGAACAGATGTGGCAAGGCTAACCTGATAATTGAAAAATTAGCAACAATTTAAAAAATAATAAACATGTAATAATCGATTTATAAAATGGAGTAATATACAACAGTCTTCCTGCCAACACCATGCTATCAATGTCAGATATAGGCACTGGCAGAAAAATATAAAGTAATGGTTATAACTACTGAAATGAGATATTCCAGATGGATACTTCATACAATAAGATACAAATACTCAAATAGTCCAAAACCACAGCATTTTTGTGTATATTTTTATTGTCACAGTTCATACTGTTACTTTTTGTGTTTATTGTTGTGTTTGAAGTCAATAGAAGTATTTCTCTTATTTGAAACACATGTGATTGACTCTAAATTATATCTTATGCAAATTACATCTCCCCTCGATGCTGAAAGGCAAATGAGGAAGGAAAGAAGAAGTAATTGACTCTAAAACTAAAGCATATCACATTCTGTGCTCAATTTTCAGTTTGTCTTTATGAAAGTTTTTTTTTTCCCCATGTCTCAGGTTTCAGCTTTTTGTGGTTTCACGGTGGCATTTCTTATAGTTGTTTCCATACTAGTGATAAACGCCATCCAGCCATTTAATATATAAAGAAACAACAGATAAAATGGTTTTGCCACATGAAAAGACAGCGATATAAAAATGGTACACAGTCAGCTTTCAATAAATGCTGTGAGAACACCAGACCCAAGGACTGACAACAAAAAAGATGGTTCGATGGAACATTAGAAATACTAGGAAACATAACAGCATGAAAGGCCAATAGAAGAGCAAAAAACTGCTGACTATATCTCCCCTCGATGTTGAAGAGCAAATTATATAAAAATATATATATAGATATAAAAATGGTACACAGTCAGCTTTCAATAAATGCTGCGAGAACACCAGACCCAAGGACTGACAACAAAAAAGATGGTTCGATGGAACATTAGAAATACTAGGAAACATAACAGCAGGAAAGGCCAATAGAAGAGCAAAAAACTGCAGACTATATCTCCCCTCGATGTTGAAGAGCAAATTAGAAAAGAAAGATCATCAACCCCATTTGATTTTTTTTTTTTTAAACTACCTGATTATTCCAGACACATCCAAATATTTCTAGTTAATTTTTGTTTTTACTTCAAACAATGTTGCCAATACTTTGAATAATAAAAATAAATATACAAAAAAGAATTAGCCCAGTCATACTCCGTTGCCAATATAATTTTTTTTGACTATATGCATTTTTGAACAACATGATTAGTATTACTCTAGTGTCATCCTTCTTTGCCAGAATAAAAAATCCAGTACCTATTTAAGGTTAAGTGTAACTAGAGGATAGTTAACAGGATTGAACCCAACCTCTTGTCTTCACTAGATCAGTTCTCTAACCATTGCTCTACTGTAGCCTCTAAAACTAAATAAAGAACTGAATTAGTAAACATCATGATGAGCACCAAGCATGAGACACACTACAGATCATTGATCCAAACACTTTATTTTCCCTAGACATGACAGAAGTAGATGAAGGAAGAAACAAAAGCACTGCATTTTGTTTATTTGAGGAGACTTATTATTTGTGTAGTGATGGTATGAGTAGAGTAGATGGAGTATGGCACTTTAGATACTTTTTTTTTGGGGGGGGGGGTGTGGTGTCTTTATTACGATGTGGTGCTCTATAAAGCTGACAATAAGAGTGATATCAACCTTAAAACAGAAATGGCAAATAGAATAGGCAAGCAAAGATTAACCCTAATCTTTTCATAAAAGAGAAAATAGAACAGGGAGATGAATTAACCCTAATCTCTTCATGAAGAGCAAAAAGAACAGGCAGACAAGAATTAATCATAATCTTTTAATGAAGTGCAAATAGAATAGGCAGACAAAAGAATTAAACCTAAATCTTTCAGGAAGGGTTAATAGAATAAGCAGACCAGAGTTAACCCTCATCTTTTCAGTATATTATTCTGAAGAGTTAGCTTTTCAATTTGAGACAGATGAAAACAAAAGTATGTCTAGCAGTTTTACATCAGGTCATTGACAGAGCAGAGATTTGTTAGCTCAAAAAGCATTTATGAAAACAGAACATAATTTGGTTATGTTATTGATTGACTCAGTTACTATAAAACTGCTGAACACATTATTTGTTTATTGTTAACTTTTGCTAATTAGTTTTACTGCATTCCAGCACCTCTTTAATTTGAAAAGGAGTTGAAATTTATACAAATTATGATCACCTGAAATGATTACTTTCCTTAGTAGCAGCGTGGGCAATGAATACAGTTATAACATGCAGGTTGTCTTTATTAAAACACACAAATGTTTCTTTGTAGTGCTGGACAGAAGTTTGTTGACATATTGATGCTTCTTTCAAAAATTCTATTAAACCCATCACAACTTGCCTTGCATGAATAGTTTTATAGTTCTGCTCTTTGAACCCTGGTTTTTCATTTAGGAGTCTTTTTTTTTATGCTGGTGAATTGTCATAAAAAATGTGAAACATAAAGGTATTCTACAATAGAAATTAATAAAGTTAAAATATTATATTGTTTATAAAACTTGATAAGACTATAACAATATTTCTTGTATTTAAAATGAGCATGTGAAAATATTAGCTGATCGAAACATTTTTGTATGTGTCAAGTTAACTGAACCTTCGGACATTTTCCTGTTTTATATTAAACCAGTATTTCTACCTTATGGGTTTAGTTCATATCTTCTATGATAGAATTGTATTGTATTCTAGTTAATTTTGCATCCTTTTTCTTTCTTTATTTTTTTTTATATATGTATTTTGTGATCATAAATTATTTCTGTTTGGAAACTTTCATTCCTTTTGCCTGTGCATAACGAACCATCAATTTTACAGTGATACCAGTAGTTTTGTAACAGCTATCAAGAGTACAGAGGTACTATCAGGAGACAAAAAGCAAAAGCCAGTCTTGATATGTAGTTTGACTAGCTTCGGAGTTTTATTTATGTGATCTTTTCTTCTTTTGTAAACAGCATACTTCTTTAGGAATTTTTATTTGAATATGATGTAAAGTAACAGATTGGTGCCAAATGCTTTTTTTTTTTTTAAATATTAATCCAACATATCAAAAAACGTACATAATCTGGGTTAGTTTTTTTGTTTTTTTTTTCAGTAGCATTCTCAGTTTATTGGAGTGGTTGCTTGTGTCCAAGAACTTTTACAATATTTTGACTCATTTGTTAGTGTGTAAGTATTTGTACATTGAGCTGCTAGCTCAATTTTCAGTAGTGACAAGAATTTTGTTTCTGTGTGTGTTTGGTATGGGGGAAAAGGAGAGGGGGGGGGGGGGATGTGTGTGTGTGTGATATAGCAGTTTTTAGCTGTCCATCACACTGTGGCTACATAAGGCATACAGCCTTGTTTCCCATATCTACAGATCAAAGAAATGGGGAAAATGCGATAATTAAACTTTTCAAAGAAAGTTTTTATATTTGCAAATGTTTTGACAACATTGATTTTGCCAAATTTTGGCATTTAGAATAAAGTAAATGGAGACTGGGCAAACTCCTTGCAGATATTATTTAAGGATATGTAAATGTGCATTTTAATAAATGTATGTACGTGCATTATTATACGTGGGTGTGTGGAAGCACGTTCAGGTGCCCTCTTAGGAGAGAAACTGTTTGTGTCAGTGTTTGTTTGCTTTTGTAATGATCTGTTAATTTGCAGTGAACCAAATTTTTTGCTTTCTTGCCATAAACCATACTTCAAATTTGTGTAGGTGGTATGGTTGTAAAATTTACCTATCACTTATAAGTGTGCCTTGATAGAAGATTTACATGTTTGATATATAACATTTAGATTAGCATACATTAAGTGTTTCACAAAGTGGTTGATATTGTCCCCTTGGAAGCAGGGAAAGTACAGTTAAAGTGGATGATGAGCACACAGAAGGTGGAACGAATAATCAAAAAGAGTACTTTGAAACAAGTTCAATGTCTGTGGTTGATTAGACTATCTTGTTTTTGTAGTGAAAAGGCACCCTTTGTTCTAGTTTAGCATATAGTTATTTATTTATATTTGTAGTAGATTTTTGCTATACTTGATATTGAGTAATATTTATTTTCTCATGACCACTAAACACTTCATGAAGTGGTTAGTGAATAGGTTTAAGATTAAACATTAGTGCCAGGATATAGTTAGATAAGATAGGGTGGGGGGGGGTGTTATGAGGAAGTGATTTTGATACTAAGGGAGGGAGTGTGAAGATGAGATCTGCAACTAAGGGGATAGTGGCCTGAGCCATTTTGAAAGTCTTTATACTTTTTTTTAAAAAAAGTCGTTGCTAACTGTTTTGAATTGTAAATCTTCATTCTTTGAACTAGAAAAAGTAAGTATAAAATATAGAAAATGTTAAACTTGAATCTTACCATATGTAAAAGTTATGAGGTTTTGTAGAATATAAAAGTGAAATCTTAATGTAAAACATGCCATGATAGGTGTAAAATATACATGCAAATGTTCAGGTCTGTTGTGTTCATGGCTTCTGTTTATAGAGGGTACAAATAATAATACATAAATATTATTATATGGGAACTTCCGAGGCGATAATAGGAATAATTTATTCCCTATTATCGCCTCGGAAGTTCCCCATATAATAATATTTATGTATTATTATTTGTACCCAGTATATTACCACTGGGAACTACTATTCGTGCTGTTTCGTCCAATAAATGTTTGTCTACAACACAAGTATTCAGCCTACTGGGAGATACTTGCATTAATAGGAAAGTATCGGACCATATATTGTTCTTCGTTTTTTTCTATTGTTGTTTGTCTGTCAATTTTTCCGAGTGCTAACACATACTTCTTTGTTCTATTATTCTTCTGTTTATAGAGCGTGTTTTGTGTTCATATACACAGCCATTTGATTTTACCTGTGAGCCAAATAATTCTGTCATGCTTATTTTCTTAACAGCATTATTTCTCTTACTATGGACATTTTTTCTGTTCTAATTACTAAAATGTAATTATTAATCTGAAGCACTAGTATGGTGAAGTTTAATGCTTCACCCACCTATGACATTGTATGTTATGGGATGTCCTTTACCCTTTTACTTTAAATTAAACTCACTAAAGCAGACAACTGTTATCACAACATATGGGTGATGGAATCTTTAAATTCATTTCAGAACTCTTTTGTTATGTGCTGTTTCTTTGGTTAAATTAGTGAGACACCTGAAATGTTTGTTATCAGTTTTCATGTAACAAAAACATTGAATAGGGTAAACTTGAGACTTTATGTCACATAACTAGGTAGTGAATATGTTAAGGTATGCTACTTGCCTGCTGTTTCTTCCTTTGTGTATAATTTTGATAATTACATTATAAATTGTATCTAATTAATTTTAAGTATAAGCAAGTTATATAAAACTTTCAGTTATTTAAATAAAGTATACATTGGATAAACTAAGAAAATGTTTTTATTTGTTTGTTTGTTTGCTTTTTTTCCCAACATATTTTTATATTCTTTCTTTCATATAAATATCACTATCATTTAATCACATAATTTCTGAAATAGAAAAAAATAATGTCAAACAACAATAAAGTAGTTGACTAGCTCATTTATTTAACACCTTGACTCTAGCTTAAGTATTGCATGCTGTAGTAATAGTAGTTGTTAAACATACTTAGTGTGTGTGGACATGCATGCATTTGTGTTGTAAATGCTGCCATCGTTGGCTTATGCATGATTTTATGTTTCTTTGTTTTCTGTGCCAAACATTATTCCCTTAAATGTTTGTCCAATTTATTTGTTTGAGCATTGTTGAATCTGCAGTCTTATTGCTGGTATAGTTGTTATGTTTATTTTATAAACGCTCTGGGTGCTGTGAAGTCTTTCACAATCTATTGTGAAAAGACAGACTTCAGTATCAACTTTTGAACTGACTCACTGGATAATAATGAAGGTAGATCTGTGAAGTAAACAAAAACACTATTGTTTGTGTTGTTTATGAATATTAATGATAAATGGATTAATTTATAATAGTTAACATTTGACTTTTGAAAATGTTATTTTCTGGATCATAAGTTGGTTTTGAGACAAGAGTATATAATTTGAACACTGGAGCTGCTCCACTTCTGACACAAATCTGGGATTCAAGTTATCAGTCTATCTAAACTTGTCTTCTATATTTCTCTTCTCTTCTCTTACACACACTTCCATCTTTTCACAAATAATTTTTTTTTTTTACATAATATTCACAGGTGCACACATACACTTTGTAATTGTTTTTCTTGTTTGTTGATCCAGCGGCCTGTGTGATTTTGTCCTCTTTGCTACAGTGCATTGATTGTATTGCTGGGGAGTCTGGATTTCCTGCCCACCCAGGTTTTCTTTTTCTACTATAGAAAAATATGCTAAACATTTACTTGACAATGTTTGGAAAGAAATTATAATTTATTTTTGAAATTTCTCCTGTGTATATAACCTATATTAAAGATTTTCAGCTTCTATCCCTTTA
>JAVIAB010000092.1:58113144-58360644 GCA_032433765.1 Megaustenia siamemsis
TGTAAAATAAAACAAAGAACCACATTGTTTTTCTTCTTTCCTTCCTCATTTGACTTTCTTCATCGAGGAGAGAGATAGTTTTCAGACTTTTGCTCTATGAGTGGCTACTTCTGCTCCAATGTTTTGAAAATTTCTAGATTCTGTCTATCCAATGTTTGAGGGTTATAATATTGGTCTGTTGTTTTTACCTGTTGATAGTATGAATTATGTTTAGTCTGTCTTCTTATGTGGCCAAACCATTTAATTTATTGTAAACAGCCACAAGGTAGGGGAAGAGAATTAACATCACATCTGGCAAACAGTATTAAGATAATAGTTGATAATTTGGAAAATTGATTTCACTGACAACCTTGAAGGTGCTCCTCAAGTTATAGTGAAGAATTTAGTATTATGACGGGTCAAGCAGTACACTTAAAAGAAACATGAAAAATAAAAATGAAATGCCTTGATCCAGCTGCCAATTGGCCAAGTGAATTAGAAGAAAGACATCCTGGTACCAAAAATGTCATGCAGGAGTGTTGGACTGAAAGTTGTAAAGTATATCTATCTATTGTGTTTTTTGAGCCAAAGATGGCACTTGTGGCAGTCTAGACTCTCCATGTCTGGCAATCTTTTTAATCAATCATCAGACCCTGCACAGAACCTGCGTTGTATCTCACCACATATTTCTGTTCTGACTGAGTCTCTTTCATCAAGGGAACTGATGCCTGCTGTTTTTGTCTCTTGCTTCAGTGTTCTTTTTAGTGTTTCCCTAGGTCTGCCTCTCCTTCTTTTACCCTCTGGTTCAAAACTGAGCGCTTACTTTGAGAATGTAGCAAAATATAGATGCTTAGATAAATTGAAATTATGAATGTACTGAAATAAAGTGAGGAATGTTTATGTTATAAATGTACTGAAATAAAGAGAGCAATATTTATGTTACAAATGTACTGAAATAAAGAGAGAATATTTATGTTATAAATGTACTGAAATAAAGAGAGGAATATTTATGTTATAAATGTACTGAAATAAAGAGAGGAATATTTATGTTATAAATGTACTGAAATAAAGAGAGGAATATTTATGACACTGTTTGCCTTTTTAACTTCAAATCTAGTGTTGCTGGATGCATTCATTTAAGATAATCAATGTTTCTTGTAATGACAGTCACATAAAAATGAACATTGAAAGTATACATGATAAAGCAACACATTTGATACGTATATAGTTCTTAATATATTTTGCAAATTCAATAAGTTCTGTTAAGCTGTAAAGCTTCGTAACTTATCATTTGTATGATAGTTTTGATTGGCTGACATATTTTCAGATAAAAGCATTGAAGAGCCAAATTGATGAGCGTAAGACTAGTGGTACAAAGGGTGAAAACGCCTCTAGTCTTTCTCAAATTAACAGTCCAGAAATGCAGCTGTATGAGATACAACGTAAGTATTGTATATGCCAGTTATGTGTGTTACTGTTGATTTGATAGATTTTTCAACACTTTAATTGTTTCACGTTTGGTTCATTTCTTCCCTGTCTAGGTTTTTTTAATTTTCTATCCTTTGTTTTTATGCAATATTCTTGCCTGTTTTTTCCTTTGTTGTTTTTCAAGGGTTTAGTTTTCTGTCATTTCTTTTTCTAAACCTTGATTTTCTATAATGGTCTTATATCTATCTTTTCCCACTTTAGCGTTCATGTCACCCATAACAATCAAGATATCTGAAGATTTCACTTGCTTCATAACTTTATTTAGATCTTCGTAGTATGCCTCTATTTGTTCATCTGTATAGTCTTGAGTATGTCTGTATTATTGCTATATCACATGGTTTTGCCTTAATTTTTAATAGTATAATCCTACCATTGTATGTCCAGTAGGTATTTATATATTTTTGTAGCTCTCATTTTATTAGTATGCCTACCCTCTTTGATGTTCTGTTATGTTACCTGAATATATAAATGTATATTTTTCGTCTTGTATGTATCCACTTCTTTCCATCTCAGTGCGCTCACTGATGATGATAAGTTTTTCTGTGCGTTAATCTACTTTTTTGTTTTTCTATCCTTTATGTTTTCTTTGATTTGGCCTTTTAAACTTTAAATTATGAAGTACATTTTGTATATTTGTTGCAAAATTTGTTAAGAATAAATGTTAATTAGTTGTTTTTTAATGAGGATTTAACTATTTCTTATATCCTATAATCTGTAAATAAAGTGAAAATGTTAATGAGATCAATAGTAGACTAAAAAGGAATTGAAGTAAATGGTCATAACATAAACAATTTGCAATATGCAGATGACACAATCTTAATAGTAGAGATGGAGAATGAACTACAGGATATGGACATATTAGTAAAAGAGCACAACAAGAAAGGTCTCAGTCTGAAGAGTAAGAAAACAGAAGTAATGGTCATATCAAAAAAACAATCATCACCATCATGATACATAAAAATAAACAGGACAAATCTGAAACAAGGGCAACATGTCAAATATATGGGCAAAATAATATCAGATGGAAGATCACCACAGAAATAAAACACAGAATATCTCAGGCCAAAATAACATTTCAGAAAATTAAAAATTCTTGTGCAACAAGTCCATAGAAGTGAGAGAACGAGTTCATTGGTGCTATATAGAGCCAATTCTGACCTTATGGAATCATGGAGAACAGATAAACAAATTAAAAGATGGTTAGAGGCCAAAGAGATGGGATTTCTCAGAAGAATATTGATAGTTTCCTGGAGAGCTAAAAAAAAAAAAAAACTAACGGGTATTCTCAAAGAGGCCAACACAAAAAAGGAGCTGCTAAAAATCAGTAGAAAGAAACAATTGACATTTTTCGGGCACATTATGAGAAGAGGAAAGCTGGAGTACTTGGTTCAACTGGCAAAATACAGGGAAAGAGAGATCATGAATGACAAAGAGAGAAGATACTAGATAGTTTGGTATCATGGCATGGAAAACAGTAAACAACAGTATTGATACAATGCACTGTAGGATAAAAAATTGTGGAAGGTCATGATCGCCTATGCCAACCGGTATGGCGCATGAAGATGATGATAGTCTGTAAAGTAGTGTTTATAAAAAAAACTACATTTACAAAAAACCATGTAATGTGCTATGGACAGACCTGCGTGAAGGTGATATTCTCAATGAATTGTATAAAGTGATCATGCTGATGATTTCTATATTCACCTGGTTGTTGTTATTGTTTCTGTTCACTGGATCATTGCTCCTTTTGTTGTCCATCCTTTAAAAGGCATTATATGGGCATAGGTGCATTTGGTTGTGATTTATGGCAAGTTGTGGTATACTGCCTTTTGGCCTTGCACTTTCAACTTAAGAATAGCATTTTAGGAGTTTGCCAGGTTGGCTTCAATCTTGATCCTTACTTGCTTGACTATATTGTTTCCTGGCCCCACTGAGGAGATGGATTTATCTACTGTTGTTCACTATCCTGACTAATATCAACCCAGGTCCTGTTTAGCATCTGGACCAATCCAACTGTCGACTTTCAACTGCCAAGAATTCTTTAACATGCACAGAGTGCACATAAACACAACTGTATTTGGCTGTTATCTGAGAGAGTTTGATGCTGCATCTCACTATCTATAGACCAGGGGAGGCCAATCCACGAAGAGACCATAGATTTGACTAGAAACGTTTTCACTGATTGTGGCAGGATTCTAACCCGAGACCTTCCTGTCCAGGGGAAAACATCTTACCTCAAGAACATCCAATCCCTCCATAATATATACATTTTTATTTTTATTTTAGAGCATGCAAGAATAAAAGGATTAGCCTGCACATATATTTATGGCTTATATATATGTATGCACTGTTTATATGGGGACCAGACAAGTGTGGTGTAAATTAACATTATTCTTATTTTCCATGATCATGTTCAGTTTAAAAACCAGTTTCCTTCAGTTTTTGAGAGAAATTCTTTAGCTATGAGTTATTTTATCTTTCAAAGAAAAATCTTATGAGATGAAAATATGATGTCTGCCTTTTTTGTTACATCATTAGGTACTGTATATTTAAACATCATAAGAGCTGAGATTATTTTTAGTGCCTGTTTTGATGCTGCATATTTTGTGTAGAATATGCTTATAATAGAAAGTACATGTAATAGAATGTGCTTATAAACATAAAATGTGTATCTCCTCTTTTGATGTATGAAATTAATATATTCATTTGTGTTCATCAAGAACTCTGTTTAGATTCAGATCTGATATTCTTATAGATATATATCTGAGAGACTTATAAATCCAGGCCTCCTGCAAGGTTCTCCACTCTCATCGGTTTTGTTTAACATACTTAACTGTGTCACACAGACACAGTTGGGTGGATTAGGTTGCATCCATACATATGCCAATGACATTCGAGTTTACATCCAGGACAGGAACTGTAATGACATCACCTAGAAATTGCAGACCATGACTGATCAAATCATTGACTGGTGTGGCAGTAACAGGGCTGTGATCAATCCTGGAAAGGCCAAGTAGCTCTGGTGCTCATTGAACGATCACATTGTGCAAGTGGAGCTGCCTTTTCTGGAGTATAATGGAGCTCACATTAAAGTGTCCTAGATTGAGGTACCTTGGAATATGTTTTGACAGATCAGTGTCCTTCAAATATCATATTAATGGTGTAGTCCATTCTGCCAGGAAAGGAGTGAATGTCATAAAGGTTATGGTGTGGTCTGGTTTCCATCAACAAATGCTATTCCTCTTAATGCACTCACTGGTTTTATCAGTCATTGTCTATGGGCTGGATCTTCTTACCCTATCTCACGCTCAGTTGGCTAAGTTGGAAAAGATGCAGAACAAGGCTATGTGAGCCGTGTTGAGATGCACCAAAGAAACGCCAATCCCAGATTTGCGATTCCTGTTGAATCTTTCAAGCATTAAACATAACACAAATACATGTAAGCAAAAGCGTACCTGGGGTTGGCATGTAACAAATTATATCCACTGCTACCAGAATTACAGCCAGTGAAAGGCAGCCACTTTAAGCACGGGAGATCTTGGTTGGTAGAGGCTGAGACAACACTAAGGGGCGTATGTAACAAGGACATACCTACTGTCAGGGATTGGATAGATGTGCATGAAGGTGTGGGCTAACCAAAGTCATCATAAACTTGGACAGGAAATGCTGTGACTTGGGTGCAGAGCATGACCTAGTCTGAAATCTAGGAGGTACTGCAGCTGCATTCCCCAGCCTCAAGACCCAATCATCTATACTGATGGCTTGGTCACTAGGGCTGTGCATAGTGGCTGGGGTTTTGTTGCATATTCTAATGGAAAGTTTATAGATAAAGCTGCAGGTGCATACAAGACTACTACGCCTGGAGATTGAGGTTGTAACAGAAGCTGTCCCTTGACTAATTAAAAGACCACCAACACATGTGGTCAAATTGACTGACTCACAAAACATGCTTCACCTGATTGACAAGAAAACATTCCAAAGGGAGTGGGTGCAACTACTTGACATATCTCATGTCAACAGCCTAACTTGATAACAGCCCTGGATATGTGGGAAGTTCATAGCAATGAGATGGCAGACAAGTTGGCAGAGTCTGCCATTATGCAGGAAGCTTTAAAATTGGACACATATGACATTGCAAGGGCTTTAAAAGAACACCTCTCATAGGATGGCAACAAGGAAGTTGAGGATAATCCACACATCAAAAGAATGGTGGAACACAGCGCCATGAAGGGTTCAAGCAGGAAAAGCATCCTCAGTGGCAAAGAACGCAGTACATTCAATCAAAACAGGACAAGAACAATCAGTAGATGAACACTTTACTGGTTGCTGGAATGGGTGGCAGAGCAGCTATGGAATGCCTCCACTGTGATGATGCCTATCCGAACTAAAATTTAAAGACTTTTGTCTAAATATTCCTTTGATCCTACCTCTCATACTACCTCTCATATCTATCATATATATTCCTGATATTTAGCACTTCATCACATTTATTTATATCTCCCACCATTTTAAATGTTATTTCACATTGACCATAACTGCATACATCACTGAAATCATGATGCTGGATGTATGGTTAATGTGCTTGTTTTTGACAAGAAGGGTCCAAGTTCAGTTCTCAGATGGGCAAAATTTGTGTTGAATCAACACAACTTCAGGGTTTATCCATCCTCTGAGAATGGGTACCAGATATTATTTCTGGGAACGTAGAGTGGTCCAGTGTAATACCAATACATCACCTATAAAATATGCATTGGTCATTGAAAAATGTGGGCACTAACACCATATTCTTCATATGCTCTAAGGAGATTTGGGGAATATTTACTTACTTATAAAAATCACTCCTGCCAGCACTTGACTTTTTTCAATGTCTTAAATGTCTTTTTTATTTCTAAAATATAGAATCCAAAGATCTAAGAGACTCCAATCTTTTAGTAAAATCACTTCATAATTTTGCTACTTGTAGTATTGTTTTTAGCTCCCTGATGAAAGTTAGCCACACCTTTCAACACATCTTGTTTACCATTGTGTATCCTTACTGATGTAAATGTGACTTTTAAATTATATTTTATTTTTATTTTTCCTTTGCTTGTCAGTTTCATTATGGCCTTCTGTATTATGATTTTAATTATCTTCTCGTTTTGAAAATATGACGTGTAACCACTTTGTGTTTGATTGTACAAAGAAAGATTAGATATTTTACGATGGTTTAAAAAATCAGATTGGCTTACAAGTGATTTTATAAATTCTCAGACCTTACAGAGCGAGAACGAGGTAACAGAAAGCATGGAGTGAATTTAATAAATAAATGTACCAGTGAACCATATTGTACAACTGTGTTCTACTATAGTGACTTAACATACAGTGTTGTGTTATGGTGTTTCTATCTCATTATTTTTTACTTTTCACATACATTTTATTTATAATGTTGAATATACTTTTTGTGTTGATAATTGGCTAGCCAGAGATAACTTTATTATACTCCTGGCAGCTCCATGGATGATCAATCCATTTTAAGAGTTGGTGATTGGTATGCATGTTATAGTTGTAATGATTGCTGGTTAAGCACAGTCTATATCCACCTCTCAATTGATACCCCTGTTTATTTTTTTCTTTATCTTTTACTATCTGTTTCCTATTCTCAGTTGTGAAACATTTTATTTCAAATTCATGCAGTCTTTTAATTATACTTTCATTAATTAGCGAAGTGTGTCTTTTATTTTCTTGCTCATTGAAGTCCATGCAGTAATATTAATTTTTCTGAATCATTTTATTTGTTTTTTCCCCCATGTTATCACTTGATCCTTCTTTTTGTACTTACATTTTATTTGAAATTAATGCAGTTTTTCAATAGTTGATTGAAGTGTCTTTTTTACTTTTCTTGTTGGTTATCTCCTATTTAGTAATCATAGGAGTCATCCAGTTTGTAGTGTTGTCTCTGTTCCTATTGTAAAAGTTGTATCAATCGTCATAGTGTGATCTAACAATTTTCTCCTCAAAACATGTTTGAGAAATGAATCTACACTCAATATGATGTGTGCAGCGAGTTTACTTAGTATATTAACATCACTCAGCACTTTCTAATCAGTCTTTTAGTTATCCTTGGATTTCGTATTTTTGTATATATTTTTTGTAGTAAACTGTAGTTGTTTACATGTAGTAATTTAAACATCACATGAGCATGGAATAGCTGTTCTACAGTAACATATGAAAAATAATGTTATTTAATGGTGGCATGTGAATTTAAATGAATCATTGTCTGTTATTCATCACTTCAATTAGATAGCAGCATTATTTACAACTGTACTGAGCCAACTTGAAGATAATTTTTGCCAGAGAATTTATTTGTTAGATTACTTTTGCTGCTAGCAGTTTTAATAAACTTAATGAGGAGGATCTAGCCTAACAGGAAATTCTTGATATTTGACATTTACACCATATTGGGTACTGTGAGTCTGATCATTCCTCCCTCAGTGAGGATGACATTTGGACTTTGTAAAAGATTTGTTATAAAATGTAATTATTGCAAATCAAGTGTTTTTGCATTTATGTATAATCTATATAATTTTACATACTTAACATCATTTTTACATTATTTGTTAATATTAAGCTTGCATTAAAAATGGCACATATATCAATAAGAAATAACCACTGCTGAGATTAAATGTGTTGACAGGAAATAGCATGAGAGATAAGATCAGAAAAGAAGAACTGAGAAAAAAGCTAGGTGTAATTCCTGCCATAGAATACATAAAGAAACAACAGATAGTGGTTTGACCATGTGATAGATAAAACAGAAAGACCAAAATACAACACAACAAGCCTTTAACAAATGTTGCAAGAACACCACAGACTCAAGGGACAACCATGAAAAAGATGGATTGTGAGAAACACAAGAAAACATAACAGCAGCAGGGGCCTGGGAATAGCAAAAGATCACAAATTATATCTCTTCTCCATGCTGAAAGGGAAATGAGGTAGGAAATAAGAAGGAAATTTATATATATATATATAATATATATATATACATATATATACACACACATACATACATATATTGTGGCAGAGAATAGTTATGAGAAGTAAGAATATAAGGATTCAGAAATTTGCCCAAAACATATTCATGGCAATTTACACTGTAAGTCCTATGTGATGTTGCATCTTTCAAACTAACACAATTAATTTCATCATATGTTTTGAGGACTTTTTGTGCTTTCTCTCTCTCTGCTGTCGTCTGTCTTGACCAGACTGAGAAGCCTGTTTCCTTGACTGCCATGAGAATAAGTATGGTCTTGGTCAGCTTTGGCTTGCTGACACTAATGCCACCAATCTGATATGTGCTACTGACTGCTATAAGCTTGTTCACTGCATCCTTGGTCCTAAATAAAATGGGAAAAAAATTATTTTCAGCTTAATTAAATAACAATTCTATCTATTTCT
Organism: Megaustenia siamemsis; assembly: GCA_032433765.1. Classification (NCBI taxonomy): domain Eukaryota; kingdom Metazoa; phylum Mollusca; class Gastropoda; order Stylommatophora; family Ariophantidae; genus Megaustenia; species Megaustenia siamemsis. The sequence continues at coordinate 58,122,049 of JAVIAB010000092.1, forward strand.
ATGCTTTAGTACATTTAAGTTTGTGATCTTTACCTGTCTAGTTATTTAGCAAAAGAAGAAAAGGAAAGTAAACTTACTTATTATTAAAATTCGAGTATTAAGTCTAAGAAGCTTATTTATCATAATAATCATTGCCCTGAACTGATCATTTGCAGGGGAAGCTAGTAAACAGATTCATGAGTACAAGTTTAAGTTACAAAAGGCTGATCAGGATATAGCTACATTGGAGGGAATGGTATGTATTGAATACAAATTTGACTCATTCTTATAAAATAATAAAGTTTAGTATCCATGACATCAGAACACTTGCTCTTTAAAACATCTACCTTAGTTTTATGCAGTCATGATGACAAATACAGAATTCCTTCCTGCAAAGTCTGACTGGAATGTTTGTCTAGCCCATCACTCCCAGAAAAATTACACCACAACTATATATTTTATATTACGATCCACCTAATTCACATTTTATCTCTCTTATTAACATTGACCACCTATAATTTGTTTATACAGAAATATAATTTCATAGAAAAAGCTATAAAAACAATGAAAAAGGGAAAGGCAGCAGGACCTGACAATATACAGCTAGAGATGATACAAGCTCTAGAAGATTTTGGCATTGAAGTGATCACAAACATATTCAATGATATATACCATACAGGATACATACCAAATGAACTAAAAACATCAAATTTCATTGCATTGCCTAAAAAGAATGGTGCAGTTGAATGCAGTGATTTTAGAACAATAAGCCTAATGAGCCAGGTAACCAAAATTTTACTAAAAGTTATACAGGGAAGGATTCAGAATAAAATCAATACTGAATTAGATGAGCAACAATTTGGATTCTGGAAAAACAGGGGGAGGGGGGGTACAAAAGAAGCCATATTTAGCATGAGATCATTGATTGAAAAGTACATAGAAGTAAACAAACCAATATATGCCTGCTTCATAGACTACACCAAAGCTTTCGATAGAATACACCATAATCAACTTATAAGACTGCCATAAGGATATAAATCTAGACGACACAGGCATACGACTAATATGTAATTTGTACTGGGAGCAAACAGCAATAATAAAATATAACAAGGAGAACTCTACACCCATGGATATAAAAAGAGGAGCAAGACAAGGATGCATCCTATCACCAAGCTTGTTCAATCTATGCACTGAGCAAAGCTTTAAAAACATCTCAGTGATGCCAGGCCAAAACATTAATGGAAAGATAATCAATAACCTAAGATATGCTGATGATACTGTTCTACTAGCAGAAAATCTTAAAGACCTACAACAATTGCTTAATGTGCTAAACATAACAAGCAAAAAAATATGGACTAGACATGAATAAAGATAAAATGAAGACCTACAAATAAATATCACAGCTGAAGGAATACATCTGGAGACAGTCCAGAGCTACAACTACCTTGGACATACTATAACCAGTGATGGAAAATGTAAAATTGAAATAAACAAAAGAATAGGTATGGCAAAAAGTAATTTTAATGCCATGAAAAATATACTAACAACAAAACAAATAAAGGTAGGGCTGAAGCTAAGAATAGCAAAATGTTACATCTTCTCAATATTCCTGTATGGTTCAGAAATATGGACATTAGACAAGAAAACAGAACAGAAAATTGAAGCCTTTTAAATGTGGATTTATAGAATAGGTAGAATTGGATGGAAAGAAAAGAAAACAAATAATGAAGTTTTAAAACAACTAAAAATAAAAAGAGAGCTACTAAATACAATTAAGACAAGACAAATGAAATTTTTGGGGCACGTTAAAAGACACAACAGCCTACTAAAAGTAATATTGGAAGGGAAAATACAAGGTAAAAGAGGCAGACCAAGACTAACATGGATGAGAAACATCAAAAGATGGACAAGTCAATCTATGACAACCTGCACCATCAAAGCAAGAAATAGAGTGGAATGGCAATCCATGGTAGCCAACCTGCGTTGCGGAGACGGCACTCGATGATGATGATGATAATTTCATAATTTCTGCTAGTAAAAGTGAAAATCATAAATATAATTTTATAGTTTCAGTGAGTAAAGGTAAAAGTAAAAATTTTTTTGACGGTTTCAATTTTCTGAAATTTATCTTCGTAGTTGAACTATATTTTTGTGTTCATGATGATGACAAAAGCAACAGTCATAAATACTGGGCTATAAGGACAACAATTGTTATTTAAGCAAATTTTTTAGATGAACTGAAACAACAGACACCACAATGTTGGCAGCGTTACATAAACAATAGCTATTTTTATAGCGGAAATGCGAGAAAAGATAACGAAAGCTGCGTAGACAGCAATCCTGCATTTAAGTTAGAAACATCATAATTTTTGTCAGGGGAAGGGCTTCATTTGTGTCAACGCGACTTAAGTAATTTCAGCTAAAGAACATGTCCCGAACAGGCGTGTCGTGTATTTATTATAGATCAAAAGTCAAGCAAAACCTTGTGGAAATTGGACCTTTTTACGAGATTTATCTAAATCTTCTTCTTCTGCGATCATGGCTCATTCAGAATGGGATTCTGGACTCTCCTATGAAGGCAGCTGTCTGTTTCAGTGATTTGGTTGCTCCATAGAGTTTCTCTTCCAGGGAATTGCGTGTGGGCCACATTGTCCTCAACAGGCCTGTGTGCTGGGTACAATCCTGTAGAATGTGTTTTGTTGTCATGTTATCCATAGTACAGTGACATTGGCTGGTAGTTCCTATTTTGAGTTTGGTAAACATGTGGTTTCTTATTCTGTTGTCGCCAGTGCGTAGACAAAGTATGATGACTTGATCCCTCCTTGATTTATCTAAATCATTTTGTTATTAAAATATGTTCTCACTCTTTCAGTGCTGTTGTTTAGATTGAACTGTGTATTTCTTTGAGTTTGTTAGGAATTGTGTCAACTAACAAGATTCAGAATTGTGATTAATAATACTTGTTTATATCCAGTATAGCTGTAGCTATTTTTCTCACCTCAGCCTTACTCAATTTGGGTCTATACCTTTGGTCCCTATATTACACTGAGTCTGGCTCGTACTGTCCATATTTCCAGTTTTTGTCATTGATTTCCTAATATATGAAATGTAGTTAATAACATTAAATAACACATTTCTTCACATCTTTTCATAACAATAATGAACCTATGTGTCTATGTGTAAATGAAAATCAGTAATGTTTTGTATAAAGGTGTCAATATTATTAGAAGATAAGTATGTTTTATTTTCAGTTATGTACTTTTTTTTCTTCTTGTATGTTTGTTAACTGTTAATCTTTTATCTGTACTCAGGATCATAGTGAAAAGTATTCCACCTACATGTTACTTTGCCTTTCTTTACATCACATATAGGTAACACGATTGGATACTCAAATGAAGAGATTCAAAAGTGATGCTGAAAGGGCAGAAGAAATGGAGGATGAGCTTAAACAGGAGAAAAGAAAGTTGCAGAAAGAGGTACTGTGTAGAGAAATAGAATAATGAGGTTGGGTTTAATGGGAAGATATGAGAATGATTAACTTACATGAAAGTGTTAAGTCTCTTGAAGTGTAAAAATTGAAAGATTAGTAAGAAATTTCTAGCCATAGAAGCCAACTGTGAGTATTACACGACAGGACCTTTTTTGGAATCCCCAGGGGAGAAGACAAACAGGAAGACCAAAATATTCTTGGAGAAGACCAGTGGAAGCAGAGATGAAGCAGATGAGGAAGACATGAAATAATTTTAAAAGAATGACAAGAAATAGAACTGTTTGGAAAGTGTTCATTGAAGATCTATGTTCCATAGGGAGCTGAAAGGAAGAAGAAGAAGTCTAAATGGCTGGAGATAGTGCATGATACAATGTATGAAAAGGGCTTTTTTGGGTGTCTCACCATACTCTATGCTGTTCCCTCCACCCGGCTGGAGTTGACATTTATCTTCATCCATGTACACTGAGGTCTAGGTGGTTTAAAGTTACGATGTTGGCCTCTGGACAGGAAGGGTTCAAATCCTGCCATAGGCAGTGGAAATTTTTATATTTTAAACCACAGTTTCTTTATCCATCTCTCAGTCTGTGGGTAGTGAGACTTGATGTTTAAATTTCTTGGATAATAACGAAAAGACAGAATTATCTTAATTGATAACAGAATATTGAAACTGAAATGTTTTTATTATAACAAAATGAGTCATTTTAAAATTAAGTTTAGTGATAGATATTCTATCTCTGTAAAATAAATATACAATGGAATAAGCAGTTAAACTAGTTGAGAGAGGAAACAAACTACAACATTTGGGCAAAAGCCTTCATCTGGTACAAAACAACAAATATTCTAAAAAAAGGAACTACTCTAAAGCAGCAAATAATATAAAGACAAAAGTTGAAAGGCCAAACAGTTGAACACTGATCTATTCTATCTCTGCAGTGAGAGTGTCACTGAAACAGCTGTAAAATGTCTGCTGGCATTATTCTATCACTGATTGTAAGATCAGTTGCAAGATCAGACTATAATGGAAATATTTATCTGTGCAGGATTAAACATAACTTCACAGCATAGAGTTTGAAATGCCTGTGCGCTGCTGTAGCCTGAAAGGGGAGTAAAGAATTGTAGCTCTGTTCCTTACCAAGCATGTTCATTAGAGGCAACTAAGGAGGGCTGAGCAAGGGGCTGGCTATCCTGTACTGTAAAAAAGTAGGCTGTAAAAACTTCACAAACATCTATCTATCTATTGTCCTTTCGAGCCGAAGATGGCACATAGGGCAGAACCACAATCTCAAAAGCAGAAACCTTGCATGCCAAAATGGCACATATTGCAGAGATCACCACTTCTAAAATCTATGGCTCTGTTTCCATAGCAATACTTTTTACAATGACAGCTTGTCAAGCCATTGATCAACCTCCTTAGTCACCTCTTACGACATGCCTGAAAGGTCACAGTGTCACTATTCTCTACTTCCCTCATAATGAGGCCCCGGTACCACACGGGATGGACAAGGCAAAAAAAGCAAATCCAGGAAAGATAAGGGCTCTCTGTCTAAGAGATGTATGACGCAATCCAGAGGAAGCCACAAGGAGTCCAGGTCGCTGACTCACCTTTTGTCCACCAGGAAACTTTCCAGAATTGACACCTGGAATGTAAAGTAAAGGTTCCCTCGACGCCAAGCTAGGCGTATGGGGAATATGGTGTTAGTGACCATATTTTTCTATGACTATGGCACATTTTTGGGTGATGTGGTTGGTATCACGTCAGGCCGACTTTTCTTCCCAGAAAAAAGATCTCTCGTACCCATTTTTGGGTGATGTGGTTGGTATCACGTCAGGCCGACTTTTCTTCCCAGAAAAAAGATCTCTCGTACCCATTTTTGGGTGATGTGGTTGGTATCACGTCAGGCCGACTTTTCTTCCCAGAAAAAAGATCTCTCGTACCCATTTTTGGGTGATGTGGTTGGTATCACGTCAGGCCGACTTTTCTTCCCAGAAAAAAGATCTCTCGTACCCATTTTTGGGTGATGTGGTTGGTATCACGTCAGGCCGACTTTTCTTCCCAGAAAAAAGATCTCTCGTACCCATTTTTAGAGGTTGGGTGAACCCCAGAAGCTTGTCTGTCCGAAAAAGAGTCCACCACTGCCGGGTATTGAACCCGAACCCTTCTGGTCAGCTTGGAATGTACATAATCTAAATGAACAAGGAAAAGCCGCACAAGTAGCAGTAGAAATGGCAAACTACAAAATAGATATTCTTGGAATATGTGAAACAAAGTGGTTAGGGACAGAAAATTTCATTCTGGTGTTTTATGTGGTTCACACTGTTGTTTTCATGCATGACCGCTGGTGCTTGACTGATCTCAAGGCTGCTTGTGATTCCAGTGGCTAGCCAGTTTCTGCATGGTGGAGAAAACAAGTAATTGTACACTATTCTACAAAATCTTAACTCTCTGATTACTTCCTTAACTCCTGATCATATCTACTTCCATTCTAATATACGACATAAGATACAGTTTGATAACATTAATTTTCAACCCTCACAGTGGTATACAAATATAATTCTAATATATCACAGCCATTCTGGCATATATTCTCAACACACTTCTGTCTCTCTACTGTTCACTGAGCTCGGCTTATCTCTACAGTAATAAAGACTGTTTCACACAACCTAAAATCTACTATCTTGCTGATAACATTATTATGGCTTGTGCTACCTAAAATCAATTTCTACTGTGTTCATATAAATCCTATTCACAATAGTCACTACATCACTACTTCTCTGCATAATGGGTTCTTCTGAACTTGTTCACGTCCTCGAGGCTTTGGGTTACTTAGTGGTAACATCTTGTCTTAGGCTCAAGTCCTCTCACACAGATCTTCTGTTGAGAGCCCCATTCACTTCCCTAATCACTTGTCAAATGCCCAAATGTACAAGTCTTTGTCTTCCTATTCCGTAGTTCTCCCACCTAAGTTTGTAGTTCTCCCACTTGATCCTTCAAGGTTCAGACTTTTGCATGAGCTCCCTAGAACTCATACTGAAAACAATACTGTCTCTCCTCAAATTAGGCAACTTCCATTATTCATTTATCTCTAGTCTCCCTTTCCTCACAAGTGAGATAACTCTCATTATTATTCTTACTTTATAACATAATCATTTATTGTCAGTTTAAAAAAACAAGATCACAAGATGAGAGATGAAATACCTTATATAAAAATGATGATAGTCATGATTAATGAAAGAATTCAAAACTCAGAAAATTTTTGGAAAAAAAGCTTATCACCAGCGAATTAAAAAAAAAATTTGTCTGCACACCTAGGCAAAAATAATCTTTTTTTTTCATTTCTTTCATGCAGTTTCTTTCCTTACCAACATTGTTTGTATGTTCATTATTAAATTTATTACTTGTTTTATCTTGTCACTTTTTTCCAGCTGCGAGAAGCATTAACAGAAATTGAGGAGCTACAAGACCAAAATAAGAATCTGACAGCTCGTTTGGAGCGCATACGACAATCTAGGACTGCCTTGGGCATTCAATGAAAAAATATATTTTAAGAGAACTGTGTCTTCAATCTCTGATCTCTAACTTTTTACTACTCTACCCTTTTGATAAATATCACAGAGCATCAAATACTTTTGTGATTTATCTGTGATTTTTATGACCAACTCTCTAGTTGTAAAGTGTAGCCACATTTGTGTGACCAACTTTCTGGTTGTAAAGTCTATCCACATTTGTGTAACCAACTCTCTAATTGTAAAGTCTAGCCACATTTGTGTGACCAACTCTCTAATTGTAAAGGCTAGACACATTTTGTGACTGACTTTCTGGTTGTAAAGTCTAACCACATTTGTGTGACCAACTCTCTAATTGTAAAGTCTAGCCACATTTTGTGATCAACTTTCTGGTTATAATGTCTAGCCACATTTTGTGACTGACTTTCTGGTTGTAAAGTCTAGCCACATTTTTGTGCCCAAATCTCTAATTGTAAAGTCTAGCCACATTTTTGTGCCCAACTCTCTAATTGTAAAGTCTAGCCACATTTTTGTGCCCAATTCTCTAATTGTAAAGTCTAGCCACATTTTCGTTATTGACTTTCGTATTGTAAAACCTAGCCTCATTTTTGTGACTGACTTTCTGGTTGTAAAGTCTAACCATATTTTTGTTACCAACTTTCTAATTATAAAGCCTGGCACACTTTTGTTACTGACTTTCTAGTTGTAAAGTTTAACACATTTGTGTGGCTGACGTTCTAATTGTAAAGTCTAGCCACATTTTTATGATTGATTCTCTAAGTTGTACAATCTGGCCACATTTTTGTAGGTATCTCTCTCTAGCAGGGAAAGTCAAGTTATAATATTCTGAGGTTATAAAGGTTCCTGTTTTGGATTGGAGCTACCTTAAAGAATGAATCCTAATAAAACAGTGATATTTAATATAGCTTGAGGATGATGATACGAGCACTTATTAAAAGAATATTGTGATTTGAAGGTGAAAGGTAAAGTAAGTCACATGGAATAATACAGTTTTGACTTGTAGCATGTTCAAGTCATCACACAAATGCACAATAGCATTTCAAGGAGGGTAGATCTCTTCCATCTGAATTCAGCTCGCCATTTGAGGCCCTACTTGTTTTACCAGTGGTTAAACAGCTTGGTTTTTAAAAATTGGTGCTATCTAACAGTGACTTTGTATTCAAAATTAGTGATCTTTTAATTAGAATTGATATTCAAAGTAGTTTCAAAGAAAGAGACTGATATGCAAAAGTTGTTATCATTTCTTTGGCCATGGACTGATATTGCAATCAATGACTTGCATGTCTTGTGGTGTTCTGCAGGGCAACGACAAAGCCCTTAACTTTACACAGTTTGTAACAGTCCCCACTGGGTGTCTCAAATTAGACTCACACTGTTTCCATTGTTCTCCAGCAGCTTGTCTTTGGTTTGCCTCTCTTTTTCTGGATCTTTACTAAGACTTGGTCTATCTAACTGCTGCAGGTAACTGTTTTATCACATTGTGCATTTTTATCTGGGTTGCACTTGTTGAGCAGTTGTCAGATATTGAGTTTTTTTTTCAAAAATATTCTGAGAATTTTTCTCAGGCAGGTTGTATGAAATAAGGACTGTCTTGATGTTTCCTTTTCTATTGCCCTCTAGCATTCAGACTCATAGAAAAATACTGAATGTACATAGCTCTCATATTTGTTAATTTACTTTTCATGCTGTATTTGGTAGGTCTCCTAACACTGTTCTAATGTAGTGTTCTCTAAATGGACTTTAAATTTTTAAATATATGTTTATTTGACTTGGATAATTGCAAGTGTTCTTGTTTTAAAAAGGTAAATATGAAAGGTCACCAAACAAGTTGATTTTCTACATTAAAAAGTTCACAGCACAAATGATGTAGAAACATTTGCCTAGAGTTATTTTGGCAGTGTTTTTAGCTCATTATTTTTACATTTTATGTATTTTTGATAGAACCTGTGTGCAGTGCTGTTTGTTCAGTAATATTATTTTTTGAGTGGATTGTGTATGCACAAATATAGTTAACAGATTATATACACACAAGTTTTGTTGGTGTAGCCAATGTTGTTGATTGTGAAATTTGTTTTTCACATACATTAAAATCTGTGGAAATCTATATTCAAACATATTATATTTTTGTGCATTTATTTATTACTTTTAAAAACAAGTATAGAAAATCTCCCGAAACAATGAGAGAGGGAGATGAGTAAAATCTAGAATATGCTAGACGTACTTAAAAAAAAAAATAGGATAAATTTATCAGTGCCTTATACTTCATGGAAATATTAACTGTGAAATATTTACTAATAGGAAATGTTGTACACTGGACCACACATACTCTTTAAAAAGTCTATTTTAGCCTCAGGCAGTCATGACATCAAATAGGGAATTCTCTTCCGCAAAGTCTGACCTGATTGTTTGCCTAGCCTGCCACTGCTGGAAAAATTACACCTGGACTATATCATTTATATTACAATCCGCTTAATTCACAACATTTAATATCTCATATTAACATTGAGAATCTATATGTGTTTATACAACAATACAATTTAATCATTTCTGTTAGTAAAAATAAACGTCAGATTTTTTTGGCACTTCAATTTTGTGAAAATTGTATTTGATGTAGATCTGTTTTTGTGCTCGCTCTGCCAGTGGTCATTAAAAAAAAAAAAAAAAGAAGAGCCCCCGTCACACCAAGTGGCATATAGGGAATATGGTGTTAGTGATCATAAATTTTACAGACCTTCAGCACATGATTTTTGGGATAATGTGGTCGGTATTACGCCCGTGCCACTTTACTTTCCCAGGGAAAAAAAAACGGTACCCATTTAAGGCTGGGTGAACCCGGAAGCTGTTGGTTGGGATCGAACCCTATCCCTTGTCCTTTCAGTGGTCCTAAATGATATAATATATTACGATCTGTTTAACCCTAGATTACAAAACCGCCATAAAAATAACAGCATCAAAATACAAATTCTTCCAAATTTGGACAGTTTTGCAGTGGTAACAATTTTCCACTCCCACCCCCTCCCATGAACCTTTCTAATTACTACTTCTGGTGACCCCTGAGTGTTGGATTTGTTTCAATTGATGTAGGATTTTTTTTTCATTTTGTGAGATACAATTGTATAATGCGAAAAAAAAATTCACCAATTTTCATGATATTGGTAGTTTTTCCTGCAGATGAACATACTGACGGGCTTATGGCGACCGTACCAATAGACATTGTAACACATCATGTCCATGCATTCGTATTCGTGTCATAAAACAACCTCAGCCAGGAAATCCAAGTCCCCATGTCTTGCCTAGTGTAAACATACAGCTGTGTGTCAAAAGTTCAAAGAAAATACTATTTTTTTAGCTCCTAATGTTACATTTAAGTGGTAGTAATTTTTACTACGGTATCATAAACATGTCAGTCACAGATAGGTATATCTAGAGGGGGATACACAACATTTAATCTCTCTCATATTAACATTGAAACTCTATATTTCTTTATACAACAATACAATTTAATAATAAGCAAAAGTGAAAATCATAATTATTTTGAGTGTTCAAATTTTGTTAAAATTGTATTTGAAGTAGATCTATGATTTTGTGCTTGCATTTCTGATAAAAGTGAAAGTCATAAACACTGGGCTATAAAGGAGCAATTGTTATTTTAGCAAATTTGCAAGATGAGCGGAAACAAGCCCGGCAATATTGGCAGCATTAAATAAACATGAACTGTTTTTATAGCGCGAAGGCAGGATGGCTGGTGTAGACAGCAGTCCAGAGCGTAGGTTAGAGATAGAATTTGTTTGCAGCGGACAGGGTTAATTTGTATCAAATAACCATTCAATTCATCAGCTTCAGTTGAATTGTCTAAAGAAGAATTATGGAAACATAATAAATGAGAACATTTTTAATGATTAGTTACTTTGTGGGATCCTATGTTATTTGAAAATTTGGAAAAAAAGGGATGTTCCAGATTGATCCTATGAATTTTTGACAAGAGAAATGTTCAAGGTTGATCCTATGTTATTTGGAAAAAAGAAATGTTCAAGGTTGATCCTATGTTATTTGGAAAAGAGAAATGTTCAAGGTTGATCTTATGTTATTTGGAAAAGAGAAATGTTCAAGGTTGATCCTATGTTATTTGGAAAAGAGAAATGTTCAAGGTTGATCCTATGTTATTTGAAAAAGAGGGATGTTCCTGGTTGATCTTATGTTATTTGAAAATTTAGAAAAGAGGGGTGTTCTAGGTTGATCTTATGTTATTTGAAAATTTAGAAAAGAGTGATGTTCTAGGTTTGATTCCTGTATGCTGAATGAATGTCTAAATGTAGCAGGCTTTTAATTCCAGATATCAGATGTGAATAATAATTTATATCTATGAAATGATAAAATACTTTGGTGTTAAAATTGAAGTCATTAATTTTTTTAAAATATTATTAACAGAAACAACGAAAAAATAAATATTCTCATATTAAAGACTTTACAAATGTTTGTGTATATCATGAAGAAGAGGGTCATTGTAAAAGTAATATCTGTCTTTGCAGGAAAGTCTGTCAGCAGAATAAGCTTATGTCACATTATTATTGGGTTATGTCAGAAAAGTCATTATGTTTATTATGTATTCCATGTGTGTTTGAATTCATGGGTGTTTCCAATAATGACATAAGATTAGTTTGTGGCTGTTGCTAGCGTGCCATTTTTTTTATGCCATAGTGTTAGGTTTTACATTTTTCAGTGCTCTTGTTAAGTTAGTCATAATATTGCTCTTTGGTTGTGTGTAAATGTGATTCATTGAAGCTTTTTATATAATTTCTCATATACTAGAAAAATGGAAGTCACATTGTTCGGGAAGGGGATACAAGTAAAGAAATTAGAATCAGAATAGCTAAAGCAGCAATGTCTTTCAGAAGCCTTGAAAAGTTGTGGAAATCAAAACTCATCAGCACAAACACAAAACTTAGACTATTCAAATCAAATGTACTATCAACCCTTGCATATGCATGTCAGAGCTGGAAAACAACAAAAGACATAGAAACAAAGTTGAACGCATTCAAAAATAAATGTCTAAGGAAAATACTTGGCATAGCGTGAAACGAATTCAAAACAAACGAGGAAATTAGCAAAATCTCCAATCAACCACTAATATCTTCAGTAATCAAGAAAAGACGATTGTCATATGTTGGACATGTGATGAGGAGAGATGATAACCGAATAGCAAAGCAAGCCCTCATGTGGGAAACAACAGGTAAGAGGAAAAGAGGCCAACCCAGAGAGACACTGAGAAGAACATTGATAAGAGAGGCAAGAGCAGCAGGAAGCGGCTCCCTCAATGAGATAGAGTTGCTTGCACAGAACAGAGACAAATGGCGAGATTTGATAAAATATCTTTACAAGGATTGAAAACTGCTAGAATAAAAATTTTGATAAGAGAAAAAGAATCTGGGTCTATGCCTTATGGGCCGGCTATGGCTCAAAAGGTCAATAGACAGATAGACAGAAAAACGTTTCTTTTTTGGTAGCTATATTCAGTGTATAACACAGTATGAGATAGAGTTTACAACAAAGAATATTGGAAAGTCAGATCCACGGAAATTGAAAAGAACACAAAAGTTCAGGCTAACCTATAAAATTCTTCTTAGTACCAGGTAGAGATTTCACACCTGTCTTTGGACTGATTTATCTGGGTGATCATAATGATATTTATTCATCTTTTATTTTCACTGAAATATAGATTGGATATTTCATTTCTCTCAAATGCTTTACATCTTTTTTTCTCTCTGAGTAGTCTCACCATTTCACATATATATACAGTACACTCTAGATGTAAATTTAAAACAACTCATCTTTCTTGTTTCCTTCTAGCATGTAACTGGAACTCTCACTCAATCAATTTTCATCATGGGCTGCCTTAACAGGTCCATGGGACTGCTTAAAGCTCTGGTCATCTTAAGTTATTTTCCCCAAGTCTAAAATGATTATTGTATTATGCCCAAATTTGTGTTTGTTCTTAAGTCTGGCTTTCTGTTACAGAGTATGCAGAAGGGATATTTAGTTTTTTTTTAAAAGATCTGCAATATTGATTGTGTGTATGTCACATGCCATTCTTAGAAGTTCCAGATTAGAGGAATTCTTTAAAGTACCAGATCAAAGATTATGTATTAATTTCCTGGAGAAAGCTCCTGATTTCTACATTAGGTTGATATTACTCTTTCTGTAATGCACAAGTTCTGTAATTGATTTTGATATCATGAAATAGTTTGGGTGTATTGCTCATAAATATGTGGATGATGCTTCAAGTGGTACTGAAAACAGAGTGCATAGTAATGATGAGGGATTGAGTGTTCTTGTATCTATAAAAATATTGGAAGATATGTGCAGAACAATTTTAAACTCAGTAGTTTGATTACATCACTTTGTAATTAACATTCCTGTCACTTTTTTTTGTTTAAGTTTGAGATATTTTTGTGCTATTTTTATGTTCATGTTTTTCAAATAAATATCTTTCTGTTGCATGAGTATGGGGTACAGTTGTGCAGATCACACAAAACAATACACAATGTAGGAAATAAGTAGTCTGGAATATTTTGACAGAAATATGCTCATGCTATATCATCATCAACCAAATCGTTGAAAAGAAAGTGGCTATAAAAGTATAGTTTTAGTATAAAAGTAAAAGGTGTCCCATAGCTTAATTTAAGTTATTTGAGGAGAAGGGGATCCAAACTTCACTGTACTAGGACATGATATTTGGAGATAAGGAGACTACTCAACATTGGTGTTATTTACCATCTCAATTCATTGATACCCATGTTTGTTTTTGCTGGGTCAACTGGAGAATGTTAGCCTGTGTTCAAACCCATGTTCACATTATCATCACTCCAGCATGCTATCACTACACCACTGATGTTTATGGTGTACAAATACAGAGAGGTTAGTGATTGCTTAACACATCCACTACCAAGGAGTTTAACCCTGTGGCTGCACCATTTTTATGAATTTATTCAATTTTGAAATAACAGTGAGAAAATAAATTAAAATTGATCTAAACACATAATTTTTTGGGGCAATCTGTTTACGAGGTCAGAAAAGCCGAAGTCGGATAAGAGAGTTACAAGGTTTTAGCGGAAGTAATTTGTAAACATGTCGATAAATTAAAAGCCACAAAACCTTGGTGTGCCACCTACTGGAGCCGCATTTTATGGCTCATGGTACAGAATGTGTTAATAAGTTGGTGATCAAACACACCTAAAAGATGAGCACATTAAATGTGTATCTCTGGACATGGATTTAATTTTTTTTTTTAAGGTATTGTCAACACACCTTGGCTTGTGAGAAATATTGTGTTAGTGTCCCCAAGTTTTCCCAGGCTCATTATTTGGTGATGTGGTCCATATCTCACCTGGCAGCCCCACTCTTCCAAGAAAATCTCTGGTATTTGTGAACCCCCTGAGCTATGTTGGGTAAAAGAAAATTCACATTTGAGAATTAAACTTAAATTCACCTGGTCAGTAGACTTGAGTAGATAAGCATTTGAAGCTGGATTCTGAAGAATTTTATTTTCTTGATTTGATTGATTTTATGTACACTTGCCACTTTATTAGCACTGTTTTACATGTTTGTACATTGAGCTTTGGTAAAACAGTCATGCACCAAATGATCATATATTTATTATGGATTAGTTGAACAGACATTGATGAACTGTGAGTAGACCTCTATGTGAGTTCTGTCACTTTCAACTGACAGTGAAAAGTGCACAAGCTAATGACTGCTATAGCCCACTGGTTACATAAGCTCAACATCCCCTCAGGTCATTCCTTTTGCTCATGCATTTGATTATTATTAGGCTGACTATACATACCGTTTTCAACAGAAACAGTACTGTTTTTTTTTCCTCATGTCTCCGAGCTGTCCTGTTGTTTTAATTTTAAAAATGTCAATTTTTCAGTTGTTTTTAATTAGAAAAATCTATAAAATTACTTTAAAATTAGTCAGTTATAATAAATCATAGCCTATTTTATAAATTTGTATTAAATATTTTTTTTTAATTTGTATAATCATAGTCAAATTGTTTCATACTATTGCAAGATGGAATATAGTCATATTGTTTCATACTATTGCGAGATGGAATACAGTCAAATTGTTTCATACTATTGCACGATGGAATATAGTCAAATTGTTTCATACTATTGCAAGATAGAATACAGTCCACCTCTGCATCTACCTAAACTTTTGTATGGGTTCTGCCACTGAAGAATAGTAAGTAACTCAATATTTTTAAATAATGAAACTTTTGTCTTTAATAGCCTTACATTGTCATGAATAAAGAATATCACAATACTTCCATCCATTCAGTTTTTGCCATCTCAGTGTCCTGTTTTTTTGTCTCAAGGAAACATGGTCAGCCTAATTATTGTGAATTAGCATTTGCACAAGTATTTATAAATTGGAATGTATACATAAGTGCTCATTATAAGGGAATATTGACAGCTGTCATATGAATGTCATAACACCTCAGTCTGAATACCTTGACGTTTCATGTGCCTTATGAAATTTTCCTTTTCTACCCCCCCCCCCTAAAAATGTTTGTAAATGGTGGGGGAATTAATTATAAAATCTGTGAGCATATTTCTTCATTATATAAGTTAATCGTTTTTGTTTTAACACTGACCAGGGTATTGTTCTTGTCCACTTTAAAAAATGTGTAACTCAATAAAGATTTAATAATTTCAGTGATTTTTGATCAAATTGTTTGTTGGTGAAGTTTAGCTTTAAGATTTTCTAATGATTTCAGGGAATCTTTATTCCTTGCCTTAGAAAAACTGTTATGCTTTTCAACTTTCAGAGATGCCTGGCAAGCCAGGATTGATTTTGTTTAAAGTCAATGACTATTTTACAGTTAATCATGTAGCCTTTATTTTATTTCTAGATCATTCTAAATATATTTCCATTAAATTTATTTATTTCATTATCATGTATCCTTTTCAAAGTTAATATTTTGACATTTTAATTCCTTGTTGCAATTAGCATGCAGAGAATATTTCTGTTATCACAATCAATTTTTGTTATTTTTTATTTTTTTTTAAAATACAAAATGGATAACTGCTAAGCAGTATTAATTCTACTTAATATTTTAAAGACTAAATTACTTTATTTATATAGTGACTTCTAGAAGAATGTTTTGTAAATTTGCTCAGCTTAACATAGGTTTTTAAACAAATGACACAGACTAGAAAAAAAATGCTTTCATTGTTTACAGTTTTGATTGTTACTGGTTGTCACAACTGATTCCTAAATGTGTACAATGCATCCAGTACACCAAGTGCCATATTGTCCTCAACCTCAATTTTTTAAATAGTTGGAATTCCACAAAATGGTCATACAATGTACTGAGTATAATCTACTTGTAATTATAACGTGTACAACAGACCTTAGCAAGTTTGCAGAATGATATTATTAAATTATAGATTGATTTGTGTGTTTGTTATTGTCTTTACTGGAGATTGATTCAGCTTGGTTTTTTTTTTTTCCTGTTTTATGATTACATATAAACCATATCACAGTTGTAATATCAGCAGTGGAGAACTGGTGACAACAAAATCTAGTCAATTACTGATTTTAATTATGTGCATATAAAAAAAAACAGCAACAATCCAGATAAATTCCTCATTCTGGCACAACATCCATTCACTCTTGAGACACAGACAAGGTACAAATATCAGTAAGATGACAATTCTAGGACACAATGCATAGAGAATGAACATTAAACAGCGAAAGATGTGCAATGAAAATAATAAAATTGACTAAATAATATTTCACGGAGGTAAAGGTTATATTATCATTTTAAATCAAAGACCATTATCAGAGGCAGAATGAAAAACAAAGCATAACGTAGAAGACTAAATTCTCTAAGATCATCATCATCATCACATACAGGGCCTGCTGGTGTAGGTGATCATGTCTCTCCACAACTTTCGATCTTGACAGTTATTTATCATTTCTGTTGTTGACCTTCTGCCAAGCCATTCTCTTAAGCTGTCTGATATCTTTTCTCTTTGCTTCCTTCTATCTCTTCGTCCCTCTATTTTTCAAGTTGTTACAATATATTCCAGTTGTTCTCTTCTCATTACATGGCCAAAAAATGATGATTGTTTCTTCCTAATATTGGAAATTATCTCTCTTTTTGCTTTGACCTCTCTCAGAACATCTTCATTACTCTTCTTAGCTGTCCATGGTATTCTCAACATTCTTCTGTAAAACCACATTTCTACAGACTCCAGTGATTTTCTTGTCTGTTGTCCTATTGTCCATGATTCACATCCATATGTTAAGACTGGTTCTGCATAACATTTAAGAACTCTTTTTCTTGTTTCTATTGTCAAAAATGGATTGCATAGTATCTTCCTCATTTTTTTGGAAAGCTGCTTTTGCCTGAGCCATTCTGCATCTCACCTCTTTTGTACATCTACCATCTGAGGTTAACAAATTTTCCAAATGTTTAAATTTATTTACCTGTTTTAATATTGTTCCACTTGTCTTTATTGTGCACTGAGGTGATGTCTTTTTCTTTGTTGTTACCATTACTTCTGTCTTTTTGCTATTAAGGCTCTTTTTGCTATTAAGGCTGAGGCCTTTATTTTTGCTTTCTTTCACTATAATGTCTAAAAATTCTTATAACTCATTCTCTAAGATAGAGAAGACTAATGCAAGGGAGAAATTTTAAAAAATTGTTTAGATGGCGTGGTTAAAAAGCTTCACATAGTTAATGGACAACAAAAAATTGCACAATGTTGCGGCTCTTAGGTCTTCAACAGGAATAATAACACATACACAGACATATAAGTAAATAGAATTAACATTACATAACTAACTAATAATTATATCTATCTATTGTCCTTTCGAGCCAAAGACAGCACATAGGGCAGAACCACAATCTCAAAAACAGAAACCGTGCGTGCCAAAGTGGCACATATTGCAGAGATCACTGCTTCTAAAATCTATGGCTCTGTTTCCATAACAATACTTTTTACAATGACAGCTTGTGAAGCCATCGATCAACCTCCTTAGTCGCCTCTTACGACATGCCTGGAAGGTCACAGTGTCACTATTCTTTACTTCCCTCATAATGAGGCCCCGTTAACACACAGGAAAATAGTTATATACCGAAACAAAATAATATATTAAATTAGAATGAAAGGACTTAACTACAAGATGCTGTGAACAGATACAGAGTCGGGATGACCTCACTCTGATTAATATAAGACTAGAAGTTAACAATTATTAATAAATTCAGTAAATGGGGACTGGTTGGTCTCAAGGAAAGACGCTGGCCTCGAGACAGAGAAGTTGTGGGTTCAAATCCTAGCTGCACCAGTTGGGATTTTTATCTATTATTTCTCTCTGCGGCAACCACCCCTGGTCTCAGCAGAGAGGCCCGGCTTGAAACGTCAATTACTCATCGACGGAAAAAATCTGAGTACCTCTGAAGACGGAGTTATCTGCATGTGTGGCGAGGGACCCTGTGCACACGGCTGTCAGGGAAAAATGGATTAACACGCAAAATTCAGTTCCTAGTCACTAGGGACTTCATCAGAGGTAAAAAGCTGGCGAACGAAAAAAAAAAAATTCAGTACAAAATAAACTTAGCTAAGTCAACATCTTTTCCCACCTTCAGTTTTTATTGCACACATCCCTTTTCTACACATTTTTCACCAGTTTGTTTTTTCATCCTAAACTTTCCATTTTGCTTTGTTCTTACATTTATTTTAATCTTTTTATGTATTTATTTTTGTTTCTGGTAGATTCTAAAATAAGATCTCTTCTCAAATCCTTCTAAAATAACTAGTTACAGATAGGTTAATGAAAGTGAAAACAAAGCATCAATAATACAAATCTATAGAACCACAGTCAGTCTATTGTCCTTTTGAGCCGAGGACAGCACATAGAGCAGAAATTCTAGACTCTTGTGTCTGACGATATTTGTTATCAAGTGCCAGACCTTGCACACGACACACATTGTATTTTGCCACATGTCTCTGTTCTGGGAGAGTTGCTTAATCTTGGTTAGGGAGCTGATGCCTGCTTTTGTTGCCACTCGCTTCATTGTTCTTTTTTAGTGTTTCTCTAGGTCGGTCCCTTTTTCTTTTACTCTCTGGTTCCTATATGAGGGCTCTTGAGATCATCTTGTTGCTTCTTTTCATAACATGGCCAATACATGACCATCTTCTTCCCTTAATTATAAATGAAATTGTTGGATGCCTTGTTGTTTCTCCTATTTCTGCACTAGTCTTGAATTCTTTCCATTGTATACAGCGTATTTTTCAGAAGCATTTGATTTAAAATGCGTCCAGTTTATTTTCTATTTCTTTATTTCTTTTCTAGCCCTCGTATGCATAAGTAAGAGCGGTTAATACATTTGATTTGAAAATCTTGAGCTTTGTTTTTGTGATTAGTAATCTTGATTTCAATATTTTATCAAGGTTTCTAAAAGTCATTGCTGCCTTTGCTATTGTGATTCTAATTTCTTGCTTTGTATTTCCATCTTGATCTATGTAGCTACCAAGATATGCAAAGTGATCTACTTCTTTCACTGCTTTTCCTTCAAGGTATATGATTTTCTTCTGGACGAATTTGATTTTTTATTACTTTTGTCTTTTTTGGTGGATCTCAAGTTTATTTTTCTAGTTATTGATGACAGGGCACCTGCTTTTTCGTGCATCATGTTCACATTGCTATTGATAAGAACTATGTTATCTACAAAATCAAGGTCCTCCAAGTGTCCATCCAATACCTTTATTACCTGTACAGCTTTTTTGCATTATGAATTCTATGGTAATTGTAAATAACAAGGGAGATGAAATACAACCTTATTTCACTCTGGTATCAATCTAAAACCATTCACTCAAACTTGCCTTTTTAACCACAGTACTAACAGATTAATTGGTTCTTAATGCAATTATTCTTATAATTGTGAAATTAACTGCATAGCACTTGTGGTCATACAAAAGGTATATGTATTAACAAATGCTTCTTTACTGGCAGCACTTTATTTAATTTTTTCTCAATTTCCATACTTTGTGATAACAGTACTATAAGCTGCACCTTCTGCTTGGGAAAACAATACTAACATTTATGGAAAGGAAATAAACATAACGGTCAAGTTAAGGTACGAGACTTGAATCGGCATCTTAGCACTTGAGTTTTCACCCATATGTACTCTGCTGCCTATCCAGAAGTGTTCTGAGACTTCTGGATACTGCCGCTTGAAGCATTGAAACTCACAATGTGAGGCAGCATTCCATACCTTCCCAGAGTAATACCCTGTCACCCATTTTTGCCAGCAGCTGGGTCGACCATGGGAGTGTTTTTTTTTCTAACCAAGAGCACAATTCACACTGCTTCCAGCGGGAATCAAACACAGGTTGTTCGAATGTGAGTACCCTAGTTGTGTGGTTTTTCCAACTAGGCTACCAAGGTCCCCAGGAAATAAACATCTCTTTAAGTACAACAATACATTCACTTCAACAGCACAGCCATTCAGAAAGTGATTATAATAAACATTGAGTTATTTGCGGGTCATCATCATTGCACTCCGAACATGTCCATAGGTGCTCAGATCCCCTCCTCAGCAATTCCCTCAGTGTCCAGCGACTGACGACTCCAGTTCTGTGTTGGTTGAAAAGTCTTCTTACATGGCCACTAAGTTTCTCATTTCTGGCTGTGCCCAT
Organism: Megaustenia siamemsis; assembly: GCA_032433765.1. Classification (NCBI taxonomy): domain Eukaryota; kingdom Metazoa; phylum Mollusca; class Gastropoda; order Stylommatophora; family Ariophantidae; genus Megaustenia; species Megaustenia siamemsis. The sequence goes on from JAVIAB010000092.1 coordinate 58,142,752, forward strand.
CTTAACTCCCATTTCTATCATCCGAAGAAGTGGCGTGGATCTGTGTTTGTTGAAGTCATGTGCTCTTCCCACATCTCGGAGGGCATTGATGATGTCCGCCCGATCCATTGGTTGCCCGTCCTCAGCGACAGTGCAGCTAGCCAACCTGTCCGCTCTTTCATTTCCCCGCACTCCCGCATGTCCAGGGACATAGACAAAGGTGACCTTACGTATTTTGGATTTCTGCAACGACTCTACTCATTGCATGCGTACAGAGCCCGCCTCCACTTTTTTTATCATGCTCATCGAATCACTCAGTATACATGCGTGGGTATAGTCTTGTGACTCTAACCATTTGAATGCCTTGGTCACTGCCATCGCCTCCATTGTCATGCTACTCGTGGTCATGACGTATGCACCGCTGTCTTCCTTGACTATTCTGCCTGCCGAGCATGCTGTAAATGCCCATGCACTTCTTTGGTGTCATCTTACAGATCCGTCTGTATAGATGACTGCATCTTTCTCATCGGTGTTATCACAGATGAGACCGTTGACCTCAGCATTAACCACGACCGGGTTCTGTTCCCTACTTTTCCTGTCGAGTGTGACAATACACGAGAAAGTCCCCTTGAATGACGTAGGCACCGGTATCCACTCCTCACCAACACTGATATTGGTAAGCCCACAGACCTGTTTGATGACATCTTCTGCTCGGTCCACCCATGATTTGCCTCTTTTTAGCCTGGCACCTTTCTCTGTGTTGAGCACGTGGTGCAATGGATGCTCTGTATCTGTACTAATCTTCAGGTATGCTCGTGCTCTCCAGATCTTTATTCTGTCATCCATGGTTGGAAAGTCAAGAAGATACCTCATTGCTACACAGGGAATGTCCCTCGTACATCCCAGGATAATGCACATGGCTTTATTTTGTATTTTTTCCAGCCTATCAATTTGAGTCGTACTGACAGTAAGAATTGCCAGGGCATACTCGATTGGTGAGAGGACTAATCCCTGAAACAGAAGAGTAAGTAGCCTCTGCTCAAAGTTGGCAGCTGCCATGACCTTCAAGGCGGCTAATCATTTGCGGGATTTTGTTATCACATGCTCGACGTGGTCCAGAAAACACAGGCTGCGATCAAACTTAACTCCGAGTATGTCATATGTCATCATCACTCCCATTCATACTACCGGTGTGGTATTAACGATATGATTGTTAAGGGAGAACCATGAAACTGATGCTTTATTAGGATTAACCAAGGCACCTGAAACCCCACACCAGGCAGAAATGTGATTGAATTTGTCTTGCATTGTGGAGGTGATTCCCCGTCTGTCTCTTCTCTGTCGATATACCAGAATATCATCAGCAAAAGTCATAGTTCTTCCCCTCCCATCCAGCTGTTGTTCCGTGATCATTATTGTGTACACGTTAAATAGAACTGGTGACAATGGTGAGCCTTGTGGCAGCCCTGGACAAATGGATATTGGCTCAGAAGACCAACTTCCACATCTGAGTATCACCTTCCTCTGAAACAGTGCCGCGGCGATCCATCTAATGAGGAAGGGATGCACCGCCAGTTTGAGGAGCATATGCATGAGATATTCAAATGGTACCCTGTTGTATGCATCCTCCAGATCTATAGCAGCAGCACATGTCTCCTCTCATCTGTGGAAGCCTTCGAAGACGTCATAGGCAAAGACTGCCGCATTGAGCCATGTCTCTTTGTTATATCTATAACCTCAGAGTGTGGGTGGGAATACGCGTTTCTGTTCAAAGTGACAGGTGAGGACATGGGCAACTATTTTCTCCAGCAGCTTGCCCGCAGTGTTCTGCATTGTGATGATTAATAAATATTATATCACATGACACATAAAAAAGTAAAGAGCTCCATATCGCCAAGTGGTGTATAGGGAATGCAGTGTTAGTTACCATAACTTTTATTGACCTTCGGTATATGATTTTTAGGGTAATGTGGTCGGTATTACACCCATGCCACTTTACTTTCCCAGAAAAAAAATCTGGTACTCATTTAAGGCTGGGCGAACTTGGAAGCCATCAATCAGTATCGAACACAACCTCTTGTCCTTTGTAGTCCAGTTCACTAACCACTGAGCTATCTCAGCTCCCATATCACAAGACATAGTTCAGAAGAAATCAGAAGGCATGAAACCGGTGAGTCTACAGTATCTCAGCAAAGTATGAAAACTATCTTTTATCTGTAGAATTCTACACAACCGATTCTAACCAACTGTAGACATACGTGACTCCGGGTCAGTCACACAGACTACCATAGCCAGTTGACTATATAATTTTATTAGAAAATGCAGTTGCTACTAATCTATAATTCCACAATGATTGCAAAACATCTGTAAGAAGGGCACTAGTCAAAATGTCCTTTGGCTGGCATTTTATTTATTATTGAATACAAATAAAACAAACTAATAGAAATCACTCATTTGTATCACAAATGTTTAATAACATTTTATTTAAAATAGGGAGATCAGATAAATCATATAACAAGATCAAGGAAGAATTACAATAATAATCATAAAAAATAATTTTCAGCATTTACATCAAGGACAAACCTACATTGTAAAGAGTTGTATCAGTTTCAGAGTAAATAGAATTAATTTGTAGTCACTTGATGGATATATGCTTTAGGAATGGGTGGTCTAGAGTTAAAACATTGGCCTCTGAACAAGAAGGTCTGAGACTGAATACCATCAAAGGCACTTTTATTCTGTGCAAGCATCCATTAATGAAGGTCTGTATCTTTGTGATTGTCATTTTTTGTTGTTCTCCATATTTCGTGGCCATAAAATAGAACTGATTTAAGTTGAAAATGTTTATTTTTGTATTTAACCTCATTTCAGCTTTATCCTCCTCCTCTCTCTCTCTCTGCGATCAAGACTCAATCAGAGTAGGATTCCAGACTCTCACATGAAGACAGCTGTCTGTTTAAGTAAATTGATCGACCCCACAGACAGAACATCATAATTAGAATCTGTTAGATCCACTCTGATTGAATACCTGTTAAAACATTGCACTGTGTTCTGCGCCAGTGGCCCAGTGCATCCTATTTCAGCCAGTATTTTATTCAGGTTTGCTTTCCTTAGCTTTTGTTGTCCCCAATCTTCCTGCTAGGCAGCAGATTGTCTTTTATCCAGCTTTATCCAGATTGCATCATATATCTCTTAGACAGAGAGCCTTGGATTCTAGAGAGTCTAAAAGATCTTTCGTGGATGGACTTTTCTTTGACTTGTCCATGTTTGTGAAGTTTTTGTGGTTTATTTTTTTTACAGTACTTTAAAGCCAGTCCCATGCCCAACCCTCACTTGTTGCCTCTTACAAACACACCTGGTAGAGAACAGTGCTACAATTCTTTACTCCCCTTTCAGGCCCCGGCATAACATGGATGCATGTTTTTGCATTTAGATATCTCTCAATGTTCTCATTCTATTGCATTTTAAAAATCATCTCTTGATACTGTCCCTCCTTTGTATTTGACCAACTCATCATGCTTTCCTCATTTTTGTTTTCAATTAATTTTGATCCTACCTCCTCTATAAATAGCATGTCATATAATTTATTCCAAATAATATCTTATTAGATAGAATAAACTTATCAGACATTTTCTTATTTATGAATTTCATGTCATAAAAAGATGGAATTGCTCATAATTGAAACTTTTTGTGAAACAAGTACTGTTGATTCCCTACATAAACTGCCTTCTTGTTGCCCTATAAGAAATGTTGATCTATGGCTGCTTTGCTTTGTAGACAGTCATCAAAATAATACAGGGGTTTTGTAGATCCTAAATAATTGTAAATGATGGCTTACGATGAATATGAAGTAAGTAGGGTAAATGTAACAAAAATTGTAGATGGTCAACCAAATTATTATACATTATATACAGTAATTTCAATAACAGTCCTGCTTATATTTCAATCTGCTTACAAAAAAACTTTGAAGAAATTACAACACCAAAGAGTTAACACTGCTTACATGTTTTTTTTTTTTATATTTCAAAATAGCTTAAGCACTGGTTAAATATTAAGAATCAACAACCACAGATATAGTTTAATACACATCCAATACATGATCACAAGGACGATGATGTTTTTCAGTAAACATTGACACAAAACAATCAAAAGGTCTCATGTACTTGTGAGATGCTGCATAACTTGATCTAATAAATTTCAACATTGTATTGCAACCCCTGGGTATAAAATAGTGTGGCTTTTATTCACATATATATTAACTACAAGTAAAGGTACCATTCATTATATACTATCAATCCAAGAATTTTTTTTATTGCAATTTTATTTTTGTTTATTTTCATTCCAATGCGTTGTTCAACTTTAAAAATGAGGTTTTGAAATTAATTTCCTTTTATACATCACTTGTCCCAATTGACGTAAAAATCTTTCCATCCATCCTTATTATTGAGTGCTTTCTCTATTTCCTTACAATCAAGGTCCTTGAATGTTTTCATGATATCCATATATTTTTTGGGCATTCCAGTTTTCCTCTTCCCCAAATATTCTTGAACTTTCCCTGTTTTCTTTTCTCCATATGTACTTGGACATTCCCTGATATCTCTCCCTCATATATTCTTGAACTTTCCCTGTTTTCTTTTCTCCATATGTACTTGGACATAGCCTGATTTCTCTCCCTCATATATTCTTGAACTTTCCCTGTTTTCTTTTCTCCATGTGTATTTGGACATTCCTTGATTTCTCTCCATCATATATTCTTGAGCTTTCTCTTTCCCTTTGGGTCTTATGGTGATAGTACTCATGTTTGTTTCCCATGACAATAGGCAAATTTATAAGTGATACAGTGATATTGCCAGCACTATGCCTGGTTGCTCTACCTCTCCAGAAAAAAACAAAATCACTGCTACCAATTTTCAGAGACTACATGAACCCCAAAGTCATATTATTTGGGGAGGGGGTGGGGGAGACTGCCTGGTCAGCGGATAAGCATATTAATCAGTATGTGGCTTCACAAAGTTGTGAATATAATATTTAATGGACAAAAATCATTTTACTTCCACAAATCAGTGAACAGTTATGTTTGAGACACAAATTTTAGAAATTACTTCCTTAACTTGTGAACTGTTACATTTTATTGATTAGAACTGACAAAATAGTTTACACCTCACCCATAATGGGCTGAAATCAACAATGGAGTTGAAAGATTATCTTGGAGTCAGACAATCTTATTAACAAGCACTCCAATACTCTCAATGCCTACCTCAACAACATCACCAATCTGAAACCAAAAAGAAAGAAACAGAGATGAAAAAAAAAAATTATTGTGAAAGTAAAAACGAATATGAATTTAATTTAAATGTACACGTTTTAAATTTAATCAACAGAATTGCACACCACTTTTCACTCCTAGGGAAGATAAAACATTACAATACAGGCTATTATCCATATTTATACTCTGAAGAATTAAGTTACGGGGTTCATTAATTTTCTACACAAGAAAAAAACTTTCATATTTTGATAAAACTTTTTTTTAAAAATCACATCACAAATATCAGAAGTATAAAAAAAAACATTAAAAAAATTATAGTCATTATATAATTACTGGGAGCCGCGATAGCTCAGTGGTTAGTGAACTGGACTACAAAGGACAAGAGGTAGGGTTCGATCCCAACCGATGGCTTCCGGGTTCACCCAGTCTTTAATGGGTACCGGATTTTTTTCTGGGAAAGTAATGCGGCACGGGCATAATACCGACCACATTACCCCAAAAATCAAGTGCCGAAGATGTATAAAATGTATGGTCACTAACACCATATTCACTATTCGCCACTTGGCGTGACAGGGGCTCTTTACTACTTTTTTTTATATAATTACTGCACAGTAAGATAAACAGGCTTGTTTAATGATTTGCATTTTCTTCTGTTTTATTTCATTTTTTAACACTGGAAAAATGTTGCAACTTTTAAAACCTAATTAAATTTATTTCAGCCCCAGATTGTGTAATATAAAATTTTATATGATCACAGTTTGCTTTTTTTCTATTAAAATATTCATAATATGCACCTTTGCACAAATAAAAAATACATAATTAATAAAATCACATTGTCAATGGAGCAGTTTACTGTTGAGTAAAATTAAATATATGTTGATCAAACATATTCCTTAGAGTTATAGTTATCCATTCAAACATGATGCCAAACATATAATTTGTCAATGTTACTTATTACATAAGCAAATTTTAATATTGGTGGTAGTGATAAAAGTCTTTAGGAATAAATGATAATTATTTAACACTAATAATATTACTAACATTACATTAATAACTTAAACATGCTTTTCACATATAATGGTAAGAAAATTTGATATTTCTACATAGCATTTGATATTTCTACATAATAAAGATCATCACAATTTTTTTATGAAAAAAAAGTAACTAGTCATAGTTCTCTCTCTTTCTCGTGTTCACTGGATGGCTACAAAAAACTGAATAGTTCTCTTCATCATCCACAAATGAAAGGATGTTTAGTGGGTTTAGATACACCATGTTATGGCTTGCAACTAGGCTGTGATATTTGCACCTTTTGACCCAACTCATCTGACATTTTTTTAGTGTGGCATTTTTTTAGTGCTAGCTTGCCTTCCCACTTCGATCCCTACTTGTTTGGCCAAACTGGATAGTCTATCTCTCTACTTGTTTGGCCAAACTGGATAGTCTATCTCTCTACTTGTTTGGCCAAACTGAATAGTCCATCTCCAGAAGTACCACTGGGAAATTGAGCAGGGTGTTGATTAGCTTTGTTGTTCACCAATCCTGATACATGCGGTCAGCTGTGGGTCGCTAAGCACACTCAGCTCAGTTGCTGGATAGGTGTCTTGACCCCAGACAAAATTCACATCAAATTTTAACTCAACACTTTACCACTATACCAACCTACAATCACAGGTACAGCCCAAAAAATCCACATTTTAAGGTTTTAAAAGGATTTTAAAACAACAATAAATCTAGGTTAATTCTGTTTAAAAATCTGTTAAAAATCTGAGTTATTGAGTTATTTGCGAGTGATCATCATTGCACTTCAAACATGTCCGTAGGTGCTCAAACATCATCCCCCTTCCCCAGCAAGTCTCACAGTGTCCAGCGACTGACGACTCCAGTACTGTGTTGGTTGATAAGTTTAATACACACCCACTAAGTTTCTCGTTTCTGGCTGTGCCCATCTTAACTCCAATCTCTTTCATCCGAAGGAGTGATGTAGACTTATGGTTGTCAAAGTCCTGTGCCCTTCCCACATCTCAGTTGGCACTGATGATGTCCACCCGATCCATTGGTTGACACCGTCTTCAAAGACAGCACAGCTAGCCAACCTGTCCACTCTTTCATTTCCCCATACTAACATAAATAGGTTTAGTATGCAGGTGTGGGTGAAGTCTTGTGACTCTAACCAGATGAATTGAGCCTTGAGTTATTTGTGGATCATCATCATTGCACTCCGAACATGTCCATAGGTGCTCAGATCCCCTCCTCAGCAAGTCCCGCAGTGACCAGCGACTGACGACTCCAGTTCTATGTTGGTTGATAAGTCTTCTTACACAGCCACTAAATTTCTCATTTCTGGCTGTGCCCATCTTAACTCCCATTTCCATCATCTGAATAAGTGACGTGGATCTGTGTTTGTCAAAGTCCTGTGCTCTTCCCACATCTCGGAGGGCATTAATGATGTCCGCCCGATCCTTTGGTTGCCCACCCTCAACGACAGCGCAGCTAGCCAACCTGTCCGCTCTTTCATTTCCCCATACTCCCGCATGTCCAGGGACATAGACAAAGGTGGCCGTACATATTTTGGACTTCTGCAATGACTCTACCCATCGTCATGCTACTCATGGTCATAAGATATGCATCACTGTCTTCTTTGACTATTCTGCCTGCCGAGCGTGCTGTAAATGCCCATGAACTCCTTTGGTATCGTATTACGGATCTGTCTGTATAGATGACTACATTTTCCTCATCGGTGTTACCTCAGCTTAGACCGTTGACCTCCACATTGACCAGGAATGAGTTTTGTTCACGACATTTTCTGTCAGAAAATGAAGTGTCATTTTATTGCTGTGTGATTCTGAATGAAGAAAACAAAAAGCTCACAGTGTATCCATGTGCCGAAGAGCTGTATGATGGGTTGGCCAGTCTATAATGTGGAAACTGGTTCTGGAATGTGTGACTGAAAGAGTACACATGATTCTTAACCATCCACAGCCATCAACCTTCAGCAACAAAATCTGTTGATGTTACTCATCCATATTAGTCTTGCTCTGCCTCTTTTATCTTGTATTTTCTCTTCCAAGATTACTTTTAGTTGGCTGCTGTGTCTCTTAACATAACCCAAAAATATCATTTGTTTTGTTTGAATTATGTTAAGTAGTCTTTTTTCATTTTTAATTCTTTTAAGGCTTCTTTTGTTTTCTTTTCTTTTCATCCAATTCTTCCTATTTTTCTATAAATCCACATTTCAAAGGCTTCAATTTTCTGTTCTGTTTTCTTGTTTAATGTCCATGTTTCTGCACCATATAGGAATGTTGAGATTTGTTGCATTTTACTATTCTTAGTTTTATCTAAGGTGATTTGTTTTGATGTTAGTATATTTTTCATGGTATTAAAATTCCTTTTGCCATTCCTATTTTTTCATTTATTTCAGTTTGACATTTTCCATCACTGGTTATAGTATGTCCAAAGCTGTAGCTTTGAACTGTCTCCAGGTCTATTCATTCAACTTTGATATCCACTAGTAAGTTTAGAGTATTATCTTTGTTTATGATCATGGTTTCAGTCTTTTTTGCTATTCATATCTAATCCATATTGTTTGCTTGTTATGTTTATTGCATTAAGTAATTGTTGTAGATCCTTAGGATTTTCTGCTAGTAGTACAGTATCATCAGCATATCTTAGGTTATTGATTATCTTTCCATTAATGTTTAGGCTTGGAATCTCTGTAATGTTTTTAAAGATTTGCTCAGTGTATAGATTGAACAAGCTTGGTGCATCCATGTCTTACTCTTCTTTTTATATCAATAGGTGTAGAGTTATCTTTGTTCTATTTTATTATTGCTGTTTATTCCCAGTATAAATTATATATTAGTTGTATGTCTGTGTCATCTAGATCTATTTATTTTAGGCAGTCTATAAGTTGTTTATGGTATATTCTATCAAAAGCTTGGGTGTAATCTATGAAGCAGGCATATATTGGTTTGTTTACTTCTGTGTACTTTTCATTTAATGTCCTCATGCAGAATATGGCTTCTTTTGGCCCCCTGTTTTTTTTATAAATTCAAATTGTTGTTCTTCTAATTCCATATTGATTTTATTCTGAATCCTTCCTTTGATAACTTTTAGGACGATTTTTGTTATATGGTTCATTAGGCTTATTGTTCTAAAATCACTGCATTCATCTGCACTATTCTATTTAGGCAGTGCAATGAAAGTTGATGACTTTAGTTCATTTAGTATGTATCCTGTACGGTATATGTCATTGCATATGTCTGTGATCACTTCAATGCCAAAATCATCTATTGCCTTTATCATCGCTATCTGCATGTTGTTAGGTCTGTGGCTTTTTTATTTTTACTAGTCATTCTTTTTATTTCTGTGTGCATCCCTCTTAAATCTTGTTTATTTTCCATAGTTTTGATTTTTAAACATCTTTGGCTGTGCTTTATTTGCCTTTTTTGCACATTTTGTGTATTTTATTATCTATTTTCTTGTTTTGGTTTGTGTCATTCACCTGTCTCCTTTCTTCCATTTTTTCCAAGATGGCATCAGTTATCAATTTTAATTTTTTGTTCTTTTCCTTTTTGGGATGTCACAAGTTTCTTGTATGCTTTTCTTTATGCATTGCCATTTGGTTGTAACTTTTTCATCAGGATTTTCTCTTTTGTATTGCTCAAACCCTTCTTCTAGCAGTTTCTGATATGTGTTCTTTACTTGTATAATATAAGTATCCTTAACATCTTTTTTTTATTTAAAGCTGTTATGTGTTTTAAGCAACATCCAAGACGTCTGTGGACATGGAAAAGCCCAGGGGACAACGCACGTAATCAAATTGATTATATAATGATAAACAATAGATTTAGAAATAGTCTGGTGTGTGTGAAAACTAGACAAGGGGCAGATTGCAATAGTGATCATGTACCAGTTGTGGGAAAGCTTAGAGTAAAATTAAAAACAACAAAACGAGCCTCAGTTAACATCAAGTTAAATTTAGATTTACTAAAATCAGACAAGAAGCTGCAAGAGAAATATAAAATCACAATTCAGAACCGGTACAATGCAATAGAGAAGATACAAAGCATTGATGAACAGTGGGAAATGCTAAAAGAGTCAATGCAACAAACATCAAAAGAGTTCATACCACCAGTGAGGACAAATTCAAGGAAGAAATGGATGACAGATGATATTTTGCAGCTAATGGATACAAGAAGAAGAAATAAAGAAAATAAAGATGAGTATAAGAGGTTAAATAAAGAAATTGTAGTAAAATGTAATGAAGCAAAAGAAGCATGGCTAAAAGAGAGATGCAAAGAGATTGAATTGCAACAAAAAGGAGATGCTAAAACTATATACAAACAAATTGAGGAATTAACAGGAAGAAAAACGCAATCAAAAACTGGATGTTTAAGATCAAAGAAAGGAGAACTGTTGATTGATCAAGAAAACATAAGGGAACCATGGACAGAATACATTAAGGATCTTTATAATGATGAACGAACGGAAGTAAATATTAAGGATAATGGAGAAGGACCAGAAATACGCATAGAAGAAGTGGAAGACGCCTTGCGCAATATGAAAGCAGGCAAAGCTCCTGGACCAGATAATATAACTAAAGAAGAGATTGAAGCCATGGGTGATTTTGGAATAGAAATAATAACAAAAATATTGAATGATATCTACAACAGCGGATATATACCAGACGACATGCTCAAATCAATATTCATAGCCCTAACAAAGAAATCGGGTGCGATTGAATGCGATGATCATCGCACAATAAGCCTTATGAGTCATATGACTAAGATATTACTAAGAATCATCATGCGAAGAGTGCGAAACAAAATCAGTCCAGAAATTAGTGATGAACAGTGTGGTTTTGTTAGAGATAAAGGAACAAGCAATGCCATTTATATCATAAGATCTTTAGTAGAAAGAGCCATAGAGGTGAAAACAGATCTATACCTATGTTTCATAGATTACACGAAGGCATTTGACAAAGTAAAGCACCAAGAAATAATCAAAATTTTAGAAAGCATAAACATAGACAGCAAAGATCTAAGAATAATAAAGAACATGTACTGGCAACAAACAGTGGCCATAAGAACTGGAAACCAATTGGGAATGTTTCAACAAATAAAACAGGGTGTTAGACAAGGTTGTGTGCTGTCACCAGATTTGTTTAATATTTATAGTGAGATTATTTTAAGATCCATAAGGGGCATGCCTGGAATAACAATTGGAGGTCATAATATAAATAATCTAAGGTATGCTGATGATACAGTATTAATCGCTAAGAGTGAACACGAGTTACAAGAAATGTTGGACATTGTAGTGAATGAAAGCAAAAATAAAGGACTCAGCCTTAATAGCAAAAAGACAGAGGTAATGGTAACAACAAAGAAAAAAACATCACCTCAGTGCAAAATAAAGACAAGTGGAACAATATTAAAACAGGTAAATGAATTTAAATATTTGGGAACTTTGTTAACCTCAGACGGAAGATGTACAAAGAGGTGAGATGTAGAATGGCTCAGGCAAAAGCAGCTTTCCACAAAATGAGGAAAATACTATGCAATCCATTTTTGACAATAGAAACAAGAAAAAGAGTTCTTAAATTTTACGTAGAGCCAGTCTTAACATACGGATGCGAATCATGGACAATAGGACAACAGACAAAAAAATCACTGGAGTCTGTAGAAATGTGGTTTTACAGAAGAATGTTGAGAATACCATGGACAGCTAAGAAGAGTAATGAAGAGGTTTTGAGAAAGGTCAAAGCAAAAAGAGAGCTAATTTCCAATGTTAGGAAGAGACAATCATCATTTTTTGGCCATGTAATGAGAAGAGAACAACTTGAATATATTGTAACAACTGGAAAAATTGAGGGACGAAGAGATAGAGGGAAGCAAAGAGAAAAAATAACAGACAGCTTAAGAGAATGGCTTGGCAGAAGGTCAACAACAGAAATGATAAATAGCTGCCGAGATCGAATGTTGTGGAGAGACATGATCACCTACGCCACTAGGCCCGGTACTTGATGATGATGATGTGTAGAGGTGTTCTTGATGAATTAGTCTTTTGATTGTTTCTCTTTAGTTTCACTTTCATTTTAATCATTATAGGATTGTGATCTGAGTTAATCAAAGAACTACCTTACGTATAATAGTTGAACAAAGCTTAGAACTACTGTCCCCACTTTATATCGGATTCATAGATTATGGGAAGGCATTTGATAGTTTAGACAGAGGAATGCTTTAGAAGTTACTAAGTCATTACATAATTCCCATGAAGTTTATTAACTTGATAAGAACAATGTATGAAGGATGATTTTTATTTGCACCAAAATGGCAGCTTATTTATATTCGAGCTATGGACTAAGCAATGTTTACATTGAACAACACGATATATGTTATTGCAGCGAGTTGGCAGATTTTTGAAAATGTTTTCAAGGGTTTGAACATAAATGTTTGTTCACAGTTCGTTAACCTTCGCTGTAGATAAAGTCGTTAATTCGATGGCTTCGTTTCGGACGTTTGGTAGCTAAGGACCTAACTTGTGCTAATGGATGGCATTGGCAAGGATCATTTTGAATCTATGAAGTGGGCTCATTTTGTGTTTAACTCAAAAGCATATGTGCTTTTTAACCAAAGACCTTTTTTTGGGGACTCAATGGAGATATCCCCGATGGAAGAATAAATTGTACTATTAGTCCCATAAATGATTCGCTTCCAGAGGTTTATGATGTAAACAAAGCAGTTTTGTCATTGCAAGTGAATAATGTCCACACCTATAATTGGTCAGGATTGTGTAGCAGCAGCAGCTTTATAGCGAACACAGAAAACATCACAGGATTGTGCTGTTCTGAAACAGCTATGTCATGCTACCCTAGAATTGCCTTTAATGGGATTACTGTGACCACAAACCACTCTCCATGTGTGTGCCACATATTTACACCCCAGAAAGAATCACTGAATATAACAACATCATGTGCCGTCTGTGATATTAATGACCACAGACCAGGAGCCTCCACTATGATTGATACAACTGTTGCACCAAGCATTTCATCAGCAGAGCCATATCTATGGAATGTTAATCTGACATTGTTCTTGAATGATGTCCAAGTTAATGAGACATCAGAATCGTGTGGCGGCAGCTACAAGAAGGGAGCGGAGAACATCAAGTTCTGCTGCTATAAAGGAGACTTGCCTTGCTATCCCAGAATTGCCTTAAATGGGATCACTGTAGTTGAAAACTTCTCCTCTTGTGTAAACTACACATTCACATCTAAGAGTGAATCAGTGAAGGTCACAAAATCATATTCTCTCTGTGGTTTTACTAACTACAGGCCATGTGGCTTCTGTTGGATTATAAATGATAACTTACCACCACTGTGTGTCTATATGTTTGGAATTGGAGTCATCAATGATGGCCTAACATCATCAAGTGCTATGACGATCATCATTTTCGGGAGGACGTGAACTCCCATGGTATATGGTGGATAGGCGGCAGGAACCATTGTAGGCTATGTCTGAAAAGTGTTCCTTGTTGCAGTTTCCTCATATTCCAAGTCTGGCTTGTTGCAGGAGCTACTGAGTTAAGTGCTCTGTGCACACCGTGAGCTGTGTGTCTCATCCGTTTTGATCCTGCTTCGATATCCCGCTTGTTTACGATGAATGATGATATCGTATGACAGGGAACAGTTGGCTGTGTTCACTTTCTGCGCGGTTTCGCCTTATGTCTTTTGGCGTGTGCTGAGACTGCTACGATGGGGACTACAGTTACCTTTCTTTGTTTGGGAGATGAGTTAGTAATTTGGATGATTCCACTGGCACGGGCGGTTGAGCAATTATGGATTTTAATTTGTTTGCTGTGATACCGAGGCCTTCCATAACCAATAACCAATAACAATGTATGAAGGAATGAAATGTAGTGTTGTGCATGAAGGGCAGTTTACAGAAACATTTGAAATAAGACCAGGAGTAAGGCAGGGGTGCCTTCTATCTCCATTTCTCTTTTTACTGCCCATAGATTGGATTATAAAAATAACTCAGAACAACAGAAATGGAATCCTGTGGTCATGTCCTGGTGTGTGACCGCCTTTTCTATCAATGTTCACTTTGATTAATGTTTGACTTTTTAACTGATTGATGGTGCTGACTGATGAGCACCCTGGCCGGTGTCTAATTGCCTGTCTATGTCATACTGCGCTTTGTTTACCAGTTTGTTACACACACGACAACCTGTTTCTAGCAGTGTGACCGCCTTTAGTTCGACGCTACCAGAATCAGTTGAGAGTACATGGATCACTCAAATATTGACCACAACAGGTTCAGTAAGCATAAAAGTCACTTTATTTCAATTACACAAAACACAATCTGTGCCCTATTAGACTCAGGGCTGTCTCTCGCCCATTATTGTGCATATTGCCACATTTTTTATTTACAGTTTTTTTAAAAGAATACATCAGCAAGCTCTACTCGCCTGCAACAACGAATTACAATTTCCTATGTACAGTTGGCACACTAGAAGAAATACATCAGCAAGCTCTACTCGCCTGCAGCAATGAAACACACAATGACACTTTCATAAGGTTTTGCACTCTCACATGCAGTCTTAATGCTGTGTCGTACAACGTTCTGTTAGCCTTTGTACAATCTCATCCGAATCTATGTCAAGACTCAGATGACTCCTGTCTCCTCACATCAGCTCTGGAGATACGATGAACCTGCCTAGGAAACTTATATGTTCCCGGCGACCACTTTCAATTCCAGGCCGAACCGCACGGCCTACCCAGCTTTACTGGATGTCTGAACACAGCAGGTTTACTTCATAAAACTCAAGTACATAACTCAAATGCTATCATAAAAAGCGTCCGCATTCATGAGGAAAACACAGCCTAGTGAACTGGTGTCAAGAAGCTTGACAAGGATAGTTTTATGAGCAGAGCAGACAGACAAGTGAGGTGTGTGGACTGGCTGTATAAGAGAAGCATGACTTCACTAGTTCCACTATAAAAACTCACAAGATGATTAGATAGATTGTGATAGAAACAATCCAGAGTATGATAACTTGGTATTGGTTTAACAGACTTGTGAATAATGTAGTAAGTTTAGAATATTAGTTGGAACTTTAACATTCTTAGTTAGATTATAACAAGATATATCATGTGGAAATAGATCCATGAACTCTAGTCAATATGATATTTTGACTGGGGACAGTATATGTGGAACTGAAGAATATGTCACGAAGAATGATTCATTGAGTGTGGCATGTTGCAGCAAATGTTATGTTATGCTTGTTGTGCATCTAATGCTTGCATTGAATTTCAGCGAATAAATGTGAAGAATTGTTTATTAAACAAGCATTAGGTTAATGACTTATTAGCCGAGGTATGAGAGAACAGAATGAGTAGAAGATAACTGTGCTAATCTAGAAGAAATTAAATAGGAACATGAAGTCTTATCATTATGAGCCAAGAGAAGAACAAGACTTTTAATGATTCTGAAAAAATGAAAGTCCATATAGAAATAACTGAGACATGAACCACTGATCAGAAGTAAAATAACAAATAAGAGCAAAGACTATAACAAAAAACAGAGTAATAATAATAACATAAAATCATTTAACTTCTCTTATACACAAGGCAGTCTATATTGTCTACTGCTTCCACTTCCAAGAATACTTTTTATAAGACTGATATATATATAGAAAATCATTCAAATGGCTTTACTTATGCACTAAGAAATGAAAACAAATGGCCATGTAATATTGAGCAAATTGTTAACACAAACTATAAAAGAATTTGTTTTACAAAAGTAATAGTCTCTCCAGAATGTAATGGTTTATATCATCAATCAATTAGTTAATTTTAAACATACAAGTGAAATAGAGTTTCACTTCATCTCTAAAAACTCACTTTAAGATATTCTGGAGGCTTACGGAAAACTCCTACTCCTGGAGGTGTTCCGGTTAGAATGACATCACCTGGCTGCAGAGTGAAAAACCTGAAAAACAAAATTTAAAAAAAAAAGGTCTTTACAACACATATATTAAGTATGTATAGAAGATATATATATATATATATATATATATATATATATATATATATATATATATATATATATATATGTCTTCATTCCATCGTTGCGCTACCAATGCCAGTCTTGGACCCTAAATGCAAGAACAATAAGAAAAATAACCTCAACTGAGATGAAATGTGTTAGACGAATGACAGAAAACAGTCTGAGAGACAAGATCAGAAATGAAGAACTGAGAAAAAAGCTAGAAATAATCCCTGCCATAGAATATATAAAGAAACAACAGATAAAATGGTTTGGCCAAGTGACAAGGCAGAAAGATCAAAACATAACACAACAAGCCTTCAATAAATGCTGTGAGAACACCAGACCCTAGGGCTGACCATGAAAAAGATGGATTGACAGAATATTAGAAACACTAGGAAACATAACAACAGCAGAGGTGAACAGAAGAGCAAAAGACCACAAATTATATCTCCTCTCGACGCTGAAAGGCAAATAAGGAAGGAAAGAAGAAGATTATATATAAATGGTTGCAGTAAAACAGTCCCAACAATTGATCAGAAAAAAAAATATTGTTAAAAGCCGAACAGGTTGAGCTGTTCATGAGTCATAGTGATTTTTAAATAATTGGCTGCTGTTTCAATTTCATGTTTGTATCTGATTATGATCTTAGTGTTCTGATTTTCATAATAATCTTAGATTTGATCAAATCAGACTTGAGCTACTTTGATATCCTCTTCTACCAATTTCACTAAGAATAAAGGGGAAATTGATTACATCGATTTAATGATACCAACATATAGAACTCCATTTTGAGAAGGGGAGAGATCATCCAGTAACATAATATACCAACAAATAACAAACAAGTAGTTGTGTGGATTGAGTTGGCAACCTTACTGAAAATAATTTTCTACAAAAAAAAAAAAATCACAGCAAATGTGCATAAATAATTTGAAGAATGGTTCCTTCAGTAGCAGTTAATTGTCCCTATCTGAGTGCTGGTCAGTTAATGAAAAATATTATAGAAAACAACAAATGAGATTACCTTGACAGAAATTCCACAACTTCACGAATCTTGAACACAAGCTGATTGGTGTTACTATCTTGTTTATAGACACCATTAACTTTTGTCCACAATCTTAGTTGTTCTGGATCTGTAGAATGATTTTTTTTTAATAAGTATTTAATTTTGTTAAAACTTATTCTATATTTACAGATAGGAAAACAATGCGAGAAACTGTTATAATTATGTTAAATATAAATAAATAATTAAAAATGAACAAATATATGTTATGCAGAAGTTAATCAGTAAAACCAAATTTTGCAGCCAACTAGAAATGCACCAAAATATGTTTCTGGAAAAGAGATGAAAGGGGAAATAAAATAAAAAGAGAAAATAAATTATACAAATATATATTTGAGCTTATAAAAACAATATAGGCCTATGGTACACTATTCTATGTCGTAATGAAAGGAAGGCTGGTGCCAGTGACAAGGGGTCACCATCAAGAAACAAATTAACACTTTTAAATTGGTCATTATACAACCCTTCTATTAATTTAATTTCTTTCTCCTACTATCTGTCAGTGGGAGCCGTGATAGCTCAGTAGTTAGTGAACTGGACTACCACGGACAAGGGGTAGGGTTCACCCAGCCTTAAATGGGTACCTGATTTTTTTCTGGGAAAGTAAAAGCAGCACGGGCGTAAGACTGACCACATTATGTGCTGAAGGTCTGTAAAATATAGGGTCACTAACACCATATTTCCCTATACGCCACTTGGCATGACGGGGGTACTTTACTTTTTTACTATCTGTCAGTGAAACTGCTGCTTAACCTTATATTATGATACCGTTCTCCTGCCATCTGTCAGTGAAACTGCTGCTTAACCTTATATTATGATACCGTTCTCCTACCATCTGTCAGTGAAACTGTTGCTTAACCCTTATATTATGATACCGTTCTCCTACTATCTGTCAGTGAAACTGCTGCTTAACCCTATATTATGATACCGTTCTCCTACCATCTGTCAGTGAAACTGCTGCTTAACCCTATATTATGATACCGTTCTCCTACCATCTGTTAGTGAAACTGTTGCTTAACCCTATATTATGATACCGTTCTCCTACCATCTGTCAGTGAAACTGTTGCTTAACCCTATATTATGATACCGTTCTCCTACCATCTGTCAGTGAAACTGCTGCTTAACCTTATATTATGATACTGTTCTCCTACCATCTGTCAGTGAAACTGCTACTTAACCCTATATTACGATATGGTCTTATAAATTACAGCATCAAAACACAAGTTCTTCCAAATTTGACAGTTTGCTGTGGGCAAACACCCCCTCCCACCACCCCTACCTTTATGCAAATATATCCATTAGAGTTGTCTGACTTACTAAGATTAACAATGTCCTCTACAGATAAGAGATGACAAAAATCAAACAAAATGTTTTGTGATTGATGACAAAATCTAGAGTAAAGCTGTAATACTTTGTAAAAATTGAGGGAAGTGCAACAGCTTCAATATATCACGTTTAGAAACACAAAATGTAACATTTCAAAGGGTTAAACTAAAATGCAATATTTAGACTTATTTGAGCAGCCATGATGGAATATATCACTCAGTTATTCAAGGTATTGAAAAGATTGATTTATGAGTGTGACACTAAACCAGGAAATGTACATGCCCTCACTTTCTATTTCATCTTTGGTGACAATTGCTGGACCCAGTGGGCAAAAATCATCAATGCTTTTTCCAACAAGAAACTGCTTGCCATTTCGCTGGAGCTGCCAGTCTCGTGCACTCACATCGTGGGCTACAGTGTAACCAAAAACATAGTTCAGGGCATCTTCTATCTGTAAAGTTTGCACAAAATTTATTGGTATGTACTCAAAAGTATGAACAAACATAATAATCTAATTTATTTTTAAACTGCAGTCAGGATTAGTATAAATAAGCATGCGCTCAACAAAGGTGGACAGCAATGCAAATCACTGATGCCTAAGGCTATTACATTATTATATAATAAAGTAACAACACCCTAGGCGACTATGGACATGGCAAAGCCCAAACAAAAAAGTACACAATCAAATTGATTTTATACTGGACCTTCGCACTATTAGTCTCATGAGCCATACGACTAAAATATTACTAAAAATAATCATGAGACGGGTAAGGAACAAAATAAAACCAGAAATAAGTAAAGAACAATGTGGATTTGTGGAAGGAAAGGGCACCAATAATGCAATATACATCTTAAGAACATTGATAGAAAGATCTATAGAGGTAAAGAAAGATCTATATATGTGCTTTATAGACTACACAAAAGCATTTGACAAAGTAGAGCATGTGGAAATAATCAATATGCTGGAGAAATTAAACATTGATGGCAAGGATCTGCGAATCATAAAAAACATGTACTGGCAACAAACAGCAGCTATACGAATTAACAACCAAACAGGACAATTCCAATATATAAAGCAAGGAGTCAGACAAGGCTGTGTTCTGTCACTGGATTTGTTTTCACTTTACAGCGAATATATTATGAGATCAATAGTAGACAAAAAAAAGGAATTGAAGTCAACGGTCACAACATAAATAATTTGCGATATGCGGATGACACAGTCTTAAAATAGCAGAGACAGAGAATGAACTACAAGAAATGATTGACATAATAGTAAAAGAAAGAAACAAGAAAGGTCTCAGTCTGAATAGTAAGAAAACAGAATAATGGTTATATCGAAGAAACAATCACCACCATCATGCAGCATAAAAATAAACGAGACAAATCTGAAACAAGTGCAACATTTCAAATACTTGGGCACAATAATAACATCAGATGGGAGATGCACCACAGAAATAAAAAGCAGAATAGCTCAGGCCAAAATAGCATTTCAGAAAATGAAAAATATCTTATGCAACAAATCTATGTCAATAAAAATGAGAAAGAGAGTTCATCTGTGCTATATAGAACCAATTCTGACCTATGGAAGCGAATCATGGACAGTAGACAAACAAATGAAAAGATGATTAGAGACCACAGAGATGGGATTTCTCAGAAGAATGTTGAAAATTCCCTGGACAGCTAAAAAGACCAATTAGGAAGTTCTCAAAGAGGCCAACACAAAAAGGGAGCTCTTAAAAAACATCAGAGGGAAACAATCAACATTTTTCGGGTACATCATGAGAAGAGGAAAGTTGGAATACTTGGTTACAACTGGCAAAATAAAATGAAAGAGAGATCGCAAACGACAAAGAGAGAAAATACTGGATAGCTTGGTGTCATGGCATGGAAAACAGTCAACAATAGAACTGATACGATGCACTGTAGATAGAAGATTGTGGAGGGACATGATCGCCTACGCCAACCGGTATGGCACATGATGATAATAAAGTGTTTCTTCATTTCACGAGATGTTCATGTACATACATATATAGATATAGCACTTTAAAAATACTGCAATTAACCACCTTTGACCCATGACAAATGATAAATCAGAACTGACTGGTCACCTGGTATGAGTCACAACAGAATAATAAATGCATTTGAAACATTATAACACAGTTCTCATGCCTATAGTCCAGTTCATTCATATATTTTTGGCAAACATTATGAAAGACATTAATAATGTAAATGAACTGTAAGTATAAAAGTAAAGGTTCCCTCCATGTCATACTAGGCATATGGTAATTATGGTGTTAGTGATGGTCTATGACCACGGTACAATTTTGGTGATGTGGTCAGTATCCTACCACCATGCCTTTACTTTACGGAAAAATCTCTGGTATCCCATTTTTATAGGCTAGGTGAACCTCAGAACCTAGTTGGTCTGAAAAAAAATCTGGCACTTCTGAGAACCAATCCCAGACCCTTCTGATAAGGAAATAAGCATACTAACCACTCAGCCATCAAGACTCTTAAATGGACTGTATCCAATATAATGTTGAGTAAAAAAATGAAAGTAAAGAGCCCAAGTTTCATATAGGGAATATGGTGTTAGTGACCATAATTTTCAGACCTTCGGCACATGATTTTTGGGGTAATGTGGTCGGCATTACGCCTGTGCCGCTTTACTTTCCCAGAAAAAAATCTGGTACCCATTTAAGGCTGGGTGAACCCAGAGTGCCATCAATCAGGATCGAATTCAATCTCTAGTACTTTGTAGTCCAGTTCACTAACCACTGAGCTATCATGGCTCCTATAAAATGTTTAGGGTTTATATTAAATCTAACATTTGCTGTTATTTGATTAGAATATAATGACTATTCTGAGGATGGCAATATTGTTAAATATACTGATAGATCTCTGTTGGTAAGTGAGAAGCTGGAATGGAAGTATCTCAGTTAGGGTCAAGGACATAATTATTGGAGAGAAGAGTCAAGCTTACATTGCATTCAAGTGGGTTTCTCAGACACAAATGAATGTGGCAATTACTGCATACAAATTTCAGTCAATGCTTCTTATGGTCCAAAACATGTCTCCAGTATAAATAAATCCTTTAACAACTCATACTGATAATCCATTCTATCTTGGGGTTTATGGCAATGAAAGAGATAAAGAGCTGGTCTCAGGTGCTGTCAGTAGTGGGAATGATGGACCTGCACAAGAGTGGTGTCATGAAGGTTTTCAATGATTGTATTTAAGATAATGACACAGATTTTGATGAAGATGAAGTTTTTAAATTGTAAAAATTGGGATTATTATGTCAAACAAACAGGAATGACAATCTACAAAAGCGAGCTTGATATGTGCAGAGACAACTAGTGGAATCATCAGTGTATACACACTTTGTCAACTTTTGAAAGAGACTAAACATGTATAGGATTGTACATGAAGCTGTGTTGTAAAATCTGACAACAATAAACAATAATTACAACAAAACACCAATGAAATAGACAAGGCTTGCAGATGTTAAGATCAGCAAGAAATAGTCAGAATTGAAATTATCAATTTATTTATTAAAAATAGCAGAGTACATCAAAATAAAATATGTCATGTAAAAATGTAAATACCGGAATATGTTTTCCTTTCTTTCCGATGACTATTGCAAGCTCAACTTCCCAGTCCAATTCCTAAAAGAGATAATCCACATTTTGCAGCAACTGCATATGTTTGTATATAATTATGTTATTATGGCATATTTGCTACAGAAGATAAATAAATCAGTTTTCTAATGTTGCCCTTTATGATAACTCCTGTAATACATCTGATACATTTCAATTAAGTGGTATTTATCTTATTGATTGTTTTGGGACCTACCTTCTAAGTTTAACAATGACAGCCAAATGCTGGGATACAAATTTTGTGCTGAAGAGTTCTATTTTTGTTTCTATTGTAATTTCTTTGTTGGCCAATAATAGTGCTATTTGACCAATAATCTGACATGCTTTTCTATATCTTGAAAGTATATCTGTTGTTTCTGTTTGTTGTCATTGGTCATAAGATTGCCTCACAGCCTATCTGAAAGAATCTCTGTCTCTAGCCAGATCTCTCACTTCCTTTGTTCTCGTGTTCATAGTCTGATGTCTATCAACCATCTTCTTCTTGGAGAAGGTGTTTGAATTCAACTACTTGCTTTACTTGTTTGTCACGTATCTTTATGTTGATGCTCTTATTTTTCTCTGGAAGTATTTGTAACTTGCATTTAATCTATTTTAATGTTCATGTTAAATTCTATGCCTGTATAGTCTAATTTGATCAGGTTTTCTATATTTTTATGGATTAGTAATCTACCAATAGGAATCTGTTTGTTTCCACTGCATCAGCTTGGTTTGCCATTTTGTTTATATAGTCCATATATATATATATATATATATATATATATATATATATATCTACCATTCTATCTATTCTCCTTTCGAGCCAAAGACGGCACATAGGGCAGAACCATAATCTCAAAAACAGAAACCTTGCGTGCCAAAATGGCACACATTGCAGAGATCACTGCTCTAAAATCTATGGCGCTGTTTCCATAACAATACTTTTCCCAATGACAGCTTGTCAAGCCATCGATCAACCTCCTTTGTCGCCTCTTATGACGTGCTTGGAAGGTCACAGTGTCACTATTCTTTACCTCCCTCATAATGAGGCCCCGGTAACACATGGGATATATATATATATAAATATATAACAGCAGGATATGCATACCTCTTGACTCTTGTCTTATCCTCAGGGCGTTCAGTGCATCCTGCTACTTCTCTTAAGCACAAATGTTGATGTTGTAGGGACTTTTGCATATGCTAATTAGATTTTCTTTCATCTTTTTATACAAATACATTATCTAATGTACAATTAGTCAAAATTGCTAGAACATTAACTAGATGAGAGCTTAACTTTATATATAAAAAAAGTAAAGAGCCCCCGTTACACCAAGTGGCCTATAGGGAATATTGTGTTAGTGACCATAAATTTTACAGACCTTCAACACATGATTTTTTTGGGTAATGTAGTCAGTATTACGCCGTGCCACTTTACTTTCCAAGAAAAAATCTGGTACCCATTTAAGGCTGGGTGAACCCGGAAGCCGTCAGTTGGGATTGAACCCTACCTCTTACTTTATAAATAGATTCAGGATAAAAGACTTGAAACAAGATTAATAAAATTAAAACCTGCTTTACAATTTAGTTAAGAGCATCCTAAACTGCAGAATTGAGCTCAGAATAGTGTGGGACAAAATATGCAGAAGTAAGCATTGTCTGATACAACAACTTAAGACTTTAAGCACTCAAAAAGAAAATGTACAATATAAAGATGTGTCAGCATCAAGACATAATACAAGTTGGTGCTGATTTGTGCATGTTTATGCTGATGATAGTATCCAAGGGTTTTTATTTATTTAATTTTATTTTGTTAACAAGAGTGAAGAAATATATATGCAAAGAAAATACAATAGCTTCAAAATGCTATTACATGAAAACTATAATATTAAAAAAACAATGTTCAGAAAACAAGCAAATGCATACCTTAGTCTCTGCTGGATATCTGATATCATCTGTGGGTCCAATGATTGCATTATTGAACTTGCTGAAAACAACAGGTTCTTCAGGTACAGGGATATTTTGCTCTGTACAGTGGTCAAGGTAATTCATACCAATGCAGATCAACTTCTCAGGGTTGTCAATGGGTGCAAGAATCTTGATCTCATTACGTGACAGCACATTTTGTCCACTTTTTACAGCACTGAAATAATTTCCATATGTGTAAAACAAGAAATCATAATAGCATAACATCCAATAATAACCTGTTATTGTTTAATATTAATATTATATTTTTTTAAATTGCATTCTCATGCAAAGAACAGTGTTAAGTTAAGTACCATATGCATTAATGATTTGCAGCATGAAACTAAAATATTTTGTGTCTCTTGTTAACTGATATATAAATCTACAATACCTTTTTTTGTTTGTTTTTTGAAAAACAAACTCATTTTAACATTTTGTTTTAACTGTTGCAGAGGTTAACGAAACTGTAATAAATATATAAGTTCTTAATGCATAATAAATAAAAAATTTAAAAGATTAAAGACATTAATTATTGAAAAATGCTAAGATTATTCAGTGTACAATAAAATAGTAAAAGTTTCCTTTAAGCCTTAAGACAAGGAATTAGGAAATATAGTGTTAGTGTCCATATTTTCAAAGACCAGCTGCACGTTTTTGGGTGATGTGGTTGGTATTATGTAAGCCTACTCTTACTTCTCATAAAAATCTCTGGTACCCAATTTTAGAGTCAGGTGAACCCTAAAGCTTTATAAGTCAAAAAGGATTTTACAAAAAAACCAAAAACTGCCACACCTAAAAATTGAACCCAGACCTCCAGTCTGCTGAAGATTGAGTGTTTATCAGCCACAGTGCAGGTTTAGGGGAAAAATCAGGACACAGGATATATAAGCAGGCCTACTGACCATGCAACCAACTCATCGTGTGTTATAATGTTCTTAACCCTCCATCATTGTACAGGACAAAGAGTCAAATTCGCATGATCACAAGACTTGAACACTGAGTTATTGAGTTATTTGCGGGTCATCATCATTGCACTCCGAACATGTCCATAGGTGCTCAGATCCCCTCCTCAGCAATTCCCTCAGTGTCCAGCGACTGATGACTCCAGTTCTATGTTGGTTGATAAGTCTTCTTACACGGCCACTAAGTGTCTCATTTCTGGTTGTGCCCAACTTAACTCCCATTTCCATCATCCGAAGAAGTGACGTGGATCTGTGTTTGTTGAAGTCCTGTGCTCTTTTCACATCTCGGAGGGCATTGATGATGTCCGCACGATCTATTGGTTGCCCGTCCTCAACAACAGCGCAGCTAGCCAACCTGTCCGCCCTTTCATTTCCCTGTACTCCCGCATGTCCAGGGACATAGACAAAGGTGACCTTACGTATTTTGGATTTCTGCAACGACTCTACTCATTGCATGTGTACAGAGCCCGCCTCCACTTTTTTTATCATGCTCATCGAATCACTTAGTATACATGCGTGGGTGTAGTCTTGTGACTCTAACCATTTGAATGCCTTGGTCACTGACATCGCCTCCATTGTTATGCTACTCGTGGTCATGATGTATGCACCACTGTCTTCGTGGACTATTCTGCCTGCCAAGTGTGCTGCAAATGCCCATGCACTTCTTTGGTGTCATCTTACAGATCCGTTTGTATAGATGACTGCATCTTTCTCATCGGTGTTATCGCAGATGAGACATTTGACATCAGCATTAACCACGACCAGGTTCTGTTCCCTACTTTTCCTGTCAAGTGTGACAATACACAAGAAAGTCCCCTTGAATGACGTAGGCACCGGTATCCACTCCTCACCAACGTTGATATTGGTAAGCCCACAGACCTGTTTGATGACATCTTCTGCTCGGCCCACCCATGATTTGCCTCTTTTTAGCCTGTCATCTTTCTATGTGTTGAGCATGTGGTGCAATGGATGCTCTGTATCTGTACTAATCTTCAGGTATGCTCATGCTCTCCAGATCTTGATTCTGTCATCCATGGTTGGAAAGTCAAGAAGATACCTCATTGCTACACAGGGAGTGTCCCAAGTACATCCCAGGATAATGCGCATGGCTTCATTTTGTATTTTCTCCAGACTTGAACACTGAAGAAGTATACCCAAACCATTCTGATCAGCACTGAGCACACAAACCACTTAGCTACCAAAACGTCAAGGTCACTTTGTGACCACAGTTTAAATGTAGAGACAATCACTAATGCTGTAATCATGAAAGTGTAGGAATCTGGTAAAATGTAACAAGATTAGAATGAAATGATGTTCTCTTTTGCCTGATAATTGCTTGTGGAACATCCAGCCATATTATTTTATCATCATTAAAAGTGCAAATTATGTATTTTTTTGTTACTCTGCCTTTCCCTCTACAGTCCTCCACACTCTAATGTACACTACACCTCTAGTCTTGTCTAACTTATCACCGACTCTATTCACAGTAGCATAGACTTCTAAGACTTCATGATAGACTACTATAGTAATAGACCGACCAGTCCAGTAGTCAAGTCATTTCATTTAGGCATGATAGTTGATAGAGAAGAGAGTAAGAGAGTGATGGTCAACCAGCTCGTTTTCTTCAATTATCAAGGCCACCATGTCCTAGAACAAAAGCAACAAACTTACAACGATAAAAATACCGACTGACAACTTACTTTTTCGCCACTGTAACCGATGGTTCACCACCGTTGATAAAATCCTTCATGTTTGTTGGCACTGATGAATCGTAGCTTGAGATGTCCACTACATCGCCGTCAGTAGCCAGCTCCACCCCAACTCCTTGTCGGCCGTTTATTTCAAAACGAACGAGACGCATGGTTGCACAATATTGTTAGAAATTATTGAAATTGAATATTTCTTTGAAAGTGGCAAGAAAAGTGAATCAAGTGTGTATTTCTAATCTGCGCTAAACTCAAATGAAAGTGGCTACTGTTTTCACTACCGGACCACCACGGAGTTGAAGAAATCGTACTCCGCCCCCTTGACCTGCACTTTCACCTCAATGAATCTGTAAGTTAAAATGTACAACGCTTGCCATAAAATAATTTATAGAAACTTTTAATCTGCATTCAGAAAAAAGAATATAGTTATATTTAAAATTATTTATTTTAATTTGTTTTATATATAATATTGTGTGCTTACTCCACCTAGCAGAAATTATCATGACAAAAATATTATTTTATTTTTTTTATTAATTTGTAGTTTCGACTTAGACGTTAGTTTTTTTTTAATGTTGTTGCGTGTGCTTAGTTTCAGGTAGCGTCAAAATGGCAGCCTTAGAAATGGTTAACAACACAGAATTTGATAATGAACGTGAGGAAAATAAACATCCAAGAGGTACAATAGTTCAGGATATTTTTCTCGAAAATTTGGGAGGAAATGTTATATTTTAGCACAACTTGTACCTTTCTTTTTTCTAATATGGTTGATTGATAATCATAATTGATGGCCATGAGTAACAGTATAATTAATTATTTTTATTTTCATTTTTAACTCGCATTTTTCGACAATCAAATCACTCACACTCACATTGATTGAGACCATGAGTTGAGTCATGAGTCAGACTGTGATGAGAAATGAGAGAACAAATAGAACATGATCTTGATTTCAAATTTGTCACTATTCAGTTTCAATATATTTATATTCATTATAAATAGTGTCAATAAAAACATCCTGCACATATCATAATCAAATCATCGCATTTTGTTTGTGATATATATATAAGACGACTTTAAGATTCAACTGAGCGTTCACTACCTACTCCCTACTGTTATTTATCATATTCATATGACATGATAT
The DNA here is from genome assembly GCA_032433765.1 of Megaustenia siamemsis. Classification (NCBI taxonomy): domain Eukaryota; kingdom Metazoa; phylum Mollusca; class Gastropoda; order Stylommatophora; family Ariophantidae; genus Megaustenia; species Megaustenia siamemsis. The sequence goes on from JAVIAB010000092.1 coordinate 58,170,837, forward strand.
GATAATATGATATGCTTTGTTCAACTTTGTTGTTTTTGAATTGTCACTCAGTACACTACTCATGTGACTAGTGTGACTTGTGTCTCGCACTCATCTGATATTCTAAAGACTCCGACTCTTGTTTGAAATCAGTGAATTAGGTGCAATCAGAGGTGACATTTACGAATTCAGCTGTTGAATTCTACAAACAATTAACTAGTTCTTTTAAAAAATGTTTTTATAACTTTCACAGTTTACTTTACCACCATGAAACACAAGAGTAACAATTTACAGTTTTACTACTAATATTATATATTGTATGGTAACATGTAACAATTTACAATAAGCAGTTTTACTACTAATATTAGATATTGTATGGTAACATGTAACAATTTACAATAAGCAGTTTTACTACTAATATTAGATATTGTATGGTAACATGTAACAATTTACAGTAAGCAGTTTTACTACTAATATTAGATATTGTACGGTAACATGTTACAATTTACAATAAGCAGTTTTACTACAAATATTAGATATTGTATGGTAACATGTTACAATTTAAAATAAGCAGTTTTACTACTAATATTAGATATTGTATGGTAACATGTTACAATTTAAAATAAGCAGTTTTACTACTAATATTAGATATTGTATGGTAACATGTAACAATTTACAATAAGCAGTTTTACTACTAATATTAGATATTGTATGGTAACATGTAACAATTTGTACACATTGGGGCCTAGTCCTTAAATAGGAACTTTGATAAATTTTCTAAATAATTTTTTCATGTACGACAATTATGAAAAATGTTATAAATTTTAAAATGAAATTTGTACAGTTCCTATGCATTATCATCATCAAGTACCATACCAGCTGACATAGGTGATCATGTCTCTCCACAACTTTTGATCCCAACAATTATTAATCATTTCTGATGTTGACCATCTGCCAATTATCTTAAGCTGTCTTGTACCTTTTCTCGTTGCTTCCCTCAATTTTTCCACTTGTCACAGTTCCAGCTGCCTTCCCATTACATAGCCAAAAATGATGATTGTTTCATCCTAATATTTATTATTAGCTCTCTTTTTGCTTTGGAAAAAAACTTATATGAATCTCTTCAGAAATTTATATGAATCTACTTTCCAGTTCCTTTCTGTCTGAAAGTGAGCACCCCTGAGTTTAAACAAAGTGATGTGATGAAAAATATGCTAACATCAAGGCAAATAACACCAAGGCTGAAACCAAAAATAGCAAAATGTTATATCTTTTCACTATTCATGTATGGTGCAGAAACATTGACATTAGACAAGAAAACAGAACAGAAAATTGAAACATTTGAAATGTGGATTTATAGAAGAATAGGGACAATTTTATGAAAAGAAAAGAAAACAAATGATGAAAACTTAAAACAAATAAAAACGAAAAGAGAACTACTAAACACAGTTAAAACAATACAAATGAGATTCTTGGGCCATTATTTAAAAGACACAACAGCCACTAAAAGTAATCTTGGAAGGAAAAATACAAGATAAAAGAGGTAGAGGCAGACCAAGACTAACATGGAAGAGTAACATCTAAAGATGGACAAGTTAGCCTGTGATAACCTGCACTATCAAAGCAAGAAGCAGAGCAGAATTGTGTTCCATGGGAGCCAACCTGCGATGCAGAGATGGCACTCAATGATGATGTGATGTCAACTTCAACAAGTAAAAAAAAAATTTCTCAGTATATTGCTGAGATAAGGACACAATCATTCTGAAGTTATAACAATGAAACTATAGGGAATTTTTTATGAATTCTGAAATGAATATAATACATGATAGAATAATTAATGAGGAGCACTTTTCACAATCTTTGATATTGCTCTGAGTTTAAGGGCAATTTAGAATTATTGATCTTGATTGTTCCAACAGCGTTGGATGTTGCATGTTTTTCACCATCCATCTCTATTCTGTTCTCTCTCTATATTAAAGGACTCTATCATGTTCGATTCTATCAAAAGAGTCTATGCCTGCCAACTTTGCTTCTCTTATCAGTATTCTTTTCAGTATCTCTCTAGGTCTTCCTCTTTAAAATTACCCACAATAAAAATAGGTATCTGCATATAAAATGAAACTTTAATAATGTAATAAATACTTTAAATAGCTTAGGTTGTTTATATATATCTATGTTTTTTTTTCAGGTGGTAAACCAACATGCTTATCCTTACATATAATTGTTAAAAGGCATTTACCTGAAGATGCAAAAGAATGGCCACAAGATAAAATGTGAGATATCATGTATGATAATAACTATATCCTGTGTGTTACTGGGGCCTCATTATGAGGAAAGTAAAGAATAGTGACACTGTGACCTTCCAGGCATGTCGTAAGAGGCGACTAAGGAGGTTGATCGACGGCTTGACAAGCTGTCATTGTAAAAAGTATTGTTATGGAAACAGCCATAGATTTTAGAAGCAGTGATCTCTGCAATATGTGCCATTTTGGCACACAAGGTTTCTGATTTTGAGATTGTGGTTCTGCCCTATGTGCTGTCTTCGGCTCGAAAGGACAATAGATAGATAGATAGAATAATTATATAATAATTAATTAATTATATAAATATTAATAATCATTCTGTGTATTTCTCAGAGCATAAAACATTTATCCCTTACCGACCTGCAGAGTCCGTCGTAAGTCACAGAAGAGCAAAAGACCGCAAATTATATCTCCCCTTGACGCTGAAAGGCAGATGAGAAATGGAAAGAAGTAGAAGAAGAATAATCATTTCTTTATGATTGTCATTTTTGTTGTTCTCCATGCTTTATAGCCATATAATAGGACTGACTTAACAGTGGAGTTGAAAATTTTAATTTTTGTATTTAACCTAATTTCTTTGGATTTCTATATGTTTCCCAGTGCAACAAATGCTCCTCTTGCTTTTGATATCCTTTTTTTTTTTGTATCATTCTCTATTCCCAACATTTTTGCATTATTAATATTATATAAATTAGTGAATAAATTGTATAAATAACTGTTTGCAATAAATAATATGATTTGACTTATTGAAGCTAAGTAAATAAACTAGAAGTATGCTGTATGATTAAAGAACCATGGACCCAGAGAAGCATGGATCCGGATATATGCTGATGGATCAGCAACTTAAGCAGTTAAAAATGAAGGTACTTCAGTCTTTGTAATACATAGAAAATCAAACCTCGTGCCAGCTAACTGAAACCTTCTGTTCTACCCACACAGTGGAAGCACAAGTTCTAATACATGAGGTAGAGATAATAAACTAGTTTTTAAAAAGTCAGTGCAAGCAGCTAGTATTCTCTACTGATGCAATGTCAGTCCTGCTGGTCCTCAACAGAGACAAATTATCAGAGCTCAGAAAAAGCCTGTGTGAAATGAACACCAAAGAAAAAAAAAAGATTAGTACTGCAGTGAATAACATTACACTGTGGCATACCAGGAAATGAAAGAGTTTGTAAACTGGCAAAATAAAGAGCAACACTAGCAGAGACAGAACAAACTTTCACATTTTAAGATAAGAATTTACTCATCAAAGCCATGATGAAAATAGACCAACAAAAGGACAACTATCACTACTTTAAATGAGCAGAAAAAGCAATTCTACTATTCCTCTGAACAGGACACTACACACTAAACAACTATTGGCACAGACTAAGATTAGTCCCATCACCCATGTGCATATATTGACAAGCAGCCTAATACATACTAAGGGACTGCAATATATTCAGGCAGTTGCAGAAGGAACACTGGCCAACAGAAGCAGACATCTATGCCAAATTGTTGGAAGTCCTGAGGAACTCTCAAACACAGCATGCAACATGCATTAAAAAAGCAGGATTACTTTTGTAGACAATATAAAACATACAGCAGTTGAAAAGAAAAAGAAAGTTGAAGCTAAGTAATCCAGATAAAATTGATTAAACATAGCAAAAATTTCCACATGTTAATAGATATAGAGAGAGGTGGAAAAATTATGCTTATCTTCTCACAACAAGAAATGTTAAAACTTAAATATATTATTTTTTACTGTGAATTATATCATGCTTTTTTGCTTTTACTGTTTTATTTTTCTTAATTGATTTTTAAGTAGTAAACATTTGTAGTGTTCATCTATAATTAATTATACTAATTCTGGCGTAGCATTCAACAATATTTTAAAAGAAAAATAAATTTATATTTTCTAACTTATTGCATAAAAGTTTAAAATAAAATTTCATTAATTTTGTTAGTTATTTTTTTTTTTACTTTATTTTCTCATGTGCACAAATAACTGTACTCAAAATTGTTGTTATTTATGTTCTTGTGTTCTATTCACAAATTTCAGCATCACGGAGCTAAATAAAATAAAACGTGTCCGCTTAGACCGTGAAAATATATATGAAATTGACAGTTTAGAACTACTCAGTGATGCTGTGACAAACCTGTACCTTCAGAGTAATGAAATTAAACACATTCAGAACCTTGAATGTTTACCTAATTTACAGGTAAGTGTAGTTCCATTTGTTTTGTTAAGTTCAACTGACATATTGAAATTAATAAAGTTATCACCATTTTAAAAATCATAATTTATTCAATTTGTCACAATTTATATATTAGTTATGAAATTAATAAGGGTATCACCATTTTTAAACCTTGTAATTTATTCAATGTGTCACAATTTGTAACTTAATCTTGATCCATCCAGCACTGTTAGACATTGCCTAGAGCTTGATGTGTTTTTCACTATCCATCTCTATTCTTGACATGATGTTTGATCTTATCTAATGAGTCAATGCCTGCCTACTCTGCTTCTCTAGTAAGTGTTCTTTTTAGTTTCTCTCTAGGTCTTCCTCTTTTTCTGTATCCTGATGTTTCCCATAGAAGAGCCTGTTTTGGAAATTCTCAAATTGTCTTTTCTCAGCATATGTCCAACAAATATGCATCTTCTCTTCCTAATTGTAGATGAGATCATTAGTTGCTATGGCCATTTCTTTCATATGTATATTAGTCTTGAATTCATTCCATTGTATACATTGTTTTCTCTTAATCTCTTTTGTTGGTTTCCAGGTTTCACATGCATAGGTAACATTTGATAATATGTTTGAGTTGAATATTCTAAGTTTAGCTTTCTTGCTTAGTATTTTTGATTTCCACATTTTGTCCAGGTTTTTAATATTTGTTCCTGCTTTTGCTATCCTGCTTCTGATCACTTACTTTGTTTCACCTTCTTGATCTATATTACTACCAAGATACATATAGTGGTTTACTCTTCCCAATATCTGACAATTAAGATATATATTACCCACTGGGTATTGTTATTTTTCATTATTTTTGTTTTATCCCTACTGATGTCAAGACTTATTCTTTCCACCAAGATGATAAGGTATGTGTGATATTTTGCATCTTGTTGATTTTGTTACTCACTATATCTTCTGCAAAATTTAGATCTTCCAGGTAATTCTTGCCGTACCCTTTAAAGCCATTATTGCCTTTGTAGCATTAATTCATTATGCAATAAATTCAATGATAATTTCAAATAGCAAAGGTGAAAGTATGCAGAATTTATATTATAGTATTAACAGTTTATATGTTAATTAGAAATTAATATGGGTATCACCATTTTTAAACTCTTATAATTTATTCAGAGTTTCACAGTTAATATACTAATTACTGCATTACTATCCACAGGTTTTGGTTCTCTCAAACAATAAAATCTTAAAGGTAGAAGGGATACTTCATTTGCAGAAGCTGATATTTCTAGACATCTCAGAAAACTGCATTAACGAGATCACAATTGGTAGGTGACAGTGATTACAAACCTTTACCTGAAACATCTATTTTGAGCAAAAACTAAGATCTGTTATTTAAGGAAAACAAATAATTAACAAAGATTTTTGCTTGGGGTATTGCTACCTAGTCATGCATTTAAAAAACTTGTTTTTTTTTTAAAATCATCTGAACAATGAAATTGAATCTTGTGTGAATATCACTTTTTCCTATTTTTCACTCTAGCAGCCATACACTTGGGTATCCATAGCCATACAGGTAGATATTATCAGACTTTAGAGGTACTCTAATTTTTTGTCATCAAAAGTTTTAACATTTTTTTGTAGAATTTTACCTGTAAGTTTAGCCCAGGCAGCAACCATTTTTTGCCTACTCTTTTCCATTTCCAACCAGCAAGGGTTCTTTAACATGCACAGAGTGCACATGGAACCTGTCAGAATCCAACTGGTTAGACATCAGATCTCACTACTCAGAGAGGGTTAGACACCAGATCTCACTACTCAGAGAGGGTTAGACATCAGATCTCACTACTCAGAGAGGGTTAGACATCAGATCTCACTACTCAGAGAGGGTTAGACATCAGATCTCACTACTCAGAGAGGGTTAGACATCAGATCTCACTACTCAGAGAGGGTTAGACATCAGATCTCACTACTCAGAGAGGGTTAGACATCAGATCTCACTACTCAGAGAGGGTTAGACATCAGATCTCACTACTCAGAGAGGGTTAGACATCAGATCTCACTACTCAGAGAGGGTTAGACATCAGATCTCACTACACAGAGACCAGGGAAGGGTAAAGCTAAGGGTTGGAAATGAATAATTCTCATCACCACCTGTGGTGGAATTCATATCCAGGACCTTCTTATCCAGAAGCCAATGTCTAACCTCTAGACCACAGAGCCTCCTCTTTAATGATAGTAATGTAATAGTTTTCTCTTTCCCTTCCTCATGTATGTGTGGTACACACATATCCACTATTACAGATGTTATGATTGTCAATGCAATGACTTTTTCTCTAACCAAAAACAAAGTTGAATATATAATTTCTTTTTTTGGAGACAGTAATTTAATTCTTTATTTTAAATTATAAAAATCAACATTAAAGACACCCTTCACTGAGGGCACCTGGACTAAAAACAGTTAGTGACTTATAGCTGACTGCTTCAGTTAGGATCAGCGACAACAGCTGATCAAGATCCTGCTCCATCTCTCAACAGTGCTCTTGAAGACAGATTAAACAGATTGATCAAGCAAAGAAGGATAGAAGTGGGAAGGCAGCCTGATGCCCAAAAATACCATGCACAGGATGGATGTGTTGGGCCAAAATATGCAGATATTTTGGTTTGGCATAATCTATTGAATGAATTATGATTCAATGAAATATTGATAGAATATATCTAAGGATAAGAAAAAATGGAAATTAATTATGTTTATTAAACTTCACACATGAAAAGGTAGTTAAATAAAAAAAGAAGTAGTAGTAAATGTATCACTGTATTTATATTTCAGCAAATATTATTAAAATTTTCAGATGAATTTCCCAAGTCAATAATAATATTAAACCTTAAAGGAAATCTTTGTGCAAGTGGACAATCATACAGGTAGAGTATCAATCTATAAGTGTTCTAACACTGTTGAAAAAAAAAGATCTACTGTATTTATGTACACATGAATTATCTTAATAATCATTCTTGATCATAAACTGAAATTGTTTGTTAGGAAATGTTTGTGACATTTAAATCAACTGTAATAGATCTATTGAGATCAGTGTTGTCCTGCCCTGAAGCTATTAAGCTATTATTTCTTGAAAACAAGTACACCATAGAAGAATAAGCACTAATACAAGTGTTAGTGAATAGTACTTTACTGAGTGTCTGTCCTTAACTATTTTGACTGTTTATTACAGATTTCTGTTTAGACTATCTGATACAAATAATCTTTATTTTTAAAAATTATTATAAAACACAGATCTTCTTTTGTTTCTGACTCAAAATAATTTGTCCAGTTTTATCCATGTACTCCCTGCCCCTCTTATACCTGCTTATTGTGGTCTCTGTTTTCTTGGTATTCATGCTTGTTTCTATATCCTTGTGGTTTGTACAACATTACCTACCTCTTTTGTAATCTGCTAATCTGTTTTTTTTTTAATTGTTTATTGTCTGTTATGTAAAAACTAAGTACAAATGCAAGATCTTAATAAATTGTTTCACGTTGGCTTCTCTTCTTTTGTAGTTGGCTTTCTTGTTGCTGTTGGTTAACTGTACTGCATTTAAGCTAATTAACCCTGCAGGTCAAGGGTGCTGGGCCTACATTCATATTGTACTGGACTATTATGCCATTTTCAAGTATCAATAAACGTTAGTAATGTCAGATGTTGAAAAACTGAAGGAAGAAGAGTTAAAGGGAAACAGAAAAGATATCAGACAATGTGAGGTCATGGCATTGTCCTTAGTCAACAGCTGAATTGAAAGACTACAACTGAAGAAATTAAAAGTTTTAGAAAGACATGATCACTTGAAGAAGGAAAATGCCATTAGTGACGAGTGTAATGTTTCTTGCATAAGTAAAGAATATCTTTTAATAAGTTTGTCATTTTAATGGTTAACAGCTTAATTCTTATATTTATATATATATATAATTGTTTTTGTTACTTCTTGTAGAAATACTATGATAAAAGGTTTACCAAAGCTGAAGCAACTTGATGATATAGACATTTCTTCACATGAGAAGATCCAAGCAGGCATAGATTGTGAATTGAGTGATGATGAAGAAGAAGAAGATGATGAGGAAAAGGAAGGTGATGAGAATGTTGTTGATAAAAGCATCAATGAAGATTGTCACTCTGATCACCTTCACAGTGTGGCATATAAGCAGCTTCCTAATATTAAAAGTAAGTTTGGAAATTTGATTGGAGTAATATTGTATATGTATTTAATACCATATTTGTATTTTTTTTTTCTCTGTTTGATTTATGTACACTGCTCTATTTTTTCAATGTGGCTTTGGTGTCTTTAATGTCTTTATAATTTGTCCTAATAATCTAAGGTATGCTGATGATATAGTTTTAATCGCTAAGAGTGAAAATGAGTTACAAGAAATGTTAGACATTATAGTGAAAGAAAACAAAAATAAAGGACTCAGCCTTAATAGCAAAAAGACAGAAGTAATGGTAATGACAATGAAAAAGACATTACTTCAGTGCAAAATAAAGACAAGTGGAACAATATTAAAACACATAAATGAAATTTAAATATTTGGGAACTGTGTTAACCTCAGACGGAAGATGTACAAAAGAGGTGAGATGCAGAATAGCTCAGGCAAAAGCAGCTTTCCAGAAAATGAGGAAGATACTATGCAATCCATTTTTGACAATAGAAACAAGAAAAAGAGTTCTTAAATATTATGTGGAGCTAATCTTAACATATGAATGTGAATCATGGACAATAGGACAACAGACAAGAAAATCACTGGGGTCAGTAGAAATGTGGTTTTACAGAAGAATGTTGAGAATACCATGGACAGCTAAGAAGAGTAATGAAAATGTTCTGAAAGAGGTCAAAGCAAAAAGAGATCTAATTTCCAATATTAGGAAGAAACAATCATCATTTTTGGCCATGTAATGAGAAGAGAACAGCTGGAATATATTGTAACAACTGGAAAAATTGAGGGACGAAGAGATAGAGGGAAGCAAAGAGAGAAAATACCAGACAGCTTAAGAAAATGGCTTGGCAGAAGGTCAACAACAGAAATGATAAAGAACTGTCGAAATCGAAAGTTGTGGAGAGACATGATCACCTACGCCAGTAGGCCTGGTACTTGATGAGAATAATTTGTGTTATTAGAAAATGAACCTCAGTAAAGAATATATTAAATAAAATACTTTATCAGCTTTACAACTCTGTTTTTAATCACACAAAAATAAGTAGAGGTTAATATTGCTCCTCCATTTGACAATCAACATCAGGTATTTCACAATGTTTTTGAAGTTAACCAATAATATATTATTTCTTTGGAGATTTCTTTCATCTCCATATTTACTATATTTTGTTAAGTTCTTTTCACAAAAATTGCTTTTGAACCTGTCTTAAATTGTACATTCATCCTCTAAAATATTATTTTGTGTCTTCATATAGCAGACAAGATGAAGTCTGAAAACTGAATTTCAAATTAGCAAAAAATATCAACTATATTGAATTTGTATTCTTTACATTAAGAAATATAAAATTTGATTCATAGCTTATTATTTTATTCATTAATTTTAAGTGTTAAAGTATTGTTATTGTTATTATTATTATTATTATTCACCCTCACTTATGCATGTGAGAGATGGGAAACAACTCTCTTTTTCTTGTTCTACCTTTCAGCTCCCTGTGGAACATTGGTCTGCAACAAACACTTTCCATGCTGTTCTGTTTCTTGCCACTCATTTAATATCATTCTATGTCATCCCTATTATCTTCATCTCTGCTTCCACATGTCTTCTCCAAGAATATTTTCACCTTCCTCTTTGTCTCCTCCCCTAGGGATTCCAAAAAAGGGCCGGTCATGTAATACTCTCAGTTGGTTTCTACATATGTGTGTCCTTCCAGTGCCATCATATTAGTTGTATCTCTTTTTTCACTGGTATTTGACTAGTACTTTCCCATAATTCCACGTTATTGATTTTGTTTTACCATATTCCATCCTTTTATTCAGCGTAGAGATTGCCATTTTTGTTCTTTTCCGTGTTTCACAGTCATATAATAAGACTGATTTAACATTAAAGTTGAGCATATTTATTTTTGTATTTTGGAGAACAACTAAAGAGATAGAAAATTAATTGGATGCATTTGAAAACAAATGTCTGAGGAAAATACTTTGTATACCACAGAATGAATTTTATACTAGTGCAGAAATAAGATAAATGACAAAGCATCCAAATATATAAACTACAATCAAGGGCAGAAGGTGGTCATATGTTGGCCTTGTGATAAGAGACAACAAAAGAATCTCAGAGCAGGCCCTCATATGGGAACCAGTGGATAAAAGAAAAAGAGGTCAACATTGAGAAACACTAAAAGAACACTGAAACAAGAGGCAACAACAGGCATCAGCTCCCTCATCAAAATTGAACTTACCCAGAACAGAAACATGTGGTGAGATACAAGGTGGATTCTGTGCAAAGTCTGATGCTTGATAACAAAGATCGTCAGTCTAAATTTCTGCCCTATGTTTTGTTTTCAGCTTGCAAGGACAATGAAGTAGGATAGAATAGTTGTTATTATTATTGTATAATAAGTTACATTTTTTTTTAAAATCATAGCTAATTGAAGACACCATTGCAAATGCTTGATAGAACATACATTCATTACCTCCTTTTTTTCTTGTTTATCCTAATTTACTACTTCCTTTTAAAAAAATGTATGAAAGTTTGAGCTCAGTTGTAAATATTTTATTTTTACTATTCTAAAACATGTTTATTTCTACTGTATTAAATAGCTAGCATTACAGACTTTGCTACAGAGATGCTACAGAGATCCCAGAAAAGGCTGGAAGACAGTGCTGGTCTACACAGGAGACATGTCCAGGAAATAACTAACATTAAGATTAAAACCAAAATTAAACCTAATCCTCAACTATCAATATCAGAATAGTAGATTTGTGTAATGAACCTATATTTTGTCAATCAGAAATTGGAAAATATACTGCCCTGTGAGAAATTGGAATTATGTTCCTATTTTAACCCTGTGTTACAATACTGTAGTAAAATTTACCGCTTCAAAACACAAATTCCTCAAAATTTCATTTATCCATAATCAAACATTAGTCCTCTCCATGTACTTCCTAATTACCACTTTCGGCAACCCTTGAGTGTTTCATTTGTTTCCATTGCTATTGGATTTTTTTTTTTTTTGGGGAGATGCATCAATTAATGCAATAAAGAATCACCAATTTTCAAGAAATCTGCCATTTTTCCCCCTTTTTTTTTCTCCTGTGACCAGGGAAATTTCCTTGTCATTGGCAGACATCAAGCAACTCTTTGTGACTCAGGGAAACACAACAAATAATGTTATCCAGCAGCTGACCTTACCGATAGACATTGTAATATGTTTCTGTCCATGAGGTGAAACTCAGATTATAAATCAACCTGAACCCAGAAATTTTGAGTCCCTTGTTTTGCCTTGTGTGAACTCACAGGACTGTGTCAAGAGTTCAGAGAAATTATTAGCTTCTAATGTTCATTTAAGTGGTAGTAATTTTTACTACACTATTGTAACTGGGAGAGTTACAGATAGGCGTCGTAATCAAGGGTTAACCCAAAATTACATCATCTATCTGAACATTTACAAACACGAAATGTTACATTTTGAGTTCAAAAATAGTATTTTTTTTAACTTTTGCTACATAGTTGTGTCTTACACTAGGAAGACACGGAAATTGAATGCGGCAATCATTTCCTGACTTATGTTTGATTTATGTCCTGAAATTTGAACACATGGCACCGTGGCTACCAGCGTTGTTACATTGTCTATTCACACATTGTCCTCCAGTGTGTCATTCAAGCTGTATGTTTGGCTTCTTCTTAGTGTCGTAAGCTGTCTATCCCACGTTACAAAGGTTTGTTTTGATGTCTCGCCAACAGCCAAAGAGATTTCCCGTTATTAAAAAAAGACAACTGCATTCTTACGACACATTCATAAATTTTATGAAGCACACGTTTGAAAAAAAAAAATCCGGCATCAAAGGAAACAAATAAACAATCCGGGGTCATCAGAAGCAATAATTAGGAAGGTCTAAGGAGGGGCAAATTTCCCCCCCCCCCCCCCCCCAAGAATTTGTATTTTGAGTTCGTAAACTTTACAAAGGGTCTGTAATCTAAGGTTAAAAGTGCAACTTTGGGTTGATGAAGATGATTGAATGACAATATAAAAGTGCAATCTCATTTATTTTTCCTGTTCTGTTTTGTTGCTTAATTCTGTTTTTTTTAGTCAGTTCTAATACAAAGCATAAAAAAACTGCATGTTTTGCTAGTGAACAAAACATCACAATGGATTAATCTAATGATGGTGACAGGAAACTCTTTATACAGAGCTTTACAACAGGAGGCAATTTAATCATCAGAAGCTAGTCGTCAAGCAAGATTTTGGGCCCTTTCGCTTCTTAAGACTCCCTTATTTATATGTAAACAAGACATCATGATGGATCAATCCAGACCTTTTATTAACAGGCCTCTTTCAGGTACAATATAAAACACAAATGAAAGTTACAAAAACTAAAGAAACTACAATGAAACAGCAAAGTTTTATTGTTATTGCTATCCATGGAGTTAGCAGTTGTTTTTAATCTCAAGAGAGCATCGAATCTATGTTTATTTGATATCATGAAAATATGCTCAGAAGAAAAATCAGAGGGAAAAAAAGTCAGAAAAACTATTTGTTGTATTCATAAATATACATTTCAAGTAAATCTGTGTATATCTCTAGACGTTAATATTAATATGTTCGAAGAAAGCATTAATTTTTATGCTAGAGCATGAATGTATACACTCTAATGGTTTGTCTGAAATCATGCATAATGTTTTGTTTACATTTGTATTATGTTGGGAGAGCTGTTATGACATAATATGAGTGTCTGAACTGCCAATGTTAATCTGGTGACCACTTATTGTAACATTTATTGTCTTGTTGTACTGTCCAAGAATGTGTAGAATTTAAACTACACAATTTTTTACTAACCAAAGGCTGCATGTACTTATTCATTTTCTTTTATTTGATAGCACTAAATTTGTAAATAAAGCGAAGGCTGCACAAAAAAGGTGTTAAGCTAAGGACAGAAACACTGTAAATAGAATAGCTCATCATATGAGCAAATAACAACCTGTTCTGTGAAGATTGCATGGTTTTAGCCTCTTACTGAAAATCTTTAAATACAGACTTCAAGTGGTACAAAGCAACTTCATGTTTTGTTATCAACTTCATAGCCATCATCCCTATAGGCATCCAATAATCTTATTGGTTGTCAAGTTTAGATACTCAAATTTGTCAACTCCAAATTATCTGTTATTGGTGGCCATAAATGTAAACAAATTAGCATAAACTTGTATTGTGTACTTGTTGTTAGATCTGTTTTGTTCTCATATGGCCTACTGGATCAGCACTTTTAGTTGAAAATGTTTTTTATTTTACTTTACTGTAAGACAAATGTGTGGTTGTAAAGTAAATGTCTTGTCACTATTGACACTCTTTGTCTTTTAACTGGAAGATAATATCTGTAATTCCCTGATTTCTCTGGTCATTGGGTTACACTCATATTCTGATACTTTACAATTAAAACTGATAAATAGTTGGAGAGACAACAGTTTACACTCAACACTAGTGTGAACATTCAATAAGAACTATACCATTGGGGGTAACCAATTGCCTTTAACAAATAAAAGGTGGTACAATTCATGTTTCTGCAGTTTCTTCACTGGTGTTTATAGGTTTAAGGATTGTTTCAGTCTTGATGTGTGATGCAAACCTTATTAGGTAGGAAATACTCTTGAGTACTGTTATTCTACTTTTCTATGGTTAGACAGCTCTGACTACAAACAACTTCACCTTTGGTGGGAAGTCAAGGAAAGCTAAAGATTAGGGAAGCAGTCCTGAACATATATGTGCTGTAGACGGATGCACTGGGTGTAAGGTGCAAAACACAATTAGCAACTACTTTTGCAGTTGACAATACTGTACAATTAGCATTTGATATTGGCGTCAAATTTGTAATAAAGTTAAGCTGCTATGTTCAGGGAGAGACGCTACCTGATGAAGATCTGGAGTTTAATGTTTCTCATTACCAAAGACATTGATCATTACATTCTGAGTTGGTTTGGAAGATAAAAATAAGTGTTGAAACACCTTCTTCATTTGTTGTCAATTATGTTATGACATTTTTTTTGTTTTGAGTTATTTTCATAATCCAATCTATGGCCAGTAGAAAGAGAAATGGAGACAGAAGGCATCCCTGCTTTACTCCTGTCCTTATTTCAAATGCTTCTGTAAGCTGTCCTTCATGCACCACACTACATTTTGTTCCTTCATACATTGTTTTTATCAGGTTAATAAACTTTATGGGGATTCCATAATGACTCACCTACTTACAAATTATTCTTCTGTCTAAACTATCAATGCCTTTTCATAATCTATGAATCCAATATAAAGTGGGGACTGTAGTTCTAAACTTTGTTCAACTATTATACGCAGAGTAGTTATTTGATCAGCACATGATCTGTTCTTCCTAAAACCTGCTTGTCATCTCTCAAATGTTTCTCTATGGCCGCTTTTAGTTTCTCCAGAATGATTCTGCTTAATATTTTTTCCTGGCACTGTTCATCATCATCATCATTGAGTGCCTTCTCCGCAACGAAGGTTGGCTACCATGGATCGCCATTCTACTCTGTTTCTTGCTTTGATGGTGCAGGCTGTCATAGATTGACTTGTCCATCTTTTGATGTTACTCATCCATGTTAGTCTTGGTCTGCCTCTGGCCACTTTTACCTTGTATTTTCCCTTCCAATATTACTTTTAGAAGGCTGTTGTGTCTTTTAACATGCCCCAAAATTTCATTTGTCTTGTCTTAATTGTATTTAGTAGTTCTCCTGGCACTGTTAGTAGCATAATTCCCCTGTACTTTGTGCACTCCTGTAAACTTCCTTTCTTTGGTAGTTTGATCACATAACCTTCTTTCCAGTCTTTAGGTATTTCTTCCCTCTCCCAAATTTTATCTAATAGATTATGTAACATCTTGGTAGAGGTGTTAATATCTGCTTTGATGGCTTCCGAAGGAATTTCATCAGGTCCTTTGGTTTTCCACAGTTAACACTTCTTCGCAGTTAAGCATGTGACAGATTCTTCTTCTGCTGGTAGTATATCTGGAGTTTTATTTGAGCCGGGTCTGTTCAAAAGTTCTATAAAGTGCTCTTTCCATCTCTTCCTTTGTTCCCTACATTACTAAGCAGATTTCCTTTCTTATCTTTAATAGAGGCATTGATCTGTTTGTATTTTCCACTTAATTTCATTGTGTTGTACAGTTCTTTCATATTCCCTTTATTTGCTGCTTCTTCTGCCTCTTTAGCTAGTTCATCTATATATTTCCTCTTATCCCTTTTAATGCATCTTCTCACTTCTTTGTTCACCTCTGCGTAAGCTTCCTGTGTTTTGGCGTTATTACTTCTCGTTTTGCTTTTATTTATGTCTGCTTTCTTTCTTTAATTTTATCCAGGGTCTCTGTTGTCATCCATGCCTTATTCTGGCATTATCTTTACCCCAGCACTTCTTCACATGTCTCTTTCCATATATCCTTTACCTGTTTCCAATGATCTTTTATATTTATTGTATTTTCTAGTTGTTGGAGGACTTGGTGTTTGTTTGATATTGTGACTGTGAATTTATCTTTAATTTCTTGTTTTTAAGAAACCCTACATTGAAATACTTTCTACCTTTATTCGTTGTAGTATATCTTTTTAGTTTATGTTTAAATTTGGCTATCAGAAGATGATGATCTGAAGCTACATCTGCCTCTCTATATACTTTTGAAAGGGAATCCAGTCAAGCAACTTGATGATTTAGACTTTGCTGATGACATAGCTCTCCTATCACACAGCCATCAATAGATGCAGGATAAAATGAACATACTTGATGAAAGATCACAACAGCTAGGACTGAAAATTAATAGAGATAAGACCCACATTATGAGAATTAATGCAGTTGGCAATAACAAATAAAATTAGGAGAAATACCTCTACTAGATATACAATCTTACCTATATCTGGGTAGTAATATAGATAAAGAGGGAGGAAGAGAAAATGATACCAAAATAAGGATATCAAAAGCAAGAGGAGCTTTCATTGCACTGTGAAACATATGGAATTACAAAGAAATTAGGTTAAATACAAAAATAAAAATTCTCAACTCCAATGTTAAGTCAGTCCTATTATACGGCTGTGAAACATTGAGAACAACAAAACTGACCATCATGAAGATACAGACTTTCATTAATGGATGCTACGCAGAGGAGGAAAAAAAGGATGGTAATAGCAGGACAAATTCACTAACATAGAAGTATGGAAATGTACCAGTCAAATACCAGTGGATAAAAAGATACAGCGAAGACGATGGCGCTGGATAGGACACACACTGTGGAAGCCAACTGAGAGTATTACACAAAGGGCCTTTTTTGGAATCCCCAGGGGAAAAGACAAAGAGGAAGACCAAGGAATTCTTGGAGAAGACAGATTGAAGCAGAGATGAAGATAATAGGGAAGACAAGGAATGATCTTAAAATAATGGCAAGAAACAGAACGACTTGGAAAGTGTTTGTTGAAGACCTATGCTCACAGGAGCTGAAAGGTAGAAGAAGAAGAAAAATTTTATGACATTATCATTTTATGGAATGGAGTAATAGAGTTCCAGTAACCTTTTTAGAAAAAAAAAACATATATCACTGAGATATGGTATACGCAATTTTTATTTTTATCATATAGTATCTGTGTATTTTATTTGTTTTAATTTAATATTTAAGGATAGGGAGCCACGATAGCTCAGTGGTTAGTGAACTGGACTACAAAAGTCAAGGGGTAGGGTTCGATCCTAACCGACGGCTTCCACGTTCACCCAGCCTTAAATGGGTACCTGATTTTTTTTTCTGGGAAAGTAAAGCAGCACAGGTGTAATGCCGACCACATTACCCCAAAAATCATGTGTTGAAGGTCTGTAAAATATAGGGTCACTACACCAACACCTATTTGGTTACCTATACGCCACTTGGTGTGACTGGGGTACTTCACTTACTTACTAATATTTAGGTATTTAATTGTGTTATTAACCTTGCTTTATGTGTATTTGCTGTTTAAGTTTAACAAAATGGATATTGTTGAGGGTCTTGGAACAGATACAAATTCACTTTCCATTATTTCTAATGTTGAAAATTGATTTGGACTTGACTTCAAACGCTTCAGAGTTCGAATGCCTCCTTGAATGAATTAAGTTCAAATTATGAACACCACAGTTTTAAGTTGAAAAATGAACATGTTTGTCCTTTCTCCAGTTTATGATATTCTGAGTGTTTTTCTGCAGCACTCACTTACCATAAGAAAACTTTTAGGGATTTTTTAGCAGATGTGTCGATCCACATTTCACATGTTTCACAAGCAAACCCTGTTTTATAATCTTATGTGTTATTTGGTCTGAAACTAATAAACAATTATTACAAATTAATACAATTAGTTTTTCCTTTTTTAAATATTTTTATCTGAGAATCATAAAAAACATGTACTACAACAAACAGCAGCCATAAGAATTAGCAACCAAACAGGACAGTTTCAATAAATAAAACAAGGTTGTGTTCTGTTGCCGGATTTGTTTTCACTCTACAGTGAAAATATTATGAAGTCAATAGTAGACAAAAAAAGGAATTGTTGTCAATGGTCACAACATAAATAATTTGTGATATGCGGATGACACAGTCTTAATAGCCAAGGCCAAGAGTAAACTACAAGAAATGATAGATATAATAGTTAAAGAAAGCAACAAGAAAGGTATCAGTCTGAAAAGTAAGAAAACAGTAATAATGGTCATATCGAAGAAACCATCATCATCATGCAGCATAAAAATAAACAGGACAAATCTGAAACAAGTGGAACGCATTAAAATTACTGGGCACAATAATAACATCAGATGGAAGATGCACCACAGAAATAAAAAGAAGAATAGCTCTGGCCAAAACAGCAGTTCAGAAAATATAAACGTCTTATGCAACTAGTCTATGCCAATAGAAGTGAGAAATAGAGTTCATCAGTGCTCGATAGAGCCAATTCTGACCTGTGAAAGTGAATCATGGATAGTAGACAAACAAATGAAAATACGATTAGAGGCCACAGAGATGGGATTTCTCAAAAAAATGTTGAAAGTTCTCTAGACAGCTAAAAAGACCAATAAGGACATTCTCAAAGAGGCCAGCACAAAAAGGGAGCTCCTGAAAAACATCAGAAATAAACCTTCAACATTTTTCTGGCACACCATGAGAAGAGGTAAGTTGGAATACTTGGTTACAACTGGCAAAATATAGGGAAAGAGAGATCGCTGACAACAAAGGGAGAAGATACTAGATAGCTTGGTGTCGTGGCATGGAATAAAAGTCAACAACAGAATTGATATGATGCACTGTGGATAGAAGATTGTGGAAGGACATGACTCCCTACGCCAACCTGTATGGCACATGATGATGATGATTAATATTTGTTCTAGTGAGCATACTGGTCACATTAAGGCTCAAATCCATTTATACGTTTGCTTGTGAGTGTATGTTGCTCACTCACAAATACATCTTTATAAACACTGTAGTGTAGGCTGACCATTTTTTTCCCATTGTTTTTCGGGGACATTTGTAGTATTTTTTACATTTCAGAGGATTTTTTTGCTTATTTCTGAGACTGTCCCACAAAATCGGGGACCGAACGATAATATATATATATATATATATATATATATATATATATATATATATAGTGTGTGTGTGCGTGTGTGTGGGGGGGGGGGGGGGGGGTGCGCTCGCGCAAGAAATTTGTAGATGCAAAAAAAGATAACTTTTGAGTGTATCTTTCTCAAGATCTCATGATTTGAAGCAAGTTTTTCACTGAAGCTTTCACACGATAAATTAATGTTAGTTTTTACTGTTAACATGGCTTGCACCGTGCTCACATTAATCCGTGTTTCTCTTCCGACCAGACGTTGTTCATTTGAGAAAATCTTTCTACGGATGCATTGCTGCCAGGTAAGCACATAAAAACCACAAGAATTCTCTTCACATTAGCATGTGGTACATTATTTTCTTTCAAGTACCTGAGAACTTCATTCAATTTTCTACATAGGGGCTTGTTACTGAACCACTCACATTCTTTTTGCAACAGATGGCCTCGCAAATAAATAAATTCATCAAAGAACTCATCACGATTGGCGTTTACAACTTCATGACACTTTGAAGATATCTGTTCTACTGCATTATCAAAATGTTTCATTTCAGGCACATTATTCAAGAGAAGGCAGCTCAGTTGTGATAAGTCCTCATTGTGCGTGTTCCAAGACTGCAAGTAATGTACAGCAGTATTATAGAATTCTTTACTTATTTGGAAATACCTTTCCATTTGGATGTCACCACTTTCTACTAAATCAGTTAGCAAACTCTTTACCATGTGTGGGATGAAATTTTCACCGCGTTGAGTTTCTAATTTTATAATGAGATTTTTCACAGCTAGTGTTAATTCTGTTGCATTCTTGTCGTCTCCTTCAATCGCCTTAATTTTCACGGAAGAGTGATGCGTGAGAATGAGCAAAGCTGAACCAAAGCTCTGATTCATTGTTTTCAAAGAATTGTTTCAATATTGTAGGACAGTGTGTTTCTGACAAGAAGAAAGATCTCAGTGATTGATACAGTTTCAATATTCTTTCCAAGGCTGGAAGTAATGACAACCACCTTATATTCGAATAACCTAATAATTGCTTAAACTCCTGTTCAGCAAATTCACAGAAGTCTTTTAGGCGTTCTACACGAACCGTGTAAATGTGAAAGTATCCAAATATTTTTGTTACAATCACTTCCATATCCATAGGCATGGAATCAAACGCTGTTTTTGCACAATTGTGAATTATGTGTGCGTTGCAACCAAGACCCATTATGTGTCTGTTTAACTTGGACTTTATTTTAGTTATGACATTATTCTCTCTTTTTCCTCAACAAGCCTCCAAAGTTTGTATTTGTATTGTCTGCTGAAAGTCCAACAATCGTTTTGTTTGAGTCAAAATTATCAATTGCTTTCAACAATTGTTCAGATATTATGTCGGACGTTTCTCCTGGGATATCTATGAAAGCAATCAGTTTGGTCTTTACTGGGAGTTTTCCAGCTCATAAGCCTGAAAATAACGAACTAAAATAGGAAGTAGCGTAACATGTTTATGATTAGATGTATCGCAAGACAATGTTACGAAGCTGACATATTTGAGGTCATTTTTTAGTTCATCAATAGCCCAAGGAGCAAAAACATTGGTAATTATGGATTCATACTTTGTTCTTGCACAGGAAAATAGTTTCGTTGAAAATTTCTTTTGTAGAATTGTTGTACAATCCATACTGCGGAAACTATGATTATGAAGTACAGTATGATATGCGAAGGTTCCTTCATGAACAGCTAGAGTGTATTCATCTTTTGAGGGTTCTGTTTTACAAAAATAATTTGTCATACACCCAGACTGAGACTTACAAAGCAGCGCATCCTTATGCTTTTTTGCCTGTAGATGATCAGTTATTGATGTCCTTCCACCACTTGCTATAGAAAAATTGGAACTACATATATTACATTTCACTAGCGTTCCATCCTCTAAATTGCTTGTATATTAATGGAAATTCAGCTTTCATCGAATCACTAAAGTGGCACTTACGTTTTTTTTGGAAATCATTGTTTTATGCAACAGACATTCACAAATAGAAAAACACGACTGCACTGTACTGTCATTACACTCGGACTGATTTGAAAACTGGCCAGGAAAGATACTTTGTCGGGAGATGTCCGGAAAGGCAGGGGTTGAGGGGGGGGGGGGGAGAGAATGTCTGCTTTTTTTTACAAATTAAACCCATCCCAATAGAAGTCAGTGGTTGGAATAAAAGTGACGTAGCACCACGCTTCAAGAGTTCAAAGAGTTATCTCAGACACAACGCGACCAACTCTTCTCTTTTATCTTCCTGCTAATGCCGCTCAGTCTGAGATAAAGAAACACAACTCAGTAACGTCCTGAGTCCTAGTGATTATTTTAAAAGAGGGCCAATTCCGTGTATGAACATTTATTTATTCTCTAAATCGGGGGCAAATTTCTTTCGGGGACTGTCCCCGAAAATCGGGGACGAATGGTCACCCTACTGTAGTGCGAATGCTCGTCGGTTGCTCATAAAATATTTAGTTTAAATTCTCCAAGAAATTAGGTTTTCTATAGTAATTCTAGTCTGAATAGGCCCACGCTAGCTCCACATCTTGTTGAAGACAGCAAATAAACTGAAATTCCAAACTGAGGTGATGAGATGAAAGAATCTTTGGTAACCGAACTTAAAAATAGGTTGGCTATATACCAATGTATTAAAAAAAAAAGCATTTTATATTAAATAATGATCCTTTTCATTTCAATGTTTTGCACCCTCAGATGTTGGGGAAGATAACCTTGATAAGCAGGAACTCTTATCATCATCAGTCTCGTAGTCTTGGCTGTTGTTCGGACACTCCTGCCAATGTCTTCACATTTTCTTGAAATTTTTACGATTAGGAAATGCTTTCTAAAAACTATCTTTACGACACATAGTACCATTGCTGGTGTATGTCGGGGGCAACTATAGAACCAGAGGGATAAAGGCCGCTTAGTCAAAACAGTCGCCACGACGTGTGAGACTCAGGATTTGTATTCCACCCCCGATAGAAAAAATCCTTTCTGTCTACCGCGGGCTTCGAACACCGTACGTCAGCTTTTCAGCCAGCGGAACAGTGGTTTTAGAGTCACGGCCACGCGCACCTCAGGAAATGCTTTCTGGGATTCAAAAAAAGTTTAATCTTATCTATTTTTTTTTATTATTTTCCCGCCTCTTTCCCTGTCTGCCGTGTCTTCTTTTAACCCAGTACTGTGTCCTATAGAACAGTCTTTGCAAGTCCTGTAGATCTCGTAACTTGATCTTCTGTACATAATCGACAAGCTATATAATTCCACAACACGCATCTTTTGGAATGATCCAAGCATCGTACAGGATTGCTTCATGTTTATTCATTGCCATTAAAATTAAAACAGAACAGCACATCACTTCAAGCAAAAACTATATGTGCTCAGCAACGTTCAACATATGTTGAAAGGTATACATACTAATGGTTCCAGTAGCTCGATGAATTTCTCTGAAAATTACAATCATCGTACCAATATGTGAAAAGAAAGGTAGCAAAAGAGACTGCAATCAAAATAGTGGTATATCGCTTCTCAGCCATGTAGGAAAGTTGTGGAAAAAGGGCTGAGACCAATAATAGAACTACAGTTAAGCGATTCACAAATGGGGTTCCGAAAAAAAAAAACAGGGGATGTACTGACGATCTATTCACATTAAACCAACTAGCAGAAAAGTCGACAGGACATAATTAAAATTTGTAGGTAGCTTTCATTGACCAGGAAAAAACACTCGACAGGGTAAATAGAGAAAACTGTGGGAGATACTAAAACATACGGAGTAAACCAACATCTAACAACCTAATTAAAAGTCTCTACATCAACAGCAGCTGCACTGTCAGAATAGCAGCAAGCTACACAGACCACTTCTAAGTTAGATCAGGTGTAAGACAGGGTTTACGTACTATCCCACCCTACTGTTTATTACATACATGGATTATATATGCAAGTTAGCCAACCCATCAGAGACAGAGATCAACGAGCTTTTATTTGCAGACGATTAGGCATTAATACATGAAAAAATAGAAGACCCACAAGAAAACCTACATAGACTCAACAGCACAGGCACAACATAAAATCAATATCAACAAAACAGAAGTCATGACTGTCGCCAAAAATGAACAGAACATCAGCATAACTATAGAAGGCAAGCAACTAAAATTAAAAAGAAAAATAACTCTACTGAGATGAAGTATGTTAGATGAATGACAGGAAACAGCCTGAGAGACAAGATTAGAAATAAAGAGCTGAGAAAAAAGCTAGCAATAATTCCCGCCATAGAATATATTAAAAAAACAACAGATAAAATGGTTTGGCACGTGACAGGCAGAGTGATCAAAACACAACACGAGCCGTTAATAAACGTTGCGAGAACCAGGCCGAAGGGACGATCACGAAAAAGATGGATTGGCGGAATAGGAGAAACACTAGGAACAACAGCAGAAGAGCAAAAGATCGCAAATTATATCTCCCCTCTACGCTGAAAGGAAAATGAGGAAGGAAAGAAGGAGGATATTTTGTCGAAGTTTTTAAAATTCGTTGATGCTTTTGCATTGCTGCTTCTGATCTCTTTCGTTGTTTCACCCTGTTGATCCATATTACTGTCAAGATATATATATATAGACAGCGCAGCTAGCCAACCTGTCCTCTCTTTCATTTCTCCGTACTCCCGCATGTCCAGGGACGTAGACAAAGGTGACCTTACGTATTTTGGATTTCTGCAACGACTCTACCCATTGCATGCGTACAGGGCCCGCCTCCACTTTTTTTTTTTATCATGCTCATCAAATCACTCAGTATACATGCGTGGGTGTAGTCTTGTGACTCCAACCATTTGAATGCCATGGTCACTGCCATTACCTCCATTGTCATGCTACTCGTGGTCATGACGTATGCACCACTGTCTTCGTAGACTATTCTGCCTAACATGCTTCATCTCAGCTGAGGTTATTTTTCTTATTGTTCTTGCATCTAGAGTCCAAGTCTGGCATTGGTAGCACAGCGTTGGGATGAAGATTGTATTGTAAAGTGCCCGTTTTGCTTCTATAGTTATTCCTTCTTTGGCAATAGTGGTGATAGCTGTCCAATGATTTGACAAGCTTGATGCATCTTGAGTCTATCTCTGCTGTTTGAGAATTATCGCTTGTCATTAGACTTCCTAGGTATTTGAATTCCTCTACTTGTTTTAGTTGCCTGCCTCCTATAGTTACGCTGATGTTCTATTTATTTTTGGAGACATTCATGACTTCTGTTTTGTTGATGTTGATTTTCATGTTGTATTTTGTGCCTGTGCTGTTGAGTTATTTAAGTGTTCTTGTAAGTCTTCTAATTTTTTATGTATTAGTGTCTGATCGTCTGCAAATAAATGCTCGTTGATCTCCTCTGTATCTGATAGGTTGACTAGCTTGCATATATAATCCATGTATGTAATAAACAGTAGGGTTGATAATACGCACGCTTGTCTTACATCTGATCTAACTTCGAGTGGTCCGTGTAGCCTGCTGCTGTTCTGACTGTACAGCTGCTGTTGATGATGTAGATACCTTTATTTAAGTTGGTATATGTTGATTTATTCCGTATGTTGTATTATATATAGTATATATATATATATATATATATATATATATATATATATTGGTCTACTTTTTCCAATGCCTGACGATTGAGATATATATTGTGACCCTTTGGAACATTATTTTTTGCTTTATCCCTGTTCATTTCAAGTCCTATATTTTCCGCCATGGATGTTAGGGTATCTGTGATATTTTTCATCGTGTTCATATAGTCACATAGCAGCACTATATTATCCAAAAAATCTAGATCGTCGAAGTAATTCTTGTCATACCATTAAATTTAATACAATCACTATCGTCATCATCATCGTGTGCCATACCGGTGGCGTAGACGATCATGTCATTCCACAATCTTCTATCCATAGTGTATTGTATCGATTCTGTTGTTGACTGTTTTCCATGTCATGACACCAAGATACCTAGCATTTTTCTCTTTGTTGTCCACGATCTCACTTTACCTGTATTTTGCCAGTTGTAACCAAATATTCCAACTCTGCTATTCTCATGATCTGCATGAAAATATGATTGTTTCTTTCTGTTTTTTAAGAGCTCCCTTTTTGTATTGGCCTCTTTGATAATTTCCTCAGTGGTCTTTTTAGCTGTCTGGGGAACTTTTAACATTATTCTGAGAAATCCCTTCTCTGTGGCCTCTAATTGTCTTTTCATTTGTTTGTCTACTGTCCATGATTCGCTTCCATAGGTCAGAATTGGTTCTATATAGCACCGATGAACTTCTGGGGGCTTCGTTGGGAAAATTACTCCACTACAGACATTCGGACAACCTGTGGTCGACTACCGCTGGAAGTAGTGTGAATTGTAGTGGTTGGAAAAAAAAACAACCCATGGTCGACCCAGTCGCTGGCAGAAATGGGTACCAGGGTAGCACACTGGGTAGGTGAGGAATGGCGCCTCGTTGAGTTAGGATGCTTAAGGCGAAACTAGATATGAGTATCCGAATACGTCTGGGTAGGTGGCCGAGCATATATGTGTAAAAACACGCGTGCTAAAACGTCGATTCAAGTCTCGTATCTTTACCTTTACTCTACCTTTACTTTACCTTTACTCTACCTTTACTCTCTTTCTCATTTCTATTGACAAAGACTTGTTGCATAAGACGTTTTTCATTTTCTGAAATTGTATTTTGGCCTGAGCTATTCTGCATTTTATTTCAGTGGTGCATCTTCCATCTGATGTTATTATTGTGTCCAAGTATTTCTAATGCGTTGCACTTGTTTCAGATTTGTCCTGTTTATTTTTATGCTGCACGATGGTGGTGATTGTTTCTTCAATATGACCATTATTTCTGTTTTTTTTTTTTTATTGTTCAGACTGAGACTTTTCTTGTTGCGTTCTTTTATTATTATGTCTATCATTTCTTGTAGTTCATTCTCTGTCTCTGCTATTAGGAATGTGTCATCCGCATATCGCAAATTGTAAGGTAAGGTAAAGTACGAGACTTGAACCGGCGTCTTAGCACGCGAGTTTACACCCATATGTGCTCGGCCGCCTATCCAGAAATGTTCGGAGATTTCTGTATAGCGTCGCCTCAAGCATCGAAACTCAGATGCGAGGCGACATTCCTCACCTTCCCTGGGTAAACCCTGGTACCCATTTCTGCCAACGGCTGGGTCGACCGTGGTGGTATTTTTTTTGTTTTTTCCCCAACCATGAGTACATTTCACACTGCTCCCAGTGGGAATTGAACACGGGTTGTCCGAACGTCGGTAGTCCAGTCGGGTGGTTTTCCCAACTAGACTACCGAGGCCCCCCCCCCCCCCCCCCCCAAAATCGCAAATTGTTTATGCTATGACCATTGACTACAATTTATTTTTTGTCTATTATTGATCGCATAAGATTTTCGTTGTTAAGTGAAAACAAATCCGGCGACAGAACACAGCTTTGTCTGACTCATTGTTTTATATATTTAAACTGTCCTGTTTTGTTGTTAATTCTTATGGCTGCTAATACAATCTCTACATCCCCGTATATAATGATATTTGAAGCCATTTAGAAACAGTATAATAGTAAATTATAAATCAAGCCATCCTAATCCTTCCTTATGGTGTACAGTACTGTGTGTTTATACATTAAACATTATAAAGGGAACATACATATTTCTATATATATATATATATATATATGAGAGGAGTTAGGTGAATGAAAGCGCGTACATCACAACTAAGCTAAATTATGAGTGTGGTCACATGACCGTCGTGTTACTATTGCCAGAAAAGCGTTATGTTGACATCATTTTATATTTTATAATAAATACGTAACGTTTTCGAGGACATACCAAATGCAATTTTAAAAATCTAATTACTACACATTATATTTTTTTAAAAATATAATGGTTTACTTCAATTCAATATTAGCAGATTCAGCCACGAGAGAAGCTGTTCAATAAAACAGTACCCAGCATGTCACTAATATTTTACCAAATTACAATCATGATTGCTTCCTACCAACCGTCTGACAAGACGCCAAAGGCCACATATATAGTAAACTCTGAACTGTTTAACACAAATGGCCTATGGCACATTCTTTCATTGAAGTGATAAGCATTAATTCAAGTCCATGCTATTTTTAAATGAAAAATAAATACGATTATATTACTACAGTTTCACCCTACCCTCCACACTACTACAGATCACAATTGCGTGAACCATAACTGTTTTTATTTTATTTTATTTAAAAACTAAACGACATTGAGTCTTTTCCCGTTCGCTCGGTGATTCCGTTCTCCATCGTCCTAACAATCTGAGTTTACATTTCATTTTGTCGAGGTTTACAACTAGTTCCGCGCGTTTGGACCCAAAACTTTCGACTGCGCGGCATTTTTAGTACTTTGTCTTCCATTTGTGAGTCCTTCTTACTTGGCCATATTAATTTGTCTTTTTTTTTCTAGGACGAGATGGTGATGTAGAATTATGATGAGTCGCTGTGGGGGATCTTCAGCTACCAATATAGTTCACATAGTTACTTTTTTTTTAAATACCTGAAACACAAAAGCAACAATAACAACAATCATGATTATAATAATAAATATTTCATGTTGTAAGTCTGAAAGAAGAGTGGGTTTTCACAGAATAATAAAGAGGGGAATCAGTTTATGTATACTGTAAGTACAAGAAACGGTGTAGGATGGTATTCCATTCCATCGTATATATTCAACGCTGAAACATTATAGTTTGATGAATACAAGCCTGGAACTAATATTTAAACTAAACGACTATGGTTCCAGTACTCTAAGCTGTTCTAGTATCGTTCCATTCCCACAACACACACATAAACGATTTTTATTAATCTTTTAAGTTGTATGAAAACATACTTCACAGTGACAACTGGGGAAATTGAGGGACGAAGCGACAGAGGGAAGCAAAGAGAAAAGATAGCAGACAGCTTAAAATAATGGCTTGGTAGAAGGTCAACAACAGAAATTATAAATAACAGTCGAGATGAAAAGTCTTGGAGACATGATCACCTACGCCTGCAGGCATGGTACTTGATGATGATTACATTACAAATGGTTTTCAACAGGCTGTTGTCAATCTTGAGCAATTTCCAAAACACTGTGTTGCCGAGTAGGTATGACTTAAACTGTCAATATATGAATGAGACAGGTTCGGCTACAAAAGAATGAGCAAGCCGCGTTGTGGTCTTACTCGGTTACGCCTGCGTCTTCTAAGGACAAAAATAAATTCATCCTAAGATCTAGTCAAACAAGGTAGCGAACAACTGGCCACCTACAGAGTATTATTTATGTCCACGGGTAAACATGTTCTGCTGGAAAAGCTACAGTATGGGTTCGCCGGCGAAGGTGGTGTTGTTAGCGTGTGGCTCGTTTAATCCAGTCACTAACATGCATCTCAGAATGTTTGGTAAGTGTTTACGTTTTCATTAGATTTCAAACTATTTAAATTTAGTGGCCTTACAAGTGTCCGTGTCAGTCTCTCACTCTGTAGTAGTGTGTGTCAGATGTAGACTTTTGTCATGGTCATGATGGTGATCCATCAATATCATCATCATTTTCAGTGTTTTGAAAGCCAAAATTATATATTGGAATTTGTTGTCTTTAAATAGTGTTTGTTTCTTTTTATCCTACATAACTACATATATAATTATTTTTGTACATTTAATTATATTTATCATTTTATTATTACTGCTACTAAACTTTCACCCAGCCAGTTTGTTTCACTTTTAACCACTCTCCGCACTCTCCTAGTCTACTCTACACTCTCACTCAACGGTTACTCAACCAAAGCAATGGCAAATGCAACCACAATGACTGAAATAACGTTGGTAATTTCTGTGTAAAATTGTTCATGTGATTCAATGTGATGACTTATCTTTCAGCTGAGATGTCATCATCATGGATTATGACATTGCTAACGCTTGTGATCTATTTAATATTAGTTAATTAAAGTAGACTACGAATTCGTTTTAATTTAAAATAGTTCCGAAAATGAAAAAACAAAACAAAAAAAAACTGATTGTGAAAACACCTCCTACCTTCCCACTAATAATGACTAATTTCACTTTCACTTTCCCTCTATTTTATAAATTACACTAGTGGCAGTGGAAGATGTGGCACACACAGCTCAAGATATTACTGCATCTCTTGATTTATGAGTAATACATGTAAACTGCGCTTTTTGTTGAATTAAACAAAATTAAATTCTGAGAAATAAATATACTATACATAATATCATATACATTTTAAAATGCTGTCAATGAAAGAGATACTTAAAACTGTCAACATGAAGATCATAGAATAGATAAATCCAAATTTGTGCTAGAATTAAGAATTCATCATGTGGTAACATCCTAGTTTAAGCACATAAATTTATTTTTCAGAATAGTAACATCACGTTGAGTAAGATTCCACTTTATTCGGTGGTCCTCTAATCTTTCAATATTATAGAGTGAAGAGAAACAATCTGAGGGTTAAGTCCTAACTCTACACCACACCTAAATCCTAAAATAATTTTTAGTATTTGAGAAACACTGTAGTTTTGCTGTAATGCCAACTAAGGAGAGATCACTCATTTCTCTGAAATAATTTATATGCTTAAATTAGGACTTTACTTTCACAGTAATGATCAGACTCTTAAATTAGGAGCTACTGTAGCTCAATGGTTAGTGATGTTGACCTTCTGAAGGTAAGAGTAGAGTTTAGGTTTAATCCTGATGGATAGTTTCAGCCTTAAATAGGTAACGAATTTCTCTTGGAATGAAATGTGGCCTGTCATCATACAGTCATATTAATGACCACATCACTCATAAAATAAAAATATACTGTTGGTCATTGAAGACATGGGCATTAAAACCACTTTATCTACCTTTTTTTTTAGGCAGTGGAGTTAACCCTTAGCTTTAACTAAGTTATTTCTCTGCAGAGTACTAGTCTAACTATTGTGAAGCATTCCATTACTTAATGTTCAACATTGTTTTTGTTGACATTTGAAGTTGCCATTTATTCATTTTGATTGATTAATCTTGCCTTTTATTTTATTAATTGCCATTTTAAAATCATTTTTTACCTTATCTATACACAATGATAACTATCATCATCATCATGTGCCATACCGGTTGGCGTAGGCGATCATGTCCTTCCACAATATTCTATCTACAGTGCATTGTATCAATTCTGTTGTTGACTGTTTTCCATGTCATGACACCAAGCTATCCAGTATTTTCTGTCTTTGTCGTCTGTGATCTCACTTTCCTTTTATTTTGCCAGTTGTAACCAGGTATTCCAACTTTCCTCTTCTCATGATATACCCAAAAAATGTTGATTGTTTCTTTCTGATGTTTTTTAGGAACTGCCTTTTTGTATTGGCCTCTTTGAGAACTTCCTCATTGGTCTTTTTAGCTGACCAGGGAACTTTCAACATTCTTCTGAGAAATTCCATTTCTGTGGCCTCTAATCGTATTTTCATTTGTTTGTCTACTGTCCATGATTTGCTTCCATAGGTCAGAATTGGTTCTATATAGCACAGATGAACTCTCTTTTTCATTTCTATCGACATAGATTTGTTGCATAAGATATTTTTCATTTTCTTAAATGCTATTTTGGTCTGAGCTATTCTGCTTTTTTTTTCTGTGGTGCATCTTCCATCTGATGTTATTTATTGTGCCCAAGTATTTGACTTGTTTCAGATTTCTCCTGTTTTTTTTTTAATGCTGCATGATGGTGATGATTGTTTCTTTGATATGACCATTACTTCTGTTTTCTTACCATTCAGACTAAGGCCTTTCTTGTTGCTTTTTATTTTACTATTATGTCTATCATTTCTTGTAGTTCATTCTCTGTCTCTGCTATTAAAGCTGTGTCATCCGCATATAGCAAATTATTTAAATGATAACTATACATATTTGAAAAATTATTTGTTCTAAGGAGGACTGGGTGTTCTTGAGGTAAAACACCAGCCTTTAGACAGGAAAGTCCTTCTGGGTTTGATTCTACATCACAGATGGTGGGATTTTTCAAAAATCGAACCTGTAGTTTTATTGTGGCTTTATCCTCTTCCAATCTCTGGGTAGTGAGATCCGATGTCTAGTCCTCTCGGAAAACAGCAGAAAAACGGAGGTCCCGTATGCACTCATGAATGTTAAAGAACCCTTGGCAGTATAAAGTAAAAAAAAAGCAGACTAAAATGGCCTCTGTCCGAGCAAAAATTGTTAAGCAAATCTACCCAGCAGTGCAGATATAGATGTGTCAGGCCAAAAGGCATATTGTGGTTATGTTGCAAACTAGCAATGCATCTACGCCTATTTAATGAGTGAACACTAAGAAGAGAAAAGTTGGTCAAAATTGTATCTTCAGAAATAAAAAAAAATATATATTTTATTTTGGGTAAACAATGAAGTAAAATAAAGTTGTTTATTCTACAATAGTGACTTGTTGATGAGGATGCCTTGGTGGATAAAATTAAAATATTAATCAGTTAGGACAACTTTTTAGTAGCTTTTAGCTTGCTGCAATTTTAATGGAGTGATTGTTATTTTAATCTCATATAAATGCCACTTGAAATGCTTCAGTTTTGTTTTTATATTATAAATTTTTTACTAACTGATTAATCATTAAAATAATTAATAATAAATATTTCTGTCATTAGTTTATGGGTTTTACTAGTTTGATGATGCTTCAAATCCTTATTGGGACATTTTTCTAATTGGTTGTTTATGTATGTGTCAGTATGTAATTTAAAAAAAACATATTTATATATATACATATATGTATGGCAGTTCTTGATATAGCGGATGTGAATTACAAGTCACAATAATATTCTACTTCTGTCTTTCTGTTGATGGAAGCCTCAGTCGCTGAGTAGTCAATACACTCATTACTTACATAAGGCTCATGGTTCAATTATCAGATGGGCCTAATTATTTTGATTATTTTTTTTTTAGGATTAGAATGGTTTTATAGTTCCTCCGACTCTGAATACAAGTATCAAAGTAAAGTATTTTGTTGTTGTGAAAATAGGGTCACCTGGCATGGTACTGATGACATCATCATAAAAATGTGCATTTGTTATTGAAAAACATTGGAACTAACACCATATTCCTCATGTTTCTTAAGAATTTGAGGGTCATGCATACTTAATTACGTTTGTTGATATGTTATTACTACTGTTATATAATTTAGTAGCACAGTATGTTTTAGTGAGATATTTAACCACTGTTTTAATTCATACAAAATTTTTAAATTTTTTTCAGAAATTGCACGAGATGCTTTGCAGAAAACAGGAAGATTTCAAGTTATGCATGGCACAATGTCACCAGTTGGGGATGGTTACAATAAGAAAGTAGGTAGCTTCTTTTATTATTTCATGTATGATGTTACTTGTTATAATTTTATATTTATTTGTTTGACTTCTATTTATTATTTCATGCTTTCACATGCATTTATTACTTTAAGTCTTTTTTATTGTAAGTTCTTAGGACTAGTTAGCGAGAGGGCATCTGTAAAAATAACTTTTCTCTGAACGTGTCTCAGGTTGTCTAAAACAAGGAATCAGACACAGCTGTGTTCTGTTGCTTTTATGTCTGCGTTTGTTGTTATAATTGAACCGGATTTATCTAGAATTGGTGCTCCACTGGATGTATAGGTGTTTGTCAGCAACTTTTGTACAGTATAGAGAGTTCTGCTGTCTCCTGTAATTGCAGCTGTCTCTGCTTTCTCTGCCAAATTGTCTATATAAGCTCTTGTATCTCTTCTTGCCAAACTTTTTACTTTGTTGTCTAATTCTTTGTATGCTGCTTTTGCCAGGACCTTTCCAAGATCTGTCTTTACATTAGTCATGACTCTCTTCGTTTCTCTTCTTTCTTTGATGTATTTCCATGTATTGTCTGAAATCCATGCTTGTTTTTCCATTTTTTTCAGTCTGGCACTTGATTCTGCTGCTGTCATTAGTATTTTGCTTTGGGAGCACCACATTTTATTGATATCTATGTCTATTTCACTAGTGCTGCATAACAATTACTTAGCTCTATGTTAAAATTTTTCTTGATGGCTTCATCTTTCAGGCTGTTAATTAGGTTACAGGAAATGAGTACGCAAGAAACAATGACTTTGGTCTATAATGGAATTACACATGACTCAGACTTTGTTAGAGAGGACTTTATTAAAATATTGTCCTTGAACAACTTTTACTCTTAACAGTATATCATAATTTTAAAAACATTAAATGTATTAACTTTTTCTGGACTTTGGCGGACTTTAGGTTCGGACCAGATTAGTTTTAAATTTAGAAAAATTCCATCACGTGTCTTTTACAATTTCACGCAATAATATATTTAAATGTGGTACATGTTGTGCATCACTGGAAAGGAAAATGGTTGAAGAAAATGAAAATAGCATTTATATTGGTGATATCCGAAGGAAAAAAAATATATTATTTATTATAAATAGTATAAAAATATTCAAAGGCAGATAATTTTCAATTCAAAATATCATATTTCTCATACCTCTATTGTTGCTATCCATTCTTCTCCAAATTATACACAAACTAATCCAAAGTTCTTCAAAATACACTTTACTTGATGCATTTATGTCCACTTCTTCTATCCTTCCTCCATTGCCGTTGGCGTCGAGGGGAGATATAATCTGCGATTCTTTGCTCTTCTGTTGGCCTCTTCAGGTGTTATACCTCCTAGTCACAATTTATCTGTTGTTTCTTTATGTATTCAATGGCTGGTTCAATTTCGAGTTTCTTCCTCAGGTCGGTGTTTCTTACTCTGTCTCTTAAGCTGTTTCCAGTCATTGTATCTGACACATTTCATTTCGGTGGTCGTTATTTATGTCCACGAATAATGAAATTAGGCACAAGAAATGGTGTGGCCACATAGCCAAAATTTGTCAGAAAAAACACACATTTACTTAGCAAGCACAAACATGTGTCTACAAAAATAAAACAAAAATACCACATGGTAATCAAAGGAAGTAATTATGAAGCTTCTTCTAGATAATTGAATACAAGTATTGGTGAATATTTATATATAATCGTTAGTTTACTTTAAAATATTCAACCGTACTCGGTCCAAGACAATGCCTCAGATTTTGCTCAGGTATGCCTTCATAAGTGGAGCCGTTGTGTCAGTTAAAATTCCAAAAAGAGTTAACATGCAAAATATGACTTTTTCTCTGGGTCCATGTCTTTTTAGTATTGGAATCTAATGTTCACTGTATCTGCTAGACCACCATCATTGCAATTAAAATACAGAGTCGTGGATTCAGTATATATATATATATATTTATATATAAGGGTACAGATGAGAGATTCATTCCTTCAGCCATGGCATAAAACTAAGGTGAGTTAGCCAGTATGAGGATTTGATAAAGCAAGAGGATCAGTTATGAAGTAATACCGTCCTTCTGTGAGATAACTGGAACCTTTTCAGACTTCAACTAAAGTCAAGTTTGTTTCCAGGGAGGAGACTCTTATTAATCAGTCTTTAAGTACCAGTAGATAGACTATATTAGGAAGTGCAGGGCAAACAGAGTTTATAACACACTAAATTCCAACAGACTAGAGATGGCTACAGATTTGCTGTCAGAATTAACATCAAGAGCTGTGAAGAAGCAAATAGATTGCCAGTCCTAAGACCATATGAATCTAGAGTTAGGAAGCAGCGAAATTCATTTTAGACAAGAACAAAAAGAAACTAGGACCAAGAAGAGTTTCTTCAAAAGCAATAATAGACCGATGTCATTAACTTACATAATATCTACGACAACTTTTAGACAAAATTGATTCCACAACTCTGTATTTTATCTCCAATGATGATAGTGTAGCAGATACAGTGAATATTAGATTCCAGTGCTGAAGAGACAAGTTCCCAGAGAAAAAGTCACATTCTAAATGTGAATTTATTGGATGTGTTTTTTACATTATGATATAAGAGTAGAAGTTGTTCAAAGACAATTTTTTAATAAAGAAGATAGAAACAACTACACACATACTTTATATTCTTTTAAGAATGGACGAATCATCATCAGGCGAATGCTGAAGATTATTATCTGTAGCAAATTATATTTTGTGGATGTTATTCCTTAGTTTAATCTTCTTCTTCTTTCTTCCTCATTTTCCTTTCAGTGTCGGCGGGAGATATAATTTGCGTCTTTTGCTTTTCTGTTTGCCTCTGCTGCTGTTATGTTTCCTAGTTCTTCTAATATTCCATCAATCCATCTTTTTTGTGGTCGATCCTTGGGTTTATTGAAGGCTCGTTGTGGTGTTGTAGTTTGATACTCTGCCTTGTCATTTGGCCAAAACTTTCTATCTGTTATTTCTTTATATATTCTATTCTTCTTTTTCTTCTACCTTTTAGCTCCCAGTGGAGCATAGGTCTTCAACAAACACTTTCCAAGTCATTCTGTTTTTTGCAATTCTTTTAAGATCATTTCATGTCTTCCCATCATCTTCATCTCTGCTTCGATCTGTCTTCTCCAAGAATTCCTTGGTCTTCCTCTTTGTCTTTTCCCCTGGGATTCCAAAAAGGCCTGTTGTGTAATACTCTCAGTTGCTTCCGTAGTGTGTGCCATCGTCTATGCTGTATCTCTTTATCCACTGGTATTGACCGGTACATTTCCATAATTCCACGTTAGTGACTTTGTCCTGCCATTTCCATCCCTTTATTCTGCGTAAGCATCCATTAATGAAGTCTTCTCTTTCCTGGTTGACGGATTAACTTTATCTCTCTTTTACTTGTCCATGTTTGTGAAGTTTTTTATATATTCTATAGTGGGGATTATTCCTAGCTATTTTCTCAGTTCTTCATTTCTGATCTTGTCTCTCAGACTGTTTCCTATTATTCGTCTAACATATTTAATCTCAGTAGAGGTAATTTTTCTTATTGTTCTTGCATCTAGGGTCTAGGACTTGCATTGGTAGCACAATGTTGGGATGAAGATTGTATTGTAAAGTGCCCGTTTTGCCTCTAGAGTTATTTCCTTGTTGGACAATAGTGGTGATAGCTGTCCAATGATTTGACAATTTTTGTTGCATTTTGAATCTATCTCTGCTTTTTGTGAATGGTCATTTGTCACTAAACTTCCTAGGTATTTGAATTCCTCTACTTGTATTAGTTACCTGCCTTCTTTAGTTATGTTAATGTTCTAAGTTTAATAAAAGTGGGAATGCACTCGTGTCAAGTTACCTCATTCACTGAGACATTCATGTATTATTTAAGTGTCCACAATTTCAGGTTGATATATTTGGGTGCTGTGACTCCTCTAACTATCATTTCTGTATGTTTATTGTTGAACAATTTTTTTCTTTAGGAATTCCTAGTACACAGTGATATGCAAATACTAACTAATTTTCCATAGAAATCTTCTCCATTTTTGTATACAAATTGCGCTTCATTGTTTCTCAATCACAAACATATACATAATGTCCTCCACTCCCACACCCCAGGGATATAGACGCTCATATTGATTCACTTGTGACTGAGGTATCATTCATGTCAATGACCTGTCATTTTTAAATAGGGCCACAGGGACTGTGTCAAGGCATTTGAAAGTG
Organism: Megaustenia siamemsis; assembly: GCA_032433765.1. Classification (NCBI taxonomy): domain Eukaryota; kingdom Metazoa; phylum Mollusca; class Gastropoda; order Stylommatophora; family Ariophantidae; genus Megaustenia; species Megaustenia siamemsis. Next base: position 58,207,688 of record JAVIAB010000092.1, read on the forward strand.
TTCTTATCATCCATGCATGATAAAGACCTCGGTCATAAAACATTTTAATATCATTCATGTCTTTTGTAGAACAAAAACACATTAGTTTTGACAGTTTTATTAAAACTATTCATTTTTAATGTTTAAAATGGTGGGGAGCATGATAAAGCGTGCCAGATTTTGTTGAGTGTAACTAAATATTTTTTAATGCAAAAATAAAGGGAAATGGAGTAATATCTGAATAATTGTGCATGGTACGATAGAAAAGTAAATTCATGTAGACACAAGATACCGGAAATGGAAAATATAATATATAAGCATTCAACTAGATGATAATAACAATTTTTATTAGATTATATTTCAATCATGACTTATACTTGCCTGATCTTACCCAGACATGATAGTATTTGGTGTGACATTTTATTAAATTTTACTGGTCTCGTATCTTCATTTTATAAATATTCTTACATCAAACATTTTTATTAATTTTAACTGAAAAGAAAATGTTTGCTTGACTTGTCGTGGAAAACATTTTATATTCATTTCTTTGAATGTGTTTCTAAATAAGATTGTGACCTTTAGGGAAACAAAACTTTTGCAATAGCAAATATGAGTGAATTACAATAACAAATTTATACATTAAGTTAAAAATAAGCAATTATATTTAATCATCATCATCAAGTACCGGGCCTGCTAGCGTAGGTGATCATGTCTCTCCACAACTTTCGATCTCGGCAGCTATTTATCCTTTCTGTTGTTGACCTTCTGCCATGCTACTCTCTTAAGCTGTCTGTTATTTTTTTCTCTTTGCTTCTTTCTATCTCTTCGTCCCTCAATTTTTCCAGTTGTTACAATATATTCCAGTTGTTCTCTTCTCATTACGTGGCCAAAAAATGATGATTGTATCTTCCTATTATTGGAAATTAGCTCTCTTTTTGCTTTGACCTCTCTCAGATTTATATTTAAGTAATTTCTAAACTATTAGAATAATTTTTAAAATAATTTTTAAAAATATATAATAATAAAATTAAAAAAAAAACTGTTTCTTTATAGTTTGTGAACGGTCTTGTATGCGTAAATGTTTTGTGAAATGATAGGGTCTTTCATGCCTGACAGGTTTGATTTGACAGATTTGAAGCAAGCTTCTGGAGACACAATTAAATTTTAATTGCATGTACTAGAGCAATTATTCAATGTTATGCGCCTACTAACGAAGCTGATGATGAAGTTAAGGATGATTTTTATAACCAACTGCAACAACTTATAAACAAAATACCAAAACACGATCTTTTAATTGTAATGGGAGACTTCAACGCCAAAGTAGGACAAGATAACGCAGGAGTGGAACATGTGATGGGGAGAGAAGGCTGTAATACAACAAGTCAGAATGGAGAAAGATTAATAGAATTATGTTTAATAGAAAATTTAGTTATAGGTGGGACATTATTTCCACATAAAAATATCCACAAAACAACATGGATATCTCCTGATGATAGAACATCAAATCAAATTGACCACCTATGTATTAAACAACAATTCAGATCATCATTAATAGATGTAAGAGCATACAGAGGTGCTGATGTTAATAGTGACCACAACTTGTGCATTGGGAAAATAAGATTAAAATTTAGAAACCAACAGAAGAGGTCAATTACACATAAAATTGATAGTCATAAACTGAAAGATGAAGCAATAAAGGAAAAGTTTAACATAGAGCTAAGTAATTGTTATTCAGCACTTGGTGAAATAGACTTAGATATCAATGAAATGTGGGACTCACAGAGCAAAATACTAATGACAGCAGCAGAAGCAAGTGCTGGACTGAAGAAAATGGAAAAACGAGCTTGGATCTCAGACACCACATGGAAATACATCAAAGAAAGAAGAGAAGCGAAGAGAGCCATGACTAATGTAAAGACAGATCTTGGAAAGGTTCTGGCAAAAGCAACATACAAAGAATTAGACAACAAAGTGAAAAGTTCGGCAAGAAGAGATACAAGAGCTTATATAGACAACTTGGCAGAGAAAGCAGAGACAGCTGCAATTACAGGAGACAGCAGAACTCTTTATACTGTACAAAAGATGCTGACAAACACCTATACATCCAGTGGAACACCAATTCTAGACAAATCTGGATTAATGCTAACAACAAGCGCAGACATAAAAGCCCGTTGGGCGGAACACTTCAAAGAAATTCTTAACCGTCCACTACCTCACAGTTTAATAGATTTTGAAGCTGAAACACCAGCAGCAGAATTAGATGTAAATTTAGATGACTTCACCTTGAGTGAAATAGAAACCACCTTAAAGCTAATGACCAATAACAAGGCTGCTGGAGAGGATAAGTTAACAGCTGAGATCCTCAAGGCAATTGATAGCCATAATTTAATACATCTCCAAAAAATGTTCAACATCATTTGGAAAACAGAGAAGACGCCTCATAAATGGAAAAAAGGAATCATTGTTAAGATCCCAAAAAAGGGCAATCTTAGAGATTGTAACAATTGGAGAGGCGTGACACTTTTGTCAGTTGCCTCAAAATTATTCTGTAAAATCATCCTAAATAGAATAAAGGATTCAATAGATACAGTAATGCGTGAAGAACAGGCTGGGTTTAGAAAAGGGAGAAGCTGTCTTGACCACATTTTCACTCTACGACTTATATTGGAGGAACACATTGAAAAGCAAAAACCTTTTGTACTTAACTTCATCGACTTCAAAAAAGCATTTGATAGTATTCATAGAGATTCTTTGTGGAAAATTCTGAAGCAATATGGCTTACCATCAAAAATCATAAATATTATCAAAGACATGTATGATGGTTACACATGTGCAGTTCGAACAGAGGAAGGACTGAGCGAATGTTTCCCAATAGAAACTGGGGTTAAACAAGGACGTATTTTATCGCCCTTGTTATTTGGAATTGTTATGGACTTCATAATGAAGAAATGCTGCACTGGTAATAAAGGCATCGAATGGATACAAGGAGACCATTTGGAGGACCTGGACTTTGCTGATGACATAGTTCTCATCAGCAATCAGATAAAAACGATGCAGGAAAACACAAATGAACTATCATCAATAGCCAGCAAAATTGGGCTTGAGGTCAATCATGAAAAGACTAAAGTCATGAAAAGTTTAATTCCAACAAGTGACAAAATATACATGGAAAACAAACCAGTAGAAGAGATCGATCACTTCATCTATCTTGGAAGTCACATTGATCGAGAAGGGGATACGAGCAAAGAAATTAGAATCAGACTGGCTAAAGCAGCAATGTCTTTCAGAAGCCTTGAAAAGTTGTGGAAATCAAAACTCATTAGCACAAACACAAAACTTAGGCTATTCAAATCAAATGTACTATCAACCCTTACGTATGCGTGTGAAAGCTGGAAAACAACAAGAGATATAGAAACAAAGTTGAACGCATTCGAAAATAAATGTCTAAGGAAAATACTTGGTATAGAATGGAACGAATTCAAAACAAACGAGGAAATTAGAGAAACCGCCAATCAACCACTAATATCTTCAGTAATAAAGAAAAGACGATGGTCATACGTTGGACATGTGATGAGAAGAGATAATAATCGAATAGCAAAGCAAGCCCTCATATGGGAAACAACAGGTAAAAGAAAAAGAGGAAGACCCAGGGAGACACTGAGAAGAACATTGATGAGAGAGGCAAGAGCAGCAGGAATCGGCTCCCTCAATGAGATAGAACTGCTTGCACAGAACAGAGACAGATGGCGAGATTTGATAAAATATCTTTAAAAGAAAACTGCTAGAACAAAAATTCATATAGGAGAAGGTGTATCTTGGTCTACGCCCTATGGGCCGGTTACGGCTCGAAAGGTCAATAGATAGATAGACTAGAGCAATAGTGTATATCTAATGAAATGATATAATATAATTTGTAATCTTACAGTTTTATAAAAATAAAACATAATACATACAGTGTTTATCTAATGAAGCTTTTTCTAGATTCACAGCCACAAATGATTTCAATAAGTGCTGCTATTTTTATTTTCCTCCCACACCATGAAAATGACTACAAATTATCATTCAGAGGTTAACATATCTCTTCACTCTCAATTTATAACAATAGAAGGAGTATAGATAACTGACAATTAACCAGATAAACTAGTAGTGAAATGCCAGTATACATACAGTAAGTATACTCCCATTAATGTAAATCTGATAGGAGTTGAAATATTAATAAAATAAACAAAGATCAATATATTTCATTTATCTGGCCCACTGAACAATGACCTTTCATTCTATCTATCTATTGACCTTTCGAGCCGTAACCGGCCCATAGGGCGTAGACCAAGATACACCTTCTCCTATATGAATTTTTGTTCTAGCAGTTTTCTTTTAAAGATATTTTATCAAATCTCGCCATCTGTCTCTGTTCTGTGCAAGCAGTTCTATCTCATTGAGGGAGCCGATTCCTGCTGCTCTTGCCTCTCTCATCAATGTTCTTCTCAGTGTCTCCCTGGGTCTTCCTCTTTTTCTTTTACCTGTTGTTTCCCATATGAGGGCTTGCTTTGCTATTCGATTATTATCTCTTCTCATCACATGTCCAACGTATGACCATCGTCTTTTCTTTATTACTGAAGATATTAGTGGTTGATTGGCGATTTCTCTAATTTCCTCGTTTGTTTTGAATTCGTTCCATTCTATACCAAGTATTTTCCTTAGACATTTATTTTCGAATGCGTTCAACTTTGTTTCTATATCTCTTGTTGTTTTCCAGCTTTCACACGCATACGTAAGGGTTGATAGTACATTTGATTTGAATAGCCTAAGTTTTGTGTTTGTGCTAATGAGTTTTGATTTCCACAACTTTTCAAGGCTTCTGAAAGACATTGCTGCTTTAGCCAGTCTGATTCTAATTTCTTTGCTCGTATCCCCTTCTCGATCAATGTGACTTCCAAGATAGATGAAGTGATCGATCTCTTCTACTGGTTTGTTTTCCATGTATATTTTGTCACTTGTTGGAATTAAACTTTTCATGACTTTAGTCTTTTCATGATTGACCTCAAGCCCAATTTTGCTGGCTATTGATGATAGTTCATTTGTGTTTTCCTGCATCGTTTTTATCTGATTGCTGATGAGAACTATGTCATCAGCAAAGTCCAGGTCCTCCAAATGGTCTCCTTGTATCCATTCGATGCCTTTATTACCAGTGCAGCATTTCTTCATTATGAAGTCCATAACAATTCCAAATAACAAGGGCGATAAAATACATCCTTGTTTAACCCCAGTTTCTATTGGAAACATTCGCTCAGTCCTTCCTCTGTTCGAACTGCACATGTGTAACCATCATACATGTCTTTGATAATATTTATGATTTTTGATGGTAAGCCATATTGCTTCAGAATTTTCCACAAAGAATCTCTATGAATACTATCAAATGCTTTTTTGAAGTCGATGAAGTTAAGTACAAAAGGTTTTTGCTTTTCAATGTGTTCCTCCAATATAAGTCGTAGAGTGAAAATGTGGTCAAGACAGCTTCTCCCTTTTCTAAACCCAGCCTGTTCTTCACGCATTACTGTATCTATTGAATCCTTTATTCTATTTAGGATGATTTTACAGAATAATTTTGAGGCAACTGACAAAAGTGTCACGCCTCTCCAATTGTTACAATCTCTAAGATTGCCCTTTTTTGGGATCTTAACAATGATTCCTTTTTTCCATTTATGAGGCGTCTTCTCTGTTTTCCAAATGATGTTGAACATTTTTTGGAGATGTATTAAATTATGGCTATCAATTGCCTTGAGGATCTCATTTATCAAGTATAAAATAATCTATTGTAACTGTGTAATTGCTTATGACCGTAGCATTTGTCTTGTCATATGACGAGTATACATTCAGGTAGCAGAAATGGAGAAGTTGAAGACTGGAAGTCTGATCATTAGCATCATCATCTAGCTTTTCCCTGTTAGGAGTTGGTTCCCATGAAGTTTTTTATTGTCTTGCGCAAGATGTCTAAGATGTACGAAATGTAGTGTGGTGCATGAAGGACAGATTACAAAAGCATTTGAAATAAGAACAGGAGTAAGGCAGGGATGCCTTCTGTCTCCATTTCTCTTTCTACTGGCCATAGATTGGATTATGAAAATAACTCAAAACAACAGAAATGGAATACAGTGGTCACTGACCAAACAACTTGATGATTTAGACTTTGCTGATGACATAGCTCTCCTATCACACAGCCATCAACAGATGCAGGATAAAATGAGCATACTTGATGGGAGATCACAACAGCTAGGACTGAAGATTAATAGAGATAAGACCAACATTATGAGAATTAATACAGTTGGCAATAACCAAATAAAACTAGGAGAATTACCTCTATTAGATGTACAATCTTTCATATATCTGGGCAGTAATATAGATAAAGAGGGAGGAACAGAAAGTGATACCAAAATAAGAATAGCAAAAGCAAGAGAAGCTTTCGTTGCACTGGGAAACATATGGAAATCCAAAGAAATTAGGTTAAATACAAAAATAAAAATTTTCAACTCAAATGTTAAGTCAGTCCTATTGTATGGCTGTGAAACATGGAGAACTACAAAATTGACAATCATGAAGATACAGACTTTCATTAATGGATGCTTACGCAGAATAAATGGATGGAAATGGCAGGACAAAATCACTAACATGGAATTATAGAAATGTACCAGTCAAATACCAGTGGATAAAGAGATACAGCGAAGACGATGGCGCTGGATAGGACACACACTGCGGAAGCCAACTGAGAGTATTACACAACAGGCCCTTTTTTTTGAATCCCAGGGGAAAAGACAAAGAGGAAGACCAAGGAATTCTTGGAGAAGACAGATAGAAGCAGAGATGAAGATGATGGGGAAGACATGGAATGATCTTAAAAGAATGGTAAAAAACAGAACGACTTGGAAAGTGTTTGTTGAAGATCTATGCTTCGCTGGGAGCAAATAGGTAGAAGAAGCAAGATGTCCAGCATCTGTAGCAGTTAGTCCCAGCTTATCTGATATATATTATATCCATATTCTTCTTGGTCTTCCTCTCTCGCTTTTACCAAATACCTTGCCCTCCATAATGATCTAGGCTATTATGTCATAATATCACAGGAGTATTTTAATTTCTTTGTTTTTATGTTCTTTAGCAACCAGTTCTTCTGGCAAGACTAAGTTGTTGCAAAATTAACTTGTTTGTTCTTTTCTCTGTCCATGATATTCTGAACATTCTTCTATAACATTTGCATTTATGGATTGCCCGTTGTCGATAGTCCATGTTTCACAACCATATTTTGTTAATAGAAAATTACTGTCATTATAAGTAATAATATAAGTATATAACTTTGTTGCTATATCAGTTCCTTGTTATGTGTTGTGTATTTGTTTAAAAGTTAGATGGCATCTGTCATCCATTCAATCTCTTGTCCTAGAGAACAAAATTAAATAAAATATGACCCCATTTAAATAAAGGCATTCCCCAGCAGGAATTTGTAAAGCTTCCTGAACAAATTATTCATATCTGACTGATATTTATATGCCATCAATGTATACAGCAACAAAACAAAGCCACTGATTGAAACCTCAACAAAGCAAATACACCTGAGAGTCACTGAGTTGATTTGAAGTGCCACAAGGAAAAAATAACATGTACTCAAGGGAAGAGCTGAAAGAACTTGAGAATAGAATGTAAATCCAGAAGCATGCACGAAAAAAAATTGAAGACAACAGATAAGAGCTTTTATATAATATTGGACCTGTCAAATAGCAATAGTAGTAATGTGTATGATAACATGATTTTCTGGAAAAATATCTGTAAATGCTGTAAGTGATAACTTTGATTATACAGATCACCCTGATTTTCTACTGATAGATAAAACACGGGATAGCGATAAGCATATAAATAACAGTAATGCTTAAGAAGTTATTAATGAGTTATTAATTCTATTAATAGCTATTAGTTATTCCTAGTGCATGGTCTTACAGCATGGACAGCAGAAATAAAATGTAATGTTTTAAAGATAAGATGATTTAAAAAACCTGTCAGTAAGAATTATAAATGTGGGCATTAGATAAACATTAATTCTAGAAATTAGACACAAATTACTTAACTTCAGCAATGGAAGATAGAATAGATAACAAGATCCTACAATAATGATTAAAGAAATTTTAAAAATTGTCCGATGTAACAGAATAAATGATTTTTAATTAGGATAGATTTAATTAAGTGATGAAGCTTTGTGAAAATAACACAAACTTTGCTGAGGGTGGGTACAATACATTTTGCATCTAAATCAAATATAACCAGTAAGCACTATATACATACATTAAATTTGGATAAACCAGTGCTTCCCTGACATAGAGAACATTCCATGTAATGTGAAAAAGAACAGCCACAGGAATGGTCAAGAACGCTATAAAGACCTGCAGCAAGTATTTGTACATAGGTGTGTCAACAACTAATGTGGCTAAATTTGAGGTGCGCCAAAAAAAATAGCACATTGAGAAAATGTGTTTGTGGTAACAAGCAAATTAACAAGTAGCTTTAAAGCACAAGATGGTAGTTTATAAACATATTTTAAAAGGTGAAAGTAACGAAATGTTGTGTTCTTTGCATGTGACCTGGTGCTGAGCAGCTTCTTAAATGCAGTCCTGAATGATAGTAACACTCTGCAAGCTATTTCATGCAGTGAATCAGTTAATGCTTTCATGGGAAATAATGAAACTTACAGTTCAGCAGTGGAAGCAGAAAATAAGGAGAAAAAGCTGTATCTTAACAGAATACAAACATAAAGCTTATCAAGAATCTTAGAAATTTGTCAAGAGCAAATGAAGAATCAAATTGGAGGGGGGGGGGGGGGGTAATGGGTGGTTCAGAGGTAAGACAACAGCCTCTGGATAGGAAGGTCCCAGGTTCAAATTCCACCATAGGCTGTGGAAATAGTTTGCTTCAACTTTGTGTTTCTTCGTGACTTTACTCTCTCCTGGTCTATCGGTAGTAAGACCCTATGTCTAGCCCTTTCGGATAAAGGTGAACAACAGGAGGTCCCATGTATGCCATCACACATTAAAGAGCCCTTGGCAGTTAAAAGTTGGAAAGAGTAGGCCAAAAATGGTCTCTACCCAGATGAAATTATTGAGCAAAAGTCTTCCCTTGCTGAAGATGGGGGGATGTCTGAACAAAAGGCATAAATATCGCAGCTTTGCCATAAAATATCGACATAAATCATCCATGCCCACTTAACAGGTGAATGCTAAGATGAAAAAGATAATGACTACATGAAACACAAAGCATCAGAATTACCAGAAAAAAAGTGATGCTGCCTGCTCAGAAGAAAGGAAAGTGCATAGATTTTCTGACTCTGCACATGCCTTTACAGATTAAAGTAAAATCTTTTCAACACTCTAATGATTGGAGCACTGATGAGACTGCAGTGCTGGTAAATTGACTGCTGCATACTTGCTAAAGAAGTGCCCAGCACAATATATGTACAAATAAAGCATCAACAGTTGTAATCAAGGACAAGTTGTATGTTTAAGTCAGTAATCTTAGGTTGACTGTGACATTAAGGGAAATTATTAAGATTGATGTCAAAATGTGTACCTAGAGGAAGAAGAATATTTGCAGCATTATCAGTCAAAGATCATCTACACATTCCAGTAACTTTGTGATTAAAAATTAACTTTTACCTTCAATTTTTGCTATCAAAGTACATACATTTTTTATCACCAGCATTCCTCAGTTAAATTGACTTTATTGATAAGCAAATGGAACAAAAGAGGACAAGAATTTTAATTTATGATCTTCCCATTGCAGTAATGTTGGGAGTTGCAGTAGTTCTGTGGTTAGTGAACTGAACTATTTAGGACAAGTGGTTGGGTTCGGTCCTTATAATTGGGTACCAGATTTTTGTGAAAAAGTAGGGTAGCCAGAAGCACCATGACCTGTCACCCATTAAATACATAATATGGCACTGAAAAAGATGGGAATAACACTTTATTTCACATACACCTTAAGTCTTGGAGGGAAGCCTTTACATTTCTTTAAAAAAGTAATGTTAAGTAGCTGACCTTGTCTAACCTTGCTTGTATGACTAACAAGACATGTAGCTATCATCCAATGCATTCATTCCCATCTTCAGCTATCATCCATGCTTCATTCCCATCTTCAGCAGTGTTGACAATGAATGCCATATCAGTAGATCAAGCAGAGCAGAGAGATAGGATGATAGTGCATATCTACCCTTCACTGAAATGAATTTCATGAGCATGTCACATTGCAGTTAAATTATCATCCATATCCTCATAGAAACCACACTTCTTGACCTTGGATTGGTCTCATCAGTCATCTCATGACCAATTATAGTGTAGAATGAGGACAATATATCTTTCTATAACACTGATGAAAAATGAGGAAGATACTGTGCGTTCCATTGTTGACATTAGAAACAAGAAAAATAGTTCTTAAATGTTATTTAGAGCCAGTCTTAACATATGGATGTGAATCATGGACAATAGGACAACAGACAAGAAAATCACTGAAGCCTGTGGAAGTGTGTTTTCACAGAAGAATGTTGAGGATACCATGGACAGCCAAGAAGAGTAATGAAAACGTTCTGAAAGAGGCCAAAGCAAGAACAGAGCTAATATCCAATATTAGGAAGAAATAATCATCATATTTTGACCATGTAGTGAGATGGGAATTACTGGAATATATTGTGACAACTGGAAAAATTGAGGGACTAAGAGATAGAGGGAAGCAAAGAGAAAAGATACCAAACAGCTTAAGAAAGTGGCTTGGCAGAAGGTCAACAATGGAAATGATAAATAACTGTCGAGATCGAAAGTTATGGAGAGACATGATAACTTATGCCAGCAGGCATGGTATATGATGATGATTAAAACTGATGTATAAAAGTACTAAATATAAAAGAACTACCTGTAAATGAATATCACATTTCTTCCTTCCCTCCTGAGGTGAGAGCTATGTTTTCTTGTAGTTAATTAGAAGTGTGGGTAAAGGTAAAGTACGAGACTTGAACCGGCGTCTTAGCACGCGAGTATATACCCATATGTGCTCGGCCGCCTATCCAGAAATGTTCGGATATTTCTGTATAGTGTAGCCTCAAGCATCGAAACTCAGATTCGAAGCGACATTCCTCACCTTCCCAGGATAATATACCCTGGTACCCATTTCTGCCAACGGCTGGGTCGACCGTGGGGGTATTTTTTTTTTTCCAACCACGAGTACAATTCACACTGCTCCCAGCGGGAATTGAACACGGGTTGTCCGAACGTCGGTAATCTAGTCGGGTGGTTTTCCCAACTAGGCTACCGAGGCCCCCAAGAAGTGTGTATTTCAATTAATATAATACATTTTCATTTTAATTCTAAAGTTTTTTTTTTTTTAACTCAACTTTTGGATTTATAATTTGTTTCATTCAGGACCTTGCTTCATCGAAACATAGATGCGAAATGCTAAAAAATGCCTTGAAGAGCTCAGACTGGATTAAGTAAGTAGTACTGGCTAGTGTTATATACTATTTTACTACCATTTTTCTATGTTTAATTTTTAATAAGTGCAAGTCTCATTTCCTACTGAATCAGCAAGGTCATAAACATATTCTTCTTCATCACCCTTTCAATTCCCTGTGGAACTTAGATCTCAACTTACACTTTCCAAGTTGTCCTATTTGGGACAATTTTCTTAGGATCATTCAAGAGGTTTCATCAGTTAACAAGTAGCTACGAAAAGAGCAAAATTGAGAAAACTGATTGCAGCATTGCCCCAGTGATCCTGAAGGTTATGTAAGAGAAATGAAGGAATTGTCATTTGAAATCCATAGAAGTAGAAACTCTGTGTCATTGAGCATACACAACAATATTTTTAGAAGGAATGTTGTTGTTACACAAGGGTTTGGTATAAAATAATATTCATCCATCTTGTTCTTTGAAATCAATGAACAGCAAAAGCAATTTCTTTGTTACAGGTTTCTCACAAGTTGCAGCAATGTATGCACTACAGTAGATAGCCATTAAATAGGGGGTGATTTAACATATATCCTTCTTGAATCAGAAGTAATAATTAACAATGTAATTTTATTTTAATTAATTCTTCCCGTGTGTACTGGTTGATTCCTATCAACCTGAAAGGACAATGAATTTAATGTCTGCAAAGATGAAAGGTTTTTATCTCCATTCCTTCATACTTATCTAGAATCAGCAATTTTTCTCAATTTTATGTCACCGGAGTTCTAGCCAAAATTGATTGTCTACCTCCAGCTGGGTTCAATTAGGTAGGAAACAAAAAGTCATTGATGCATTCTCTAATCTTGGTAGAATTATTGACAAATAAGGCACAGAGTCCTATACTACAGCAAGACATTTAAAGGCTTGATTATTTTTTTTATGCATTTGAAGAGTAGCTGGAACTCCAAAGGATTGTACTTAGCATCTAAACATAGAATATTCAGTATTGAATATATATATATTCATATATATTTTCATTCATATTTATTCATATATATGTTTATGTTCATATATATATTTACATATATATATATATATATATATATTCATATATATTTTCATTCATACATATATATGTTTATGTTCATATATATATTTACATTTATATATATATATATATATATATATATATATATATATATATATATATATATATATATATATATATATTGAAAACATGGACAACCTCATCTAGGATTGTTTAAAAAAAAAAAAAACCTAGACTTATGAAACCTATTTAAAAAAGATATCTTGGATTAGATAGCCAGGCATCATTTGAAATTATGAGCTGTGACTCAAAATATAAAACAGCTCAAAATGGAAATGATGACAAATAAAAGATGGGAATGGATAGTACATACATTTTGAAAGCTTACAACAAGTACAAATAGACGCTCACCTGAAACCTACAATGGAGAGGAAACAAGGAAAACCTAGAAACACTTGGAGACAAAATCTGAAGGCAGAGATCACAAAGTTGAAATTGCACACAGAGAAGACTGGAAATAGCAGCAAAAGACAAAAATAGATAGTAAATTGCTGAAATAATTGTAGAAATCTTGTATACAACACATTAGATGGTAACAATGGCATGTACCCAATAGAAATTCAGCCTTGTCTTTAGTAAACTCTCCCAAGCTAGTTATGTTCATTTTAAACTCTTTCATGTTACGTTTGCAGACATCTTTTTAGTGTAGAAGAGGTCTTTCTTTGTTGGATGGGGAGGTTTCTCTTCATTTAGGATTCTGGGGGACTGGTTGGTCTCGAGGCAAGATGCTGGCCTCGAGACAGAGAGGTTTTGGGTTCAAATCCTGGTTGGTTGGGATTTTTTTGTTTATGATTTCTCTCTGCGGCAACCATCCATGGTCTCAGCAGCGTGGCCCGGCTTGAAATGTCAACAATTCATTGATGTTAAAAAAAAAAAAAGAGAGAGTACCTCCAAAGTCGGAGTTATCTGCCTGTGCGGCGAGGGACCCCTGTGCACACGGCTGCCAGGGAAAAATGGATTAACACACAAAATTCAGTTCCTAGTCTCTAGGGACTTCGTCAGAGGTAAAATCTGGCAAACAAATAAAAAAAAAATTTAGGATGTCCTTGAAAATCCATTTGTCCTGAATTCTATCCTTGTGTCCAAGCCATATTAGATGTTTCTTAATGACAATTAACATGTCTGCAGGTAATTAGATATTTAGATTATTTTACTACTAATTATTATATTTTATTCATATTATAAGCATGTGGAAATTATTAATTTTTATGTCTTCAACGTGATATACTAATTATTCTTTCTCATTTTATCCATATGAGTTACTAATTATTTTATCTTTTTTTGGGGGGTCATATCCACATGTATATTATTAATTATTCTGCCTTACTTATTTTATTCATACATGAGTTACTGAAGCTTTTATCTTATTTATTAATTTAATTATTGTATATTAATATAAATATTAAATTTATCTTATTATTTTATTCACATGTAATTAATTATTCTTATTATCTCACCTATGAGTTACTAAATATTTTATTTTATTATTATCACATCCACATTCTAAAGCATTATTATTATTATAGTCACACATGACTTACTAGTTACTCCATCTTATTTTTATTCTTTCCATGCGCACGTTACTAATGTTAAAATGAACATACTTGATGAAAGATCACAACAGCCAGGACTGAAAATTAATAGAGATAAGACCAACATTATGAGAATTAATGCAGTTGGCAATAACCAAATAAAATTAGGAGAAATACCTCTACTAGACGTACAATCTTACATATATCTGGGTAGTAATATAGATAAATAGGGAGGAACAGAAAATGATACCAAAATAAGGATTTCAAAAGCAAGAGGAGCTTTTGTTACACTGGGAAACATATGGAAATCCAAAGAAATTAGGTTAAATAAAAAATAAAAATGTTCAACCCCAATGTTAAGTCGGTTCTATTATATGGATGTGAAACATGAACAATAAATTGACAATCATGAAGATACAGACTTTCATTAATGGATGCTTACGCAGAATAAATGGATGGAAATGGCAGGGCAAAATCACTAACATAGAATTTGGTTATTTCGTTATGAAAGGCCCCGGTATCACTGCAAATGAATTAAAATCCATAATTGTTCAACCGCCCGTGTCAGCATAATCATCCGAATTAATATATCATCTTCCAAACAAAGAAAGGCAACTGTAGTCCCCATCATAGCAGTCTCAGCACACGCCAAAAGACATAAGGCAAAAACTCGCAGAAAGTGAACACAGCCAACTGTTCCCTGTCATACGATATCATCATTCATCGTAAACAATTGGAATATCGAAACATGATCAAAACGGATGAGACACAGAGCACACCTAACTCAGTAGCTCCTGCAACAAGTCTAACATAGAATTATACAAATGTACCAGTCAAATACCAGTGGATAAAGAGATACAGCGAAGACGATGGTGCTGGATAGGACACACACTGCGGAGGCCAACTGAGAGTATTACACAACAGGCCCTTTTTGGAATCCCCAGGGGAAAAGACAAAGAGGAAGACCAATAAATTCTTGAAGAAGACAGACAGAAGCAGAGATGAAGATGATGGGGAAGTCACGGAATGATCTTAAAAGAATCGCAAGAAACAGAACTACTTGGAAAGTGTTTGTTGAAGACCTATGCTCCACTGGGAGCTGAAAGGTAGAAGAAGAAGTCACACATGAGTTACTAGTTACTCCATCTTATTTTTATTCTCTCCATGTGCGGGTTTCTTATTATTCTACTGTAGTCAAGATAATTTCCGAAGCCAGGCATCTAAGAATGTGTCTTGTTTCTTTGTGGTTAGAAATTGCAATCAATACTGCATCAAAGAGACATGTTAATGATCGTGTGTTGAGAAAACAAGTTCCAAAATAAAATATGGGCCTATCTGAGTAGTTTATTTTTTTTTTTTATTTACTTCGGAAAATTCGTCACCATTCTCTTATGTATTGTGTGTGTGCGTGCGTGCGTGCGTGTGTGTGTGTGTGTGTGTGTTTCAAATGTTTGTTAACTGTTTGTGCTGTTGATTATAAGCAGAAACATGCAATATCAAAACCTTTATGCCTGATACATTCGACTTCGAGACAGTTCTTCCTCTTCTTCTTTCCTTTTCTCATTTACATTTACTTTTAGGGTCTAGATGAGATAGAGTTAGCTATTTTTAGCTATTCTGTGACCTCTGCTGCTGTTATGTTTCTAATATTCCATCAATCCGTCTTTTTCGTGGTTGACCCTTGAGCCTGGTATTCTCTTAACGTTTATTAAAGGCATTGAGAGAACTGACATGATGGAAATGCTAGCAACATCAATGTCATATTTTATTGTGTCATCTTGTCATGCTTTATTATTGTTATGAATGTACTATTTTTTTTTTGGACACATTGGGAGCTGAAAAGTTTAATTGATACAACATTATTATTCTCCTGAGTCCGTGTCCCGCTTCTCAAACTCTTTTTCTCTTTTATATATTCCTTTCCCCCGGCATAGTTTTATTATGGTGTGGGCTAATGGTGTGGGCTAATGGTGTGGGCTAATTTACGAGTGCTATTAAAGCGATTTTTAATTATCGCAATCAAATTGTTTAGTTGTTAATTCTGACTAGACATTGCAGTAATTACAATTTGGAATTTAAAAAATGATTTATTTAATTAGATACTATTTTTTCCCCTCCTGCTGATTTGCCCTTTAATTACATTCAATCAAATCTCATCTGCTGCCCTGTCATAAACAGCAACGTTCCCATTATCCTTATGCCTTCTTATCTTAATGCATCTCCATTGTTTTTATTGCCACTCATTGTTTCATCCATGTGTATTTTTAGATGTTTCACATTTTCCATTACCCTCGGGAGGGCTTTCCATAACAAAAGACTATCTTGTGCTATATAAAGACTGAGATTAAATCAAAATCCCAGTTTTGTGTATTGATTTTCTTCTCTTTATCAGAACTGGGAACCGTTTTTTTCCCCTCTGCCAATTCACGTGTCCACCTTAGTGGTCTCTGTTCGAAATTGACCCGTATTGTGTAGTTGATTGCTGAGAGCAGAATGTGTACATTTCAGCAGAATCTTTGTTTTAAACAAAGTTATTATGTATCGTTTGGTGACATTTCATAGTTTTTACATAAAACGGTCTCACGCTTCTGATTAACACGTTTATATATATATATATATATATATATATATATATATATATATATATATATATATATATATATATATATATTTTTTTTTTTAACGTTAGAGATATCTTAACTGAAAGTATGTTTTTCAGCATTAAGTGCCGTCTCCACAACGAAGGTTGGCTACCATGAAACGCCATTCCGCTCTGTCTCTTGCTTTGGTAATGAAGGTTGTCATAGGCTGACTTGTCCACTTTTTGATGTTACTCATCCATGTTAGTCTTTGTCTGCCTTTTTTGTCTTGTATTTTCTCTTACGATATTACTTTTACCAGGCTGCTGTGTCTTTTAACATGCCACCCCCCCCCCTCCAATTTCATTTGTCTTGTTTGAAGCGTGTTTAGTATTTCTCTTTTCATTTTTAGTTGTTTTAAAACCTCATCGTTTTCATTTCTTTCCATCCAATTCATCCTATTCTATAAACCCACATTTCAAAGGCTTCAATTTTCTGTTCTGTTTTTTTTTTTTAAATTTTATTATTTTTATTTGAAAAAAAAATGCCCCTGTTTCTGCACCATACAGAAATGTTGTGAAAACGCTTTTTTTCCCCGCACTCAGAATTATACGGTAGTGTTTGATAACGAGAAAGCTAGAGCTCTCCCTTCCTTTTCATTTATTTTATTAACTTTTAGCCACCTTTTTTTTTTTAAATACAAATGATGCGACCTGATCATGTGAGTCTTCAGTCGGGGAATAACCCCAAAAACACATTGTAAGAACGGGAAATAAACAAGAAAATAGTAGAAGTAGGTTAAATGATGTACTCTTCCACTCAAAACTCTCTTCGCTGCTAGGCGTCTGATGTTTCACATTTAACAGTCTGAACTGCAGTTCAATTACCCAGAAAGAACGCGAAGCTCAAATAATTAGAAAAAAATTCCTAAAACCCATTTGCAGAATGAATCATTTACAGACATAAATATTAGTGCAATATTAGTAATACTTTGACCGCCAGTTAGACATATACATGCGTTAATCTGGAAACTTTGTATCTCCTGTTACTGTCGCATTGAAACCATTGCACAATATTTTAAAAAATATTATTTACTATATATATATATATATATATATATATATATATATATATATATATATATTATGTTAGGCAGATAACTAATTATATTTATATTGACATTATCTGAAGCAGAAATTATTTTCTTAGCAATTTTTGCAGTCGTTATTGTTCCCATAATTTAGGATCTTAGGGGGGAAACGGAAAAGGAAAATAAATAAGTTATTAGCAATGTGTAACCGCTGTTCATTGTTTAGCGATTCTCTAGGAAGTTATCTAAAATTTAAATATCTCCATTCTGTTCTGAATCACTGATCCGGTAATCAAACTTCAGCGAGACTGTCCCGAAGGAAATATATATTTTATGCTGGTCTAAACGGGTACTGTACTCGCTGGTAAATTAGACTGCATATGAAGTCTGAATTCCACTATAAATGGATCCATTGTTGTGGAATTGCATTGTACCGAGGTTAAAATTAGTAATCACGAAAGATGGTTTTATAGTTTGTATGCATTTCTCCAGAAGATAAATGTGAGTATTTTAGACGACAAACCATGAAGAATTACTTACAAATGTCCAGCTAGCGTTAGATGAACTGCGAAGGCTCGTGGTTAATTATTAACGTCATTCCATGACCTAGGATGTTAGTAAACTTGCACATTCTTTTAATTCCTGTTAGTAAACTTGCACTGTTAGTAAACTTGCACATTCTTTTAATTCCTGTTAGTAAACTTGCACTGTTAGTAAACTTGCACATTCTTTTAATTCCTGTTAGTAAACTTGCACATTCTTTTAATTCCTGTTAGTAAACTTGCACTGTTAGTAAACTTGCACATTCTTTTAATTCCTGTTAGTAAACTTGCACTGTTAGTAAACTTGCACATTCTTTTAATTCCTGTTAGTAAACTTGCACATTCTTTTAATTCCTGTTAGTAAACTTGCACTGTTAGTAAACTTGCACATTCTTTTAATTCACTGTTAGTAAACTTGCACATTCTTTTAATTCCTGTTAGTAAACTTGCACATTCTTTTAATTCCTGTTAGTAAACTTGCACTGTTAGTAAACTTGCACATTCTTTTAATTCCTGTTAGTAAACTTGCACTGTTAGTAAACTTGCACATTCTTTTTTTTAATTGGTTGGAACTGACTTTAAAAAGTGTTGTATAGAAGAAGAAGATGTCGATTGTACGGCAAAATGTGATCTGACAGCTGCTGGCTTCAAAATTTTAATTTATATAAGATATAGGATATGAAGGAAAAAATAAGCATTGCTCAATACTTCTCTTGCATTCATTGTTTTCCCCTTTACATGGCGTCAGGCCTTAAATGACACTCATTATTCTGTTGATGCAATATGTCTCAGCATTCATAATTAAAGCTAACATTGACTGTGCTCTGTAGTGAAGTGGATGATGTGTTCGACTGCTAACTAGGTGGGTCCGGGTTAAATTTCGAAATGTAGCCATTTTTGTGTGTGGTTTGATATGGCTACGGAGTTCACCTTGTCTCGGAAGATGAGTATCAGGGATTCTTCTTTAGGAAAGTAAGATGTCGTGGCGCGATACTGACCACTTCATATATATGTCTCATATATCAATGAAAAATATGGAGACTGAGACCATATTAACCAAACGCCGTTATAATCTTTTCTGCACATATTCTACAAGCCTTAAGAGAAAAAATGACCAAAATGTGTAATGGAGTACAATTTCCACATCAAGGAGCTTGCTGATTTGATATTATGTGACAGAGTCTTCAGTAGTGCCCGATACACAGTTGAACGTGAGCTTACTTGCACTATCTAAACATGTTAATGATCACACAGTGGTCCGCTAATACTAAACCATGATTTATTTGGTTGTAGCTAAACTAGGAGGCCTGTAATGAGCAGTGAACTGGCGAGAGATGAAACTCGATCGCGTGACCGACTAGCTTTTAGGCTCACCCGTTTTCTAAATGAGTAACGGAGATTTTTTCTAGGAAATTTAATTGTAAAAAAAAAAGCAAACGGTTTATCATTGTAAGGATCTCTTTACCCAAAGATATGCAAATGATTTTGTTTTAAATGGCCACGAACACTTACACGTCACGCTTGAAGAAAAAAAAATGGGGGTGGGGCGCACTGTTCTTTTATTCTTCTATTTACAGCTAAAAATAACTATCTTTACAGCATTATCCCCTTAATGGGTACTGGCTTGGGGGAAAATATAAGGCCAGAGAATAGTGGCCGCTTGTGGCCGCAAGGTGTTGTAGTCTGTATTTCGATATACCCAATGCTTCATCATTTTCTTGGCTACTGACTAACAATGTTGTCTCCACTCCTACTGGTTAAATAACAGTTACTCAGATTAGTATCCTCGTTCACAACCACTGTAGAGTGCCCTGAGTCTGTTCCACACAGTTAATATCTGGTAATGAATCTCAACTACTTTGAATAAATAGTATAGCAAACCGAAGTTTATAACACACCAACTATTAGTATGGCGTACAGAAATGCCTCAAGTTATCTTGTTAAATCGTTTTCCTGTGTGGCCTGCAATAGATGATCTTAACATAAAATGTGTGAACGAGCCTTCAGAGATTTGTCCTAGCCAAGAGAGGGGACACATAATGGCAGCCAGAGATCTGACAATCGAGCTTTCATAACACGCACACACAATTTACTTATGTGGTTAGAAGAAACATACTGAGGTCATGCTAATTATATTGCAGTGTAGCTATTAGTGAAATAATAGGTCCCAAGAATGAGCGAACTAAGAGTAGCACAAGTAGGAAGTGACGTGTGAGAGATTTTATAAAGAACTTCTAATCGACAAATTAAAATAATCAATAACAATCAACACCCATAGCGATCTGATTTAACAAAAAAAAAAAAAAAAAAAAAAAAAAAAAAAAAAAAAAAAAAAAAAGACAAGCGCGTTTTTTCCGTCCGAGCGTGCACAATCGTCTTGAATGCATGACGCTGTTGATGGGAAATATTTGAAGCTAAAGCAGAATGCTATTCCACATATTTGTAATGTTACATGTTTGTAATTATAGTATATTTAGCTCTCTTGAATATGTGACATTTTGGATCAGTATTGTTAAACCATGTGAAGATATAAACTACTTTTTACTGACGACCAAGTCCCAATAGCTTTCAAATACATCTGTTGTTTTGAATCAACATCAAGTACCATGCCTGCTAGCGTAGGTGATCATGTCTCTCCACAACTTTCGATCTCGACAGTTATTTATCATTTCTGTTGTTGACCTTCTGCCAAGCCATTCTCTTAAGCTGTCTGATATCTTTTCTCTTTGCTTCCTTCTATCTCTTTGTCCCTCAATTTTTCAAGTTGTTACAATATATTCCAGTTGTTCTCTTCTCATTACATGGCCAAAAAATTATGATCGTGTCTTCCTATTTTTTAAAATTAGCTCTCTCTTTGCTTTGACCTCTTTCAGAACATTTTCATTACTCTTCTTACCTATCCATAGTATTGTCAACATTCTTCTGTAAAACAACATTTCTACAGCCTCCAGTGATTTTCTTGTCTGTTGTCCTTTGTCCATGATTCACATCCATATGTTAAGACTGGCTCTACATAACATTTAAGTTTTTTTTTTACTATCTGTATATATATTAAGAACTGTCTTTGAATACAGAATGCAAAATTAAAAACATGAAAATAAGCACTGAGAAAGAAACAGAAATCATATCAATAGGAAGACAGAAGAAGACGGTAAACATAGCTATAGAATATCCAGTTATAAAACAAGTAACGTGACAAGCTTTAAATATCTAGGAACAACAGTCTATAAGGATGGTGAAATCTATAAAGAAATTGACATACAACACGAGGCAAACCAAATATAATTTTGAGACTGATAGTTCCTATACTTCAACACCTATTGCCACCACGAAACATCTTGTACAGAGTATATTCATTCCAACATTGTTCTATCAATGCCAAACATGGTCAGTTATGACTAGGTATAGACGAAATCTTGTGTCACCACAGAGATGTGATATCTGAGAAAAGCGCTTGGAGTGACCTGAAAAGACAAGATCCGAAATCAGATGTATGTGAAATAGTAAGAATTGAACGAATCCTAAGATACACACTGAAACAACAAACAAAATGGTTTGCCCACCTACAAAAAATGTCGTGCGATTCTTTATCATACAAATTATATAATACAAGTATTGAAGGGAGAAAGAAAGACACCCAAACGGGTACAAAGGGGAGTGAAGGAAGGAAGAATGAAACTGTTGACACTTCCTTTTGCTTCGTATTTAATCTTTTTAGACTTTGCTGTAACATTATCCCTCTTCGTTATTTTATTTAGCTCACTGTGTTGCATTATGTTTTAGACCGTGTGGCTCAACGTTTTCCTTTTCTATCATGCACATATTTGATACCATTTCCCAAGCATTTTTGCAAGGCAACAACTGTTTGAGTTCTAACTTGTCTGCTTTGGGTAGTGATTCATACCCGAGCAAAACTGGCTTCCACCTGGGCATACATTATTAAGCAAATGCTAACGACGGATGTCAGGTCGAACGAAAGGTGCAGTTAGTTCGGCTTTTCCGTAAACTACCGATGAAGCGCATCCACGCTCATTTAACGGGCAAATGCCAAAAAGAAGTTCGTTAATAGAACTCGGGATGACTATTTTACATTCCTATCCAAGTTCAGCTAAAAAGACCAATGAGGAAGTTCTCAAAGAGGCCAACACAAAAAGGGAGCTCTTAAAAAACATCAGAAAGAAGCAATCAACATTTTTCGGGCACATCATGAGAAGAGGAAAGTTGTAATACTTGGTTACAACTGGCAAAATAAAAGGAAAGAGAGATCGCGGACGACAAAAAGAGAAAATACTGGATAGCATGGTAAAGCCATATATAAACACATTGAGGAATTAACAGGAAAAAAAACGCTATAAAAAATGGATGTCTAAGATCAAGGAAGGAGAACTGTTGATTGATCAAGAAAACATAAGGGAACGATGGACAGAATACTTTAAAAATCTTTATAATGATGAACGAACGGTAGTAAATGTTAAGGATAATGGAGAAGGACCAGAATTACTCAGAGAAGAAATGGAAGACTCCTTGCGCAATATGAAAGCAGGCAAAGCTCTTGGACCAGATAATATAACCAAAGAAGAGATTGAAGCCATGGGTGATTTTGGAATAGAAATAATAACAAAAATATTGAAATATCTACAACAGCGGATATATACCAGATGACATGCAAAATTTATAGCCCTACCAAAGAAATCGGGTGCGATTGATTGCGATGATCATCGCACAATAAGCCTTATGAGTCATATGACTAAGATATTACTGAGAATCATCATGCGAAGAGTGTGAAACAAAATCAGTCCAGAAATTAGCGATGAACAGTGTGGTTTTGTTAGAGGTAAAGGAACGAGCAATGCCATATATATCATTAGAACTTTAGTAGAAAGAGCCATAGAGGTGAAAACAGATCTATACCTGTTTTTCATAGATTACACCGAGGCATTTGACAAAGTAAAGCACCAAGAAAAAATCAACATTTTAGAAAGCATAAACGTAGACAGCAAAGATCTAAGAATAATAAAGAACATGTACTGGCAACAAACAGCGGCCATAAGAACTGGAAACCAATTGGGAATGTTTCAACAAATAAAACAGGGTATAAGACAAGGTTGTGTGCTGTCACCAGATTTGTTTAATATTTATAGTGAGATTATTTTAAGATCCATTAGGGACATACCTGGAATAACAATTGGAGGTCATAATATAAATAATCTAAGGTATGCTGATGATACAGTCTTAATCGCTAAGAGTGAAAATGAGTTACAAGAAATGTTGGACATTATAGTGAAAGAAAGCAAAAATAAAAGACTCAATAAAAAAAAAAAAAAATAAAAGACTTAATAGCAAAAAGACAGAGGTAATTGTAACGACAAAGAAAAAGACATCACCTCAGTGCAAATTAAAGACACGTGGAACAATATTAAAACAGGTAAATGAATTTAAATATTTGGGAACTTTGTTAATCTCAGATGGAAGATGTACAAAAGAGGTGAGATGCAGAATGGCTCAGGCAAAAGCAGCTTTCCAAAAAATGAGGAAGATACTATGCAATCCATTTTTGACAATATAAACAATAAAAAGAGTTCTTAAATGTTATATAGAGCCAGTCTTAACATATGGATGCGAATCATGGACAATAGGACAACAGACAAGAAAATCACTGGATGCTGTAGAAATGTGGTTTTACAGAAGAATGTTGAGAGTACCATGGACAGCTAAGAAGAGTAATGAAGATGTTCTGAGAGATGTCAAAGCAAAAAGAGAGCTAATTTCCAATATTAGGAAGAAGCAATCATAATTTTGTGGCCATGTAATGAGAAGAGAACAACTGGAATATATTGTAACAACTGGAAAAATTGAGGGACGAAGAGATAGAGGGAAGCAAAGAGAAAAAATAACAGATAGCTTAAGAGAATGGCTTGGTAGAAGGTCAACAACAGAAATGATAAATAGCTGCCGGGATCGAAAGTTGTGGAGAGACATGATCACCTACGCCAGTAGGCCCGGTACTTGATGATGATGATGATCCAAGTTCACGTAAATTCAGTTCTACAAATCAATAATTCCTTCTCTGATATTTCAATTTGAAGGAGAGAAAATAAAAACGTGTGATATCTTCACATCCTGTATCGCATTTCAGTCTTGCTCTTGGCAAACCGTAATTAGCTTCTGTATGATCTGCGCGTCTGTCATTACTTCATGCCTGGCCATAATTCGATTTCAGAGCTAGTCATTGCCCTACAGAAGACTGGCCAGTAGAGAAAAGTGGAATTGAAAATTGCTGGGCATCTTTTCTGTCGATTTTTTTAACAACCGTAACTATCTCGGGGGCAACCTCGTTGTATGGCCAGAAAGTGAATTCACATATCCGGATATATCCTTACCCCTCCTCTCCCGAAGCCCTTCTTTATTGCAAGGATGGTGTGTGATTCTCTTCGAATCCATTGCACAGTGTAACATTAGCTATATTTATTTACTCTTAACTGTAATGTGCTCTTGCCTATTTTTGTATATGTTTTCTATTCTGCCCATTCTTGAAAAATTGTGTTGGATAATAAAGATAAGAAATGCATTTTATCTTCTTGGATAGAGTCAGATGAGCAAATAAACTAAAGTGTTAGTGACAAACAGCTGTGAAAAATAAGGGTCATGTGCCCTGTGCAGTATCCTGAGGTTTATATAGATTTTATTTCACTCCATGAAGACCTGTTAAAAGATCTAAATATTGAAGTGAACTAGATGAGAAGCCTTGTAAACATCATAGGGATGAGATTGAAATATGTCGGCACGTCTTAAGACACAGCGGGCTGGAAAGACCAATAATGTAAAGAATAGTTACAGGAAGACGAGTCAGGGTTATACCAGAAATAGATAACTTCCGATATCAAAACAACATTGAACTTGACAGCAGAAGAAACGGGAGATCTGGTTTGGAGACAAAGGCAAAGATATGTCATTGTTTATGACGGGTTGTGGATGAATGCAACGTTTTGGACGTGTAACCCAATAATGATTGCGTCTATTCAATAACGTTTCACGGAGATGCCAAAATGAGTCTATTGCATCATTCCTTGAGATTGTTCACATCATTTGAATAGCTCATGAAAATAAGTTTTCTTTCCATCAAACGTCTGTTTCATATCTGCTATACAACATGTACATCTCTTCATATTTATACATAAATAAAAAGTTTATACTTACAGATAGAAAAATAAAATGTTCCTTCCACATAGCATGATTGAGTAAGGAATTGTTTTGTGGGTTGTTATCATCGTGGTGTTTTGCATAGAAAAAGTTGGAATGAAAATATACAATTTGGATTTTTTGTCAGTAGTATTCTTATAATTAATTGTGAACATACAATTGTGTAAAATGATATCTAGTCATTTTGTTATGTTCACAGCCGTAACTGTGCTATTTTCACACATTGTCATCTATCAGACGCATTTCAATCAGACATAGTTCAAATAATATACATTTCAGTATCATTTCGACTACCAGACACATTTCAACCAGTAGTTCAATATATTTTCAGCTATCACACTTCGACTACACATTTTCAATAATATACATTTCAGCTATCACACTTCGACTACCAGACACATTTCAACCATCAGACATAGTTCAACAATAATATACATTTCAGCTATCACACATTTCGACTACCAGACACATTTCAACCATCAGACATAGTTCAACAATAATATACATTTCAGCTATCACACATTTCGACTACCAGACACATTTCAATCAGACATAGTCAACAATAATATACATTTCAGCTATCACACATTTCGACTACCAGACACATTTCACCATCAGACATAGCAACATAACAGCACACATTTCGACTACCAGACACATATCACTATCAGATATATTTCATTCTTCAAACACAGAGAGTCGCAATTATACACCTGGTACAAGTGCAATGACACACACAGAAGCCAGATAGATTTTATACTAACACAAAAAAAACAGAACAATAAAAGAGTAACTGACAGCAGAGCAATCCCAAATATTACAGACGACACGGACCTTAAAATTGTTATGATTACACTCAGACAGCCAAAAACAAAGAGAAGTTATCAAACAAACAAAAGAAGCCAAACGAACAGACAATAAAAATAAAACATTTAAAAGATTAAGAATAAAAAAAAACTGACAAAGGAATTCAAAGAACTCCCTAACGAAGTAAGCACAGTAGAAGAAAAGTGGAAACTGTTTAAGAAAACAGTATGTGAAACGAAACTAAGGACAAATGAAGGGAAAAGAGCTCCAAATAAGCAAATAAACATAAATTATATGTTGCAAACAGCCGTGGTCTTTATCCATTCTGTAACACAGCTAGTATGTATTTTTTAAATTAAAATTATGACTTTGTCGTTTTTGCTGCAGATATTAATTGCGATTTCAATTTTATTTTGTTTACTCAAATACGGTAAATATTATCCAGGAAAAAAAAAACAACTTATTTTTACGTTAAACAGGGCACGCATGTTCTATGAATTTATTTCTGAAGGTAACAAACCTGGTTTGTGTAGCTTCATGTTTCCTTCCCTAGATTCAGATCTGCTGCTCCGTATCGTTTATTTGTAAAGGTCAAACTAATTGGTTTGCCAGACATTGAGAGTGCTATTCTCTAATCATTGTCGACTGAGAGGTGTCTGTTTTTCTGGTAGCTGCGATTCTTTTTATATAAACCTTGCTCTATTTTTTTAGTGTTTTTTTCTCTGTTTGTCAGATTTGTAAGAAGGGTGAGTTTGGAAATGTCATCAGTCAGTGGCGAGTCTGTGGCGTATAGTTCTGTATTTAGTCTGTCATGGTCGGGAACCTTTCACTTATTCAATCTCTTGATGGCTTTATCGATTATTCTTTATAGCGAGTGTTTGTATTTATGCCAAGGTTCATTACAGCTTCCAGAGTACTTGGTGTTGCATGTGGTGATTTTTTTGCTTAGTGTGTGATTTATTTCTTGTTTCCGTTGTATTGAGTTGCCTTCTTTTGTCTGTTACTTGTGTTATGATTTTGGTTATTTTCGTTTGTTTTGGTTATTTATGGCTACTATTTTCTTTTTTTTTTTTTTTTTTTTTTTTTTGTTATATTATTTATTCATCATCATCATCGTGTGCCTTCTCAGCAACGAAGGTTGGCTACCATGGATCGCCATTCTACTCTGTCTCTTGCTTTGATGTTGCAGGTTGTCATAGGCTGATTTGTCCATCTTTTGATGTTACTCGTCCATTAATATTGGTCTGCCTCTGCCTCTTTTACCTTGTATTTTCCCCTCCAGGATTACTTTTAGTAGGCTATTGTGTCTTTTAACTTGGCCCAAAAAATCGTATTGGTCTTGTTTGAATTGTGCTTAGTAGTTCTCTTTTTATTTTCAGATGTTTTAAAACTTCATCGTTTGTTATCTTTTGTTTCCATCCAATTCTACATATTCTTCTATAAATCCACATTTCAAAGGCTTCAATTTTCTGTTCTGTTTTCTTGTCTAATGTCCATGTTTCTGCACCATACAGGAATATTGAGAAGACGTAACATTTTGCCATTCTTAGTTTCAGCCCTGCTGATATTTGTTTTGTTGTTAGTATATTTTTCATGGCATTAAAATTACTTTTTGCCATACCTATTCTTTTGTTTATTTCAATTTTACATCATTGGTTATAGTATGTCCCAGGTAGTTGTAGCTCTGGACTGTCTCCAGATGTATTCCATCAACTGTGATATTTAATTGTAGGTCTTGAGAATTTTCTTTGTTTATGATCATAGTTTTAGTCTTTTTGATATTCATTTCTAGTCCATATTTTTTGCTTGTTATGTTTATCACATTAAGTAATTGTTGTAGATCTTTAGGATTTTCTGCTAGTAGAACAGTATCATCAGCATATCTTAGGTTATTGATTATCTTTCCATTAATTATTTATTAGTTTTATTTTATTACATCAATATAGATAGACGTTTTATTTCTTCATGGCTACTATTTTCTGCTTTTTTTGGGTTATATTAATTATTAGTTTTATTTTATTACATCAATATAAACAGACGTTTTATTTCTTTATTAGTTTGGTGATTCTATTCTTTTCTATTCATGGAATCAGTTTTAACTGCAGTCGGAGCATCCCCATATCTGCTCCACCTACCATCGCAGTTTTTGTCGAAGCGTATGCATACTGATTGTTCCTGAATGGTGTTGATTATAGATCTACTTTTCCCCACTAAGCGGTCCGGATCGACCAGATCCCTTTTCCACATTTAGACTCCTCAGTCTCAATATATACACCATTGTACCAACCATTCTCCTTCTCCTCTCTTAAAGAATGAAGAACAAACCTGGCGATGTCGTCTGTCTTTATTGAGAGTAAGGCCACACTGAGTGCCAGAGCTGCCAGCGAACTTATCGACTATTTCATTGCCGTGTACACCAGTGTGCCATGGACAATACACCCATTTTAACGCGTTCGCGTTAGAATATGACATTTACAATAAGTTAAATGCTTGTCTCCGGTTCAAGAAATACGACATTTACAATAAGTTAAATGCTTGTCTTCGGTTCAAGGAATACGATATTTACAAGTTAAATGCTTGTCTCCGGTACATAGAATATGACATTTACAATAAGTTAAATGCTTGTCTCCAGTACAAGTAAAGTCAAATGTACAGTAGGTTAAACACTTGAAATGGGCAGAACAATAAGTTAAGTTTTTTATCCTGAGCTGCAAGATCGGCTGACAATGACATATATTAATGTCAGTAGAACTCCATAAATGACACATTCATAATTTAGTGGTAGAAAATAATACACAGCAAAATATACATTCTCCATACACACACACACATATACTCCATTAAATAGCAGAATCAATAGCTCTCCCCTCCGACATTGAAGAGACTGTCTCTCTCGTGCATGTTGTGGGTTTTTTCCTTCTTTTTTTTTTTCACATTCTGTATATATTTTTGTGCCGTTTCGTTAGTTCAGTCAAGCTCTACAATCTGTGTTGGCTTATTCACGGAAGATTTCAGAGCAATCAGCGGAAAAATAAACGTTGAATGTGAGTTGTTAGGAAAGATTGGTGCATTGGGTTTGGATGTACGCAGTCAGCATCGCGTGAGGAAACTGAAGCTTTATTTTTGACAGCATGAGATTAAAAAGGTGAAAGGAAAAAAAAAACAGCGAAAGAAGGCATCAAACATCAAGAGTTAACATACTTTGATTCTGTCAGCTTAAAACTGAAAATAAAGCTTCTAAAAATTGTGACACATGAAACTCTGACAATGTTGCCGCATGAAAAGGATGTGTTTTTTTTAAAATGTATTTTGAAGTTAATACATTTCATTAAGCTACTTTGTTTTCCTTATCTTCAGTATAATATAAATATGACATCATCATCGAGTGCCATCTCCGCAACGAAGGTTGGCTACCATGGAGCGCCATTCTGCTCTGTCTCTTGCTTTGATGGTGCAGGTTGTCATAGGCTGGTTTGTCCATCTTTTGATGCTACTCGTCCATTTTAGTCTTGGTCTGCCCCTGCCTCTTTTGCCTTGTATTTTCCCCTCCAGGATTACTTTTAGTAGGCATAAATATGACACTTTCTTCATAATGGCAGTTTTCCTTTTAGTGCTTATATTAGAGTGTTGGTTAGGTGATAAATTAGTTTAATAATAAATATTTAATAGCTTATATTGTGACCGCTCACTGGCCTTCTTTAGGACTTGTTTCTTGTATCAGTCTTAAAAATATGATCAAAATCGTAATTGAATTACTTAAAATAAAAATCATTGATAGAAGAAGAACAGAGAGAAAGAAGTACGTTGTACTTCTCGAAATACTGACGAATTGGTTCGTGTGTACAACACATTTCAAGACATGTGTATTTACGTATACGAAAAGGTCTGGCTTTGTAATTATTTTGTTGAAAGAAATCCAGACAACGAACAGTAAAGTTGTAAATGTAAAATATAAAGCAGAGATAAATAGAGCCAACTTTACAGTATGAGGTGCAGTTAAAAAAAAAAAAAAAGTTATAGTGGCACAAAACATTTCTCGCGTTCGAACGGACAATTGTTATGAGATAGGTCGCTACGTATTGGAGAGACACGCACACACACCCCATTGTGTGAGTGCGCTGTGTTATAAAAATGAGCATTTTATTTGTAACGGAAGTGACGCAAAGTATTTTTTTTTAAACACGCTTTGGGGGCTCTGTGGTATTTGATGGTTTTCCGTCAGTTGCACGTGTGAGCCAATTCTCTTTCAAGTTAGGAAGAACGGCTGCAGAATGTTATGAAATGCTGGTGACGTGTTTTTTTTTTTTTAGGGAAAAGACTGTGAGCCGTTCCAAGACATGGTTTATCCAGTTTAATGGAGTAAAATATTGGTGAAAGAGTACGAACGCGCAAGTCGACCACTGTCCATATAAGTGACAGAAATGATTGAGAGAGTTCCTCATATTACGAGTGAAAATCTCCGTGGATGCATTAATAAAAGTAGTGCGCTAGATATAGTGTGTCAGCTGTATAAGTTTGTGCCGAGACATTGAGCGATGACAAAAGCAGCTCATGACTTGACGTTTGCTCAGAACTGAAAGAACTGCTGCCATTGACCTCAGATTTCTGTCTAATGTCGTTACGGGACGGTACGCGGCTCTACCCCTATGACTCAGAAACCAAACTAGAATCCAGCCAGTGGAAAATTACGCAGTCACCTTGGGCGAAGAATGCTAGACAAGCCAAGAGCAGCATCAGGTGCTTCTTTATTATTTTTTAAATTAAAAGTGAACTGTTCACAAGGAATTTGCACCTCGGGGTCAAACAGTTCATGCTGATCTTAACGTTGAGATCTTGAAACATCAACGGAGAATGTGAGAAGAAAGCTACCAGACCAATGGCGGTACAAAAATATGGCTTCTCTACAATAACATTGCACCAGCCCATGCTGCCTTCTAGAGTGGCAGGTAAAGTAACAACAAAACCATGGTGTCCCCCATTATTGCATCATGCGACACGTTCTTATTTCCTAAAGTAACAATTAAAACTCAGGGAACTACTTTTTTTTCAAACGGCAGAGAAATTCAAGCAGAATCGAAGGCCGTTCTCAACACGCTGAAAGAAAATTACCCCCAAAAAATGCTCCCAAAAGCTGCAGAATAGTAATCAACACTTGGGAAGTAACTGCTGTAAGGGCGATTGTGGTCAACAGCATGTTGGTTACTCCACTCTTTTCTTATGTCTTCAGTTCCGGCATTTTGTGGCCTCTTCTATAGCTATGGAGCCGCGATATCTCAGTGTTTAGTGAACTGCACTACAAAGGACAAAGGTAGGGTTCGATCCCAACCGACGGCTTCTGGGTTCACCCAGCCTTTAATGGGTGGGTGGGTGGGTGTGTGTGTGTGTGGGTGTGTGTGTGAGAAGAGAGAGAGAGAGAGAGAGGAGAGAGAGAGAGAGAGAGAGAGAGAGAGAGAGATCATACTAAAGAGTAGAAATCTGTTGGGAACAAGTAATGTTGTTTCATTGGGAACGGAAAAGAATAAATAAATGTAATTACTTTCTCTCAAATCTGGATCAGGAACGACAACTTCGTGTTGGGATTTTTGTCTGTTTACACAGTTACATGCATGAGCAGTTAAGATTATTTTTTGTTTCCATTAACCAAAGATAATGGTCACAAAACATAAGCAGACTAATTAAGTTCGTGCAGTTGCTCCTGACAGTGAAATTGATGAATCAAACAACGGGCGGGGCACTATTCCTGCTCTGGGAACATTTATTGCTAAAATTACAAGCTTTGAAAGTTGGTTGACATTAATTATTGACATTGCATAAGCGGTGCGGTAATTGGTACGAGAATCAACCGATGTATTGACCTCATCATAATTGTTTCAACGTTGAACACAACTGATATTTGTTGGAAGGATAGTGCGTGAGGCCAGTTTCATAGATGATTCTACATTTCTTTGGGTGGAGCAGTCCTTACATTGTGCCCTTTTCCATTTTAATTTTGGTTGCGTTATTCCATCATTATTGGTAGCTATTTGTCATTGGGTTTTATATCCCATGTGCGTAAAGAACTTAATCTCGCTCATTTTTTTCTAGTACACCTCGCCAACTATCATTGTGGCACCTCCCCTATCCCTTTTTTTTTATCACCGCTTTTTTGGTACCATCTGACTCTCTATGCAAACAGATAAGAAAACTGAAAAAAAGTTTATACATACACACACTCTCACTTAAAATAACATGTCATCAGGTAACTGCAGATGACGTGCGTAATCTCACTGTCGATTTGTTTTGTTCAGTCTCTATCATTGATTACCCGTAACTTCTCTTTGTGGTTTCATAAATTGTCGCACCATTAAGCTTTTATTACGTTTTTCCTGGTGTGCGCCCTTAGATGTTAGTACCGACTTGTCTTCCGTGCTGATGTGGCATCAGACATCAACAAGTCGCTACTAGTCTCCTACTTTGCTGCCGGTGTCCGTTATTGAACCGCCGTAACTCTAGAGCCGCTTGGCCTGGGGTTAGGCTGAAGAGAGAGCTCTTGAAACTGAACATTAAATATAATGACGTGGTAGTCATGGCAACCACACCTTGTTACTTCCAGACTATCCGGTGGGCATGTTGGCTTTCAGCAAACACATTGCCTCTAGTTTTTAAAATGTGTAAATATATTAACTCTATTTTAATGACACTAGAGCATACTAGCCAAACTGAAGGCACTAATTACAGTTGTGCTTCTCAGTCTATGCGTCGTCCAAAAAATTGAATCCTTTGGATTGTGACCAAAATCCATTAAGCTGTTTACACGTACTGAAATAATAAGCAAATTAAAAGCTGTGATATTTTCTATATGTTCATGTATTTGTGTATACACATACAACATATATTTTCCTCACATAATCGCAATATTTATTTCTACATTAAAAAAAAAAATTACCAGACCTTTATCATTCCATCCAACAAATCGATCAAATTGTCATGTAGCAAGTCTCTAACGCATACTAAATATTTGTATTCAACGACCGTAATAGTAGAATGTATTTTGACGAAAATCTGATTCTCAATTATTTATGAAATACGTATATCGGAACCGGTAATGTCCAAAATAAAATAAAAAATAAAAGGTCTTCATATACATGTACTGCACATTTTGTTATACCCTTACTGGTGTTAAGGGAGATAAACGTTCCAGTTATCTCACTTCTGACAGCCTCGACCAATGTTATTTGATGTTGTTGTGTAGATTCCTTCATATTTTCACTCCATCATAATATTTGTTTGCCTCCAATTCTCTTCTATATGTCTTGTATGGTAAGATAAAAGCTGCCTATTTTGTCTAAGTATGCACATAAAAAAGCTGTACCCCTTTATATTGTAAACGCAGATTCATGAATACAAAGTTAACAGTTGGAAACAGAGAAAAGCCCTGATTGTTGAGGAATAAGTGCTTCGATGCTTTAAAAAAAAAAAAAAGTAAAGTATCCCCGTTACGCCAAGTGGCGTATAGGGAATATGGTGTTAGTGACCATAAATTTTACAGACCTTCGGCACATGATTTTTGGGGTAATGTGGTCAGTATTACGCCCGCGCCGCTTTACTTTCCCAGAAAAAAGTCCGGTACCCATTAAAGGCTGGGTGAACCGGAAGCCGTCGGTTGGGATCGAACCTACCTCTTGTCCTTTGTAGTCCAGTTCACTAACCACTGAGCTATCACGGCTCCCTGCTTTGATGCTTAGAGCAATTGTTTCCTATATATTTATTTTGTAATTGAAATGAAAATTGGAAATGTGGGGGGGGGGGGGGGGGGGGGGGGGGGGGGGGGGGTATAAAAGGAATGTGGTATATGTTTGGTATCATAAACTGTGATATTAAGAGGGAAACAAATATGGGGAAGTTAAACATCAAGATTATTTTATGAAGTTTCTGATCTGAATGTAGAAAGAAAATATTAGACTGGATTGTAACTCAGCAAAAGAAGGTTAAGTAACGTTATCTCACATTCAAATATCTCAGGATGATATGTTTTGTTATCAGTTCAGTCACTCTGTTTTCATGTTGCAGTTGTGATTGTTTGACTAGCGTATGTATGTGTGGTGCTGATAACTAGCAAATAATAAAACTGCGAGAGGTGATCTATGAACATTAATGTCAAGGTCATTGCGCGCTAGGGTAGGAATTTCTCATCGCTTGCAGTATTAATAAGCTCTTGTTATGTGATCGTTACTCGGAAAACAATAATAACCAATATATAATTATATGACATTGACATAAAAGGCTAGAAATGTGTGTTCCTAAGCTCGAAATGGAGAAACACGTACAGTTCTGTTTATTGTGAACGATTGGCGTCTGAGGACACGCGCCTTGTAGAGGTCATGCTCATAGTTCTTGATTGTACAGCTTCGTGCTTGTGCATTCAGGTCGTCACGATGCAACATTTTTCTTTTCAGGGATCTGTATTTAAATGTTGTTATTTGCTTACGGCCACGCACTGTTTTTATGTAAAGTCCATATTTAGTAATAACAATATCGAAGCAGATGACTAGAGAGTTGACATAGAAAACCGCACATACCGAGGTTGGTCTTAAGTAAAAACGGATTCGAACCAGGTGTTAAATGTTATCTGAATGAGTTGTTGGGAACATTTCGAAATCGCAACAGAATGAAGTTACGACAAATACATTTTTTTTTCTTTCGACATTTGAAGTTGCATTTTATTTGAAAATGATTTATCACCTTCATGGTGTCTTCATTATGATTATTATCCCAGGGACATTGCATTCAAAACCATTGTTCTCATTATCTTCAGATTGTCTGTATACCTGCCTGCCTTACCATCCATCCCTCTATATGTAGCGTTTAGTTATTTTATATCACCGCATTTCCATTCGATTTCACCTCTCTCTCTCTCTCTCTCTCTCTCTCTCTCTCTCTCTCTCTACTTGTTCTTCAATCACAATCCTACTTCTTGTTTACATTTTCTTTGCTATTCTTCGCTCTCTCTGTCATCAATTATCTCCATCTTACTCCCGCTCGTACAAGGTCAAAAGTGGAGAAATCAATAGCTGATCCGTTTTTGTCAACACACCGGAAGTCTTTGCCAAGTTACAAGCTATTACCACAAGTGCATCACTGTCTACATGTTATCCTGATGTAACTCACTTCCCTGAGTTGTCATGTCAAATTAAGTAAAATCACACCCACTTGGACAGAAAACAATGTGTAAATCTGAAATAAGTGACAATATCAGACTACATTACGCAACACCATACATCACATACATCAGGAATGTCCAATGTAGATTTGGCGGGCGCTTCTTGAAATGGTTAAATTTTAATGAATACGTCCCACCTATGGGATCCATAAATGTGCTGCAACGTCAAGATCAGTTATAGTGAATATAAACTTTTACAAAATGTTGAAATATCAAATGTTTAATATCATAGTCAAACAAAAAAGAAAGAAAGACGTTAATTAATAGACGCACTTACAGGCAAAATAAAAGTACTCGCGCACTACTAGAACCCTATCTAAAGGTAATGTACGAGACTTGAACCGGCGTCTTAGCACGCGAGTTTACACTCATATGTGCTCGGCCGCCTATCCAGAGATGTTCAGTGATTTCTGTATAGTGTCGCCTCAAGCATCTAAACTCAGATATATTGGTACCAATTTCTGCCATGGTCGACCGTGGGGGTATTTTTTTTTCCCAACCACGAGTACAATTCACACAGCTCCCAGCGGGAATCGAACGCGGGTTGTCCGAACGTGGGTAGTCCAGTCCGGTGGTTTTCCCAACTAGCTACAGAGGCCCCCAACCCTATCTCTTTCTGTAAAACTTCATTCCTACCCTTTTTTCCCCACTCACTCTTTGTACTATTCCCCAGGCTGACACTCTGTTTCCTTCTCTAATAACAGACGCACATCACAAGCGATGATGGTAACAGATCCAGGCTTGTGTTGTTGCGTCTATCATGAGTCCGACGAGGTGACTGTAATATCCGTTTTTGTTATAAAAATCTCTGCCATGCTTGAGTCATGTATGACCAGAACCAACCAATAAGTGTTCTGTGTTCTCACTTTTCTGGTAGCCTGCTCATGTGCTGACCTTGTGACTCAGAAATTCGGCCTTTCTCGACAAAGCCAGCGTCTATTGTAGGCCTGATGCTATGCGCCATAATGGATTATTCTGGTTCTTTTTTTAAAGTGGTGACGTCAGTATTGAAGTTTCTTAGAAACACAGGGAGAGAAACTTTGAAACTTTTTTTTTCATTGACTAGTCTCGTGTTCTTGGGTAACAAAAAAATGGGTTTTGGGATGTGGTAATTAGGCATTTTAATTATCTCACTTAGGCCTTTTCCAACAGCACGTAGAAGATTAGGAATTCGGTTTTTATGATGACGTCAGCGTCTAGTAGATTCTTCCTACCACCATATTTTGAGCAAACTTTAGAGACAGTTCATTTAGAATTATTTCATTTTCTTGCATGCCTGGTATATACTGCCAACATCTCATTGTTGTACAAAAGGATAATGAGCACTGTGACACCACTGACCCTCAGTTCCATGGAAAGGTTGATTCCTGATTCTCTCTCTCTGTTTCTCATTCTATGCATCAATAGATTTGGAGATTCCGTTTTTGACTTTATAATCTGTTTATTGCTATGGAGAGGCTACTGCCAAGAAAGATGAAGCTGTTGATAATAGCAGATTGATGTTCTTCACTTTACTTCTGGATCATGGTACTTCACTATGAGAGCTAGCTGAATCAGGTTTCCTTGGAGTTGATGTACAGAAAACAAACAAATTACATTACAAGCTTAGAGAAACCAAACTACTCGTTATCAGCAGATGTGAAGATGTTATTACCTTCACCTTGACACAGGCATACAACCACATGAAAGTGAATAGGTTCAATCTGTGCTGTACTCCTCCATCGTAATAACCTTGTAGAACCAGAGGTGAGTATAGCAGCAAACAACATGCTGCATATTCCTGAGATAGACATAAATATATAAATATCATGTGAGGCCACGATTAAAGCATAAATATATAAATATCATGCTAGGCAGCAAGTAAAGCATAAATATATAAATAACATGCAAGGCCGCAAGTAAAGCTGGACAAATCTTGAAGAAAAAAAAAATGGAAAATTGTATTGGACAGTTAAACTTAACAAAATAAAGCCACATTTGTAATCTTGGAGTAGGTTCTCTTCCAGGTGATCTGTTAAGCTGTTGAGAGAACATCATCTGTAAACTCAAACTAGTACCTGACCAGCAGTTGACAGAGGTTGATGTGGTAATGTGAGAGCAAAAGAAGAAGAAGAAAAAGTATGAGAACTACAAATAATATTCAGTGGCAAAGTTATAATCTCTTGTTAACTAATCTTAGATTCTCTCATATATTTCATTGAACATTATATTTTTACTTTTTTTCTGTTTTGTAATTTCAATGTGCTTTCATTCAGACCTGAACACCATGCAGCGACTGCACTGGACAAGTAGCCTTTATTCTTCAGTCCTATAATTCCCCCAGCTGACCCCAGTAATGGGAAATGGCTGTAAAGATAGGTTTTTTTTAAAAATGTGTTTTCTTTAGCTTCATTTAGACTAGTGAGCTATTGTCTTTCTTAAAATCAATGTTCTGAGTTCATTGGTCTTCATAATGTTCATCATCATCATCGAGTGCCGTCTCCGCAACGAAGGTTGGCTACCATGGAGCGCCATTCTGCTCTGTCTCTTGCTTTGTTGGTGCAGGTTGTCATAGGCTGATTTGTCCATCTTTTGATGTTACTCGTCCATTAGTATTGGTCTGCCTCTGCCTCTGCCTCTTTTACCTTGTATTTTCCCCTCCAGGATTACTTTTAGTAGGCTATTGTGTCTTTTAACATGGCCAAAAAATTGTATTTGTCTTGTTTTAATTGTGCTTAGTAGTTCTCTTTACATTATTAGTTGTTTTAAGACTTCATCGTTTGTTTTCTTTTCCTTCCATCCAATTCTACATATTCTTCTATATATCCTCATTTCAAAGGCTTCAATTCTCTGTTCTATTTTCTTGTCTAATGTCCATGTTTCTGCACCATATAGGAATATTGAGAAGATGTAACATTTGCTATTCTTAGTTTTATAATGTTATATGTTATATATTATTATCAATTACATAATCTGGATGTGGCCTGTGTATAATTTTCTGTTATCTGTGAAACATGTCACTTTTGTACTATATCTGTTTGTTGTGAAGCATAGATCACAATCAACTATCATCATTCTCTCTGTAAAAGACAGAACTACAATATTTATTATACTCAGTTCACTTTTCGATTGCAATTTGAGCTGCATTCTCCAACCAAGTGAAGGTTCATGGTATTGGATTGAAGAATTAATTGAATGTAGACTCTGATAACAGTCATCTTCTACTATGGAGCAGAAAGAAGCTATGTCTAAGAAAGTCAGACCTAAATGAAAGGTCTTGCAAGAGATGAGTGTGCTAGACTAAAAAATTGGTGAAACAGAACATTAAAAAAAAAAAAAAAAAGTAAAGTACCCCTGTCACGCCAAGTGGCGTATAGGGAATATGGTGTTAGTGACCATACATTTTACAGACCTTCTGCACATGATTTTTGGGGTAATGTGGCCGGTATTACGCCCCTGCCACTTTACTTTCCCAGAAAAAAATCCGGTACCCATTAATGGCTGGGTGAACTGGAAGCCATCGGTTGGGATCGAACCCTACCTCTTGTCCTTTGTAGTCCAGTTCACTAACCACTGAGCTATCACGGCTCCTGAAACAGAACACAGTTTAAGCTAAAGACAAATATGAAGATCAAGCAAAGAAGTAGCACACCTTTGTCTACGACGCTAGGTTGGTTTTAGCAGTTTCTTCAATACTAATTTACCAGATTGTCATCTCATCATCATCAAGTACCGGGCCTAGTGGCGTAGGTGATCATGTCTCTCCACAACTTTCGATCTCGGCAGCTATTTATCATTTCTGTTGTTGACCATCTGCCAAGCCATTCTCTTAAGCTGTCTGTTATTTTTTCTCTTTGCTTCCCTCTATCTCTTCGTCCCTCAATTTTTCCACTCGTTACAATATATTCCAGTTGTTCTCTTCTCATTACATGGCCCAAAAAATGATGATTGTCTCTTCCTAATATTGGAAATTAGCTCTCTTTTTGCTTTGACCTCTCTCAGAACCTCTTCATTACTCTTCTTAGCTGTCCATGGTATTCTCAACATTCTTCTGCAAAACCACATTTCTACAGACTCCAGTGATTTTCTTGTCTGTTGTCCTATTGTCCATGACTCGCATCCGTATGTTAAGACTGGCTCTACGTAACATTTAAGAACTCTTTTCCTTGTTTCTATTGTCAAAAATGGATTGCATAGTATCTTCCTCATTTTTTGGAAAGCTGCTTTTGCCTGAGCGATTTTGCATCTCACCTCTTTTGTACATCTTCCGTCTGAGGTTAACAAAGTTCCCAAATATTTAAATTCATTTACCTATTTTAATATTGTTCCACTTGTCTTTATTTTGCACTGAGGTGATGTCTTTTTCTTTGTTGTTACCATTACCTCTGTTTTTTTTGCTATTAAGGCTGAGTCCTTTATTTTTGCTTTCATTCACTACAATGTCCAACATTTCTTGTAACTCATTTTCACTCTTAGCGATTAATACTGTATCATCAGCATACCTTAGATTATTTATATTATGACCTCCAATTGTTATTCCAGGCATGCCCCTTATGGATCTTAATATAATCTCACTATAAATATTAAACAAATCTGGTGACAGCACACAACCTTGTCTAACACCCTGTTTTATTTGTTGAAACATTCCCAATTGGGTTCCAGTTCTTATGGCCGCTGTTTGTTGCCAGTACATGTTCTTTATTATTCTTAGCTCTTTGCTGTCTATGTTTATGCTTTCTAAAATGTTGATATTTCTTGGTGCTTTACTTTATCAAATGCCTTGGTGTAATCTATGAAACATAGGTATAGATCTGTTTTCACCTCTATGGCTCTTTCTACTAAAGTTCTAATGATATATATGGCATTGCTCGTTCCTTTATCTCTAACAAAACCACACTGTTCATCGCTAATTTCTGGACCGATTTTGTTTCGCACTCTTCGCATGATGATTCTTAGTAATATCTTAGTCATATGACTCATAAGGCTTATTGTACGATAATCATCGCATTCAATCGCACCCGATTTCTTTGGTAGGGCTATGAATATTGATTTGAGCATGTCATCTGGTATATATCCGCTGTTGTAGATATCATTCAATATTTTTGTTATTATTTCTATTCCAAAATCACCCATGGCTTCAATCTCTTCTTTAGTTATATTATCTGGTCCAGGAACTTTGCCTGCTTTCATATTGCGCAAGGCGTCCTCCACTTCTTCTCTGAGTATTTCTGGCCCTTCTCCATTATCCTTAATATTTACCTCCTTTCGTTCATCATTATAAAGATCTTTATTGTATTTTGTTCATCGTTCCCTTATGTTTTCTTGATCAATCAACAGTTCTCCTTTCTTTGATCTTAAACATCCAGTTTTTTATTGCGTTTTTCTTCCTGTTAATTCCTCAATTTGTTTGTATATAGCTTTAGCATCTCCTTTTTGTTGCAATTCAATCTCTTTGCATCTCTCTTTTAGCCATGCTTCTTTTGCTTCATTGCATTTTACTACAATTTCTTTATTTAATCTCTTATACTCATCTTTGTTTTCTTTATTTCTTCTTCTTGTATCCATTAGCTGCAAAATATCATCTGTCATCCATTTCTTCCTTGAATTTGTCCTCACTGGTGGTATGAACTCTTTTGATGTTTGTTGCATTGACTCTTTTAGCATTTCCCACTGTTCATCAATGCTTTGTATCTTCTCTATTGAAGTACCGGTTCGGAATTGTGATTTTTTATTTGTCTTGCAGCTTCTTGCCTGATTTTAGTAAATCTAAATTTAACTTGATGTTAACTTAGGCTCGTTTTGTTCTTTTTAATTTTACTCTAAGCTTTCCCACAACTGGTACATGATCACTATTGCAATCTGCCCCTGGTCTAGTTTTCACACACACCAGACTGTTTCTAAATCTATTGCTTATCATTATATAATCAATTTGATTATGTGCGTTGTCCCCTGGGCTTTTCCATGTCCACAGACGTCTTGGATGTTGCTTAAACCAGGTGTTTCCTATCATCATGTTGTGTGTTCTTGCCTATTCAATAAGTTTCTCACCTCTTTCATTCCTCTTGCCTAAGCCATAATGACCAACTACTTCCTCAACTCTTTCCTTTCCTACTTTTGCGTTAAAATCCCCTAGAACTATGGTGTTTTCATGTGGTTTGCATTCATGAAGTGAAGATTGTCATCTACCTAATCATATTAGTTTTTCTCTTTGAGTTTCAGCTAGATCATTTGTTAGTTGTTTTAAGAAAATTTAATGCCAAAATAAAAATATCGTTCAACATTTTTGTTCCTGGTTTAGGTTGGACACATGGGAATGCACTCAGAGCACATGGTCTACTACCGCCAAAGTTCTCCGCCATCATAAACAACAGTTAGAGGTCCAGTATAATTCTACTCACAAACCATCACCATCTAAACGACGGAAGAGGCAAAGCAATTCTGGTAACCTTATATTTCTTATTTTTCTTTGTGTGACAGGAGAGATTGTAAAACTTGGCATCGTTGCTTGTGTTGTTTATTAGGGCTGCATGGTAGTTGACCTTGTTAACAGAATTTGTCTATACGCTTTGGAGAGACCCGTGACATGAGTGGAGCAGATATGGGGAATACCCTACTGCAGCAAAACTGATTCCATGAACAGAACAGAACTATGAAATATTTGTCTAAAATGATCATCAGTGTCAAAATCCCCAACGAGAGAAAGCAATGAAAGAAGGAAGCAAAATTGATCTCTATAGTTAAGGTCAAGTGTTAATAAAGTAAACAAAAAGGAAAAAGCTGTACAAAGTTTTTATTAGTGTCTTTTTTGTGATGAATTTTTAATGTTTTTTTTATCTTGCTAAAAATATATGGTAAAGCAACATTTTGAGATAAGAGTTAAAAATTGGCAAGTATTACATTTCAGTTACCAATATCATCAGTGGCCAACCTAAATGAATCTGCACATCTTGATTCTTTCTCATCCAATATTTGTATTTATGTTTGTGTTGGTGTGTGTGCTTGTGTGAACACACTTTGTGAAAAGAAACCTGTACACAAAAAATGTCATGCTCTAGGCTCCAAAATATTTACGCAAAAAACCTTAGAGACAAAGATGAATTAGACTTTAACCCTCATACATTAAAAATAATAGATTTTATTACTTTCTCACACTTTATCACAGAGAAAAAAAGTAGACAAAACATGTCATAAATAGAACTTAAAGCATGTAACATGTCTATATCTAACAGATTTATTTATAATAAAGTAATAGTAGCCCTTGCCGGGGCCCGAAAGGGGAATAAAGAATAGCGGCGCTGTACCCTACCAGGCATGTTCGTAAGAGACGAGAAAGGAGGGTTGGGCATGGGACTGGCTATCCCGTACTGTAAAAAAATAAGCCGAAAAAACTTCACAAACATGGACAAGTCAAAGAGAGAAAAAGTAAATCTCAATGGCGCTGGATAGGACACACACAACAGAGGCCAACTGAGAGTATTACACAACAGGCCCTTTTTTTGAATCCCCAGGGAAAAAGACAAAGAGGAAGACCAAGGAATTCTTGGAGAAGACAGATAGAAGCAGAGATGAAGATGATGGGGAAGACATGGAATGATCTTAAAAGAATGGCAAAAACAGAACGACTTGGAAAGTGTTTGTTGAAGACCTATGCTCCACTGGGAGCTAAAAGGTAGAAGAAGAATAGTAGCTCTAAGAGTAAAGTCAAACTTTTTCCTACTGGCAGACCATTTCTCTGCAATACTGAAATAATATTTTTGAACTAAACTCTAAAAGAAATTGGGATCCTTACCTAGTCTTTCATGTTCTCTAAGCACAATCAACCCAGAAAAGAACCATGAATCTGAGGTTTGGAAATAAAAATGGGTACAAAAAATAACAGTGACACGTGCCTATGTATTAATTCATATATTTGCACTTCTTGAAATATGCTGTCCCAACTGAATACATATTTTCAATAGATGAAGTGTATCAGAGCTCTAATATGGGCTTGGTATTGATCTCCTGAATGGAAGATATCATTAGACCTAATGGGTTTAGTGCCCCGAAGAAGAAGAGCAAACAGATTGTTATTTATGGCTGCACTGAGCATTTCCCTAACGATTTCAATCAGCATGGGCTTAATTAAATGAATATATTAAAGAACACTTAATATTCTGAAACTCAAGAGACCCCTGTCATTTCATGAGTGATTAGGGTATCTTCCCTTTGATGTGCAGCTAGAAATAAGAGTGATTTTATTAACACAGTATGTTCTCTTAAAAGTGCAATTTAAGCTTAATTTAACCTTAAGACTATGTTGGATTCAATTTTTAAAAAGTTGTGTATCAGAGGGTAACAAATTTTGAATGAAGAAAAAAATTAAGAAGCATACTTTAAAAAAAAAAAGAGTTTTATGAAATGTAAAAATCAATATACCAAATAACCTCATTTGCTGTCTTTGCTTGAAGAAGCTAATTCTTTACTTGCAGCTTTTCTTAAATCAATAATCTCTGGAACTTGGATTGTGCTAGGGCTATTCTTGTATTTTATGAAGTTTTATCCTACTGCCTCCAGCATGCCTATTTTATTCAATTAAAAAGCTAAGAAACGAAAAATGTTATAGAAAAATCAATACATATATGAAGGGTGTTACATTATAAATCTGTCAAAAGATATATTGTTGCTGCTGAAATGACAGTTTTATATATCTCATAAACTGTT
Organism: Megaustenia siamemsis; assembly: GCA_032433765.1. NCBI lineage: Eukaryota > Metazoa > Mollusca > Gastropoda > Stylommatophora > Ariophantidae > Megaustenia > Megaustenia siamemsis. The sequence goes on from JAVIAB010000092.1 coordinate 58,251,871, forward strand.
ATTTTTAACAATAAATATTTCCATAAGGATGCTGTTTTTTTTTTTTTTGCGTGGAAACGGTACCTGTCATATGAATCCCAAAACATACTGCAAAAATAATAAACTGATTTGATCTACCATACAAGATTTAATGGATGCACAAAAGATACAGCATGCAAGGTTATGTGTTACCTCCTTGATTTTTCTGCCATGAAAGTCAGAATAAAAGTTTGCTGAGCATGTGCCTACCTCCAAGTGAGCTCTATCGCACAACATATACTACACAGTGAAATCGTATGTCAGAAATACAGCAGATTAAAAATAGGAAAATCTTGGATGAGTCAGGTTGAGGACATTTTTCAACAGATTTGTTCACTTGAGGATAGTATCTTGTGAAGAATTTGTTCAATTGCCAGCAGAGTGCTGTACATAACTTCTAATATGCATCAAACTGAACAGAGAATGCAGACAACAAAACCCAGTAGTTGTGGAGGCAGAAATGTAGACCTTGATTTTTTTAGAATTTATCTGAGGACAATGCAGTCATTTACACAGATTGGTCTATTCCTTGACATAGTCAGAGCTCATGAGCCTTCACAGTTCAGGTATAGGTAATAATTAGACATAGGTAAGAATTATAAAGGAAGTCAAAAACAGTGGTAGATATGCTTTGACTACAAGTAGTTTCATAATTAATGGAAGCCATGGTGTAAATAAACCAGTAGGTTGGATAGAGACTAGGATTTTTACCCCTGTAAATATTATGTGTGCATGCAGTGTTGACCAAACCTCAATTTTCTAACAAACCTACTTCAGTGTTGACCAAACCTCAATTTTCTAACAAACCTACTTCAGTGTTGACCAAACCTCAATTTTCTAACAAACCTACTTCAGTGTTGACCAAACCTCAATTTTCTAACAAACCTACTTCAGTGTTGATCAGCCTCAATTTTCTAACAAACCTACTTCAGTGTTGACCAGCCTCAATTTTCTAACAAACCTACTTCAGTGTTGACTAGCCTCAATTTTCTAACAAACCTACTTGAGTGTTGACCAAACCTCAATTTTCTAACAAACCTACTTCAGTGTTGATCAGCCTCAATTTTCTAACAAACCTACTTCAGTGTTGACCAGCGTCAATTTTCTAACAAACCTACTTCAGTGTTGACCAGCCTCAATTTTCTAACAAACCTACATCAGTGTTGACTAGCCTCAATTTTCTAACAAACCTACTTCAGTGTTGACCAGCCTCAATTTTCTAACAAACCTACTTCAGTGTTGACCAGCCTCAATTTTCTAACAAACCTACTTCAGTGTTGATCAACCTCAATTTTCTAACAAACCTACTTCAGTGTTGACCAGCCTCAATTTTCTAAAAAAAAAAAAAAAACCTACTTCTATGTTGACCAGCTTCAATTTTCTTAAAAAAAAACCTACTTCAGTGTTGACCAACCTCAATTTTCTAACTAACCTACTTCAGTGTTGACCGACCTCACAAAGTTCTGGAAGGTAACGATAGCAAGCAAGACCATTAATTCCCTCATCCTCAAATGTCAGGTCAAATCATTAACTCATATACTGCAGCAGCTTAATATCCTATGTGACTACACTTTTCTCACTTGATGTAACATGTTATGGTTTATGAACTTTGTCCCTCATCCAGAACACTTTCAATGTGAGTCAAGTAGTCGTTAGCACAACTTAATAATAGCCCAGGTAGAGTAGGCAAATGGATAGGAGAAATATATTGTTACTTTTAAAATTTATGATGTGGAAAGGGAAGATTATGTGCCCTGGACTTGGCAAACCAGATTTAACAAAAGATTAGTACATTACTCAGACAATGTATTGAAGGCACATTAAATGGACTAAATTGACACTTTGTCTTTGATGAAATCATGGGACATAAAATGATGTGCCAAAAATAAACAACACAGATATCTTTCTATGTCCTAATCATTAATTCATTGTTTCAATCCCAAGAACCAAAGATTAAGGTGGCTGAGATTATTTGTTTGAACAATGGAAAACAACTGCATCTTTGAAAAATGAAGCAGCTTATGATTAGACCAAAATTTAGGTACAAAGCTGTTTGCAAGATATCCCTAAATTAATTTTTCATTGAAAAATATTTGACCAAAAAAATGGGGAAAATCTAGCAAAGATGTAACAAGCACATGGAGAACAAATATATGAAAGCACAAAACATCCAACAATGAAATGAAGTCAAAGGGTCTAAAATAAAATATGCAATTGAAAGGAAGTGAGACCTCATGACTTAAATTTGCCTTGTTCATTCTGCTTCTGAACCTGTTACTCCAATATTGGCAGTTAACAATAGTAGACAATGTTTGAGAAAACAGCTTGTAACGTTTTCTAGTGGAGACCTTCAGTGGTAACCTGAATCTGTGAAGACATTTAAGCCCATAATACTTGCTAGTCACTGTTTTACTATTCTGTCACATTTTAATTAATGCTATTCTATCCATGAAACCACTTTCATTGCAGTCAGGAATTCCCCATCACCACTTCGCCACTTGTCATGACATTTCTTAAATTGCATTTGCATATTCTGTCCACATAATCACTTTGTGCACGTCCTATTTGACTGCACAGGCAACAATTTCAAATCTTCTTAGTTGCCTCTTACGGCATGTGTGGCTGGTTATAGTGGCTCTATTGCTGTCTCTCCTCACTTTTGGGCTCCTGGTAGGCAAATAAGGCACAATATATTTTTAATATATTATACCATCGCTTTTAATGCAACCACAATTTTAAAAAAGTCTTCTTTTGTTTGTCATTATTTGCTGTCATATAACCAGATCATTGTTGGTACTAGATGGTAAGCTGTGTTTTTATTGTCCAGTTTCAGACATACCTGACAATCAGTTGCCACTAATAGAAGCTGAAGTGGACCAGGTGCCATGTGTCAAATTACTGTGTGGTGCTGATTTGCTGGAGTCATTTGCTGTTCCTGGATTGTGGCAAGAAGAAGATGTGAGAAACTTGTATTTGCAATTATAACATATATTTGTCTTTGAGTTTATGGTTTATGTGAAACTAAGTAAAAATTGGATGAAGACTGTGACTGTTGATTGGCAGAGTCAATAACTCTGCAGTCTGGGAGGATCTTTTAGTGCAAAATTTATTTTAACTGATGTTAATTTTTGAAATAGTCTGTATGTTTTTTTTTTTTTTTTAACTTCTATTACTTTTTACTCAATCTTTTTGTAATTTATTTGTTAACTTTGTAATGTCACTGAGTTTTCTGTTTCTGAGCATACATGAAATCCCCACAAGCAAACAGTCAACTTCAATGGGTTTTTTTACAATTTGGCATTACATTTTTTTTTATATAGGTCCAAAAAATGTAATGATATATTAATCATTTCCTATTTAATAGCCATTAACAATTTCAGCTTCTGTTTTTGTTTGGCCTCATATCACCATATAAATTTCACATATCTTCATTGTTGCTTAAATGAAAGTTTTTAAATATCTTAAAGGTGGCATAATTTTTTTAAAATTTATAACAAAAAATACATTTTATTTTACATTACCCTGTAACTATTTTAAATATCCTATAATATACTTTCCTGCACTGTTGTATCACTGAATCAGTGCTCTTTATCTCAAGAGCATTTGTCATATAAACTCTTTATTTTACCAGAATGAAACCCATTCAGTTCCCTTTTCAAAATGAATGAACTGACAATAGCTGCTATAGACTACCTACCTACATTGTTATGTTTAATATTGGTGCCAGTTATTGTCAGTTACTTACTTTTGCTATGAGGATATATTTTTACACTAATCCCCTAATTATATTGGTGGGTTAAGAAAGATTTTGCTGAACTTTTTTGATACCCTCAATTTAAAGGATAATAATATCTCTACAACACTTTGAAATAGATTCACCTGGTGGTATGTTAAATCTTCAAAACTGGAGTCATCACCTCAGGATCCTATCATCTAAACAGATGGTTCTGTATCCTGTGAACAGTGCAGTGGTTGGGGCTTTGTGGTGTACCAACATGGCAGAGAAGTGGCTAGGGAATCTGGCAAGTGTAGCTTTACGTTGTCCAGCATGAGAATGGAGATGGAAGCAGCAACAACGGTGATAACATGGTTGGTTATTCACAGAATGTGAATCATGCAGTCTTAGTGACTGACTCGCAAGAGAAGATTGACTACAGAAGATTGACAAGACAGAGTCTGTAGCAGGAGTGGATACAGCTCTTGGGTGACTCTAATGTGAACACATTAACCTGGGTGTACTGTCCAAGGCATGCTGGTGTACATGGCAATGAAATATCCGACAAGCTCACTGACAGCTCTGGCACTGAGTGTGGCCCTACTTTGGACAAAGAGAACATCGCCAAGTTTGTTCTTAATTACTTAAGAAAAGAGGGGGAGAAAGGGTGGAAATATATACTGAGAGACTGAGGAGTCTAAAGGTGAAAAAAGGATCTGGCCGATCCGGAGTGTTTAGAGGGAAAAGCTGATATATCTATTATCAACACCTTACATGAACAGTCAGTCTGCATATGCTGAGATGGATGGTGGAATAGATATGGGGATGCTCCAGTTGCAGTGAAACAGATTCCATGAATGGAATAGAATAGTGCATCAGAAAAAAAAAATAGGCTAAGAACAGTGCATTTCAAGATAATGTTAGCTTTGATTAAATATTGTGAAGCTCTTCCCCTGCCCCCCCAAAGTTGACACTATTATTTGTAACATCCTTTGATAAGCCAACTCCTCCAGGTCTACAGAATAAATGTTTGTCTTGACAAATAATTGACTCTATTTAGGATTTTTAAAATATACCTAGTTTGAGTAGTATTTTAGGTATTCAGTTTGAAAGGCTAGCAGTTAATGGGTTTTGACTTTACTTTAAAACTATAATTACTTTAATTTGCAACTGTACAAAAAACAATTATAAATATTTAAAATGTAATAATTAGGTCAAGATCAATAACTATAAATAATTTATACATTTAGTAACATGCAAAAGAGCATAAAAAGTGTAAGGGTAGCTCACTGGTTTTGTAATAAAGAGAACAAGGATTCAAACTCAGCTTGATGCTCTCTGGTCGACCCAATGTAAAACAAAAATGAGTACCTGACTGAAGGAGTCGGGGAAAAAGTAATGACAGCAAAGATGAGCACTCTCCCTCTCAACTGCAATGCTGCGAACTAGTAAAGTGAAATAGACATGATATATATCACAGGACATTAAACTTTACTTGACTCTAACTTACAAATAAATGCTTTTCTTACACTGCCATGGCTCCGTAATTGTATAGATTAGTGACACTCGACGATACCAGACATGTTGCAAGAAGCAACTAAGGAGAATTGGGCATGGAGCTGATTACCCCATACTCTAAACAAATAAGCCAAAAATGCTTCACAAATATGGACAAGTCAAATAAGTTGGACCAAGAGCTGTGACAAAGGTGATAGTGCTGAATGGGACAGACACTGAAAACCTACTTAAAGAATTACATGTCAAGCTCTTTTAAGGAATCCCCCAAGGGATGAAACAAATACTTACCATTTATGTGTAGTGTACGAAAAGGTAAAGGTACAAAGAATGCCATATATATCATAAAATCTTTAGTAGAAAGAGCTATAGAAGTGAAAACAGATTTATGGCTATACCTATGTTTCATAAATTATACCAAAGCATTTGACAAAGTAAAGTACAAAGAAATAATCAAAATTTTAGAAGGCATAAATGTTGACAGCAAAGATATAAGAATAATAAAGAACATGTACTGACAACAAACAGCAGCCATAAGAACTGGAAATCTGTTAGGAATGTTTCAACAAATAAAACAAAGTGTTAATCAAGGTTGTGTGTTGTCACCAGAATTATTTAATATGTAAATATATATAGTGAGATTATTTTAAGATTCATAAAGAACATGCCAGGAATAACAGTTGGAAGTCATAATATAAATAACCTCAGGTATGGTATAACCAGTGATGGAAAATGTACAACTGAAATAAATAAAAGAATAGGAATGGCAAAAAATAATTTCAACGCCATGAAAAATATACTAACATCAAAACAAATAACACCAAGGCTAAAACTAAGAATAGCAAAATGTTACATCTTCTCAATATTCCTGTATGGTGCAGAAACATGGACATTAGACCAGAAAACAGAACAGAAAATTTAGACCTTTGATATGTGGATTTATAGAAGAATAGGTAGAATTGGATGGAAAGAAAAGAAAACAAACGAGGAAGTTTTAAAACAACTAAAAATGAAGAAAGAACTACTAAACACAATTAGAGCAAGACAAATGACATTTTTTGGTCATGTTAAAAGACACAACAGTCTAATAAAAGTAATATTAGAAGGGAAAATACAAGGTAAAAGAGGCAGAGGCAGACCAAGACTAACATGGACGAGTAACATCAAAAGATGGACAAGTCAGCCTATGGCAATCTGCACCATCAAAGCAAGAGACAGAGTGGAATGGCGCTCCATGGTAGCCAACCTTCAATGCGGAGACGGCACTCAATGATGATGAGGATGGTGATTATACAGTCTTAATCAATAAGAGTGAATATGAGTTACAAGAAATATTATACATTATAGTGAGGGAAAGCAAAAAATAAAGGACTCATTGTCAATAGCAAAAAGACAGAAGTAATGATAGCAACGAAGAAAAAGACATCACTGCAATGCACAATACAGCCGCCAAGTGGAACAATATTAAAACAGGTAAATGAATTTAAATACCAGTTAACAATGTTAAACATGAAATGAGAAGAAAACGGCTGAAATATATTGTAACAACTGGGAAAATTGAGAGATGAAAAGAGGGGAAGCAAAGAGAGAAGATACCAGCAGCTTAAGAGAATGGCTTTGGCAGAAGGTCAATAGCAGAAAGAACTGTCAAGATCAAGAGTTGTGGAGAGACATGATCACCTACGCCAGCAGGCATGGTACTTGATGATGATGTGTAGTGTCTTGTGATGATAGATCTTCATGACTGTTTTGTCAACAGATTGAGTACATTGTTGGAACTCATGGGTTAGTGGTAATAACCAGGGCAGGATCTGATCCACTCAAGTTTATATATGAGTCAGACATTTTAACAAAGTTCCAGGTGAGTTATAACATGTGACTCATTTCTAAATAACTTAGTCAATTTAAACTTTAAATTATTTAAAGAAAATTATTGTCATTATATTGATTCAGGTTCATAATGGTAGTTTTCTCAGGTCAAGGTATTTCTATTTAATTTTAAGGGAAAATAATTAAATTCTTATCATTATGTTTGTTCCCAATTCTTTTTTTGTCTTGCTGTTTTTTCTGTGCTATAATTTAAGGCGATATAATTTTAAAATCTGAGAAAAAGTCTGCACAAATAGCTCTTAGAATAATTAATTTAAAATATGCGGTTTCAGAATTAATTCTGTTGCAGTTTTTTTTTTTCATCTGAATATAATATGCATTTTAAGTTAAGATTCATTTAATTCTAAATAGATTTTGACAAATGATACACAGTTTTTAAATAATTGATTTCAATGTATTTTAAAAAAACTAAACAAGTGTATAATTAATAAATTTTATGGATATTATTAGGATAGCGTAGCATGATTTTTGTACACGAGATTAACATATGTTGACATCAATCATCTTTGTAAAGCACACACTACTGAACCAAATATATAATTGAGATCATAATGGAATATAATAAAGTATTGTGAACCAAGAAATGGCCGTCAATAGAGTAGAAATACAATAGCTGTGGAAATTATCACAACAGAATGAATGAATAATGCCCATGTAACCAGCCTATGTAAAGCCTGCATGGAAATAGCCAAACTAAAGTATGAACAAAGGTTGACCAATCAAAGGCATTTATCTTTAAGACAAGAGTTAGGAGATAGGAGTTAAGTGTACTTTGACTTCTCATATCAACCATATTTGTAAATCAGCAACCCAAATGCTACACCTTAGTAGTGAGCTTTTATTTGCAGATGATCAGGCTATATTAACAAAATTAAGTTACAGCAATATCTGAATGGAGCCAGCAAGCAACGTAATATGAAGATTAATACAGCAAAGATAGACGTCACAACCATAAATAGAAAATAGGAAAAAAAAATTTCAAATTATTGAGAATGAAGAGCTGAAACAAGTAAAAGAGTTCAAATACATTGGAAGTATTGTAGCATCAAATGGCAAAATCAAGACAGAGTTTGAGAACAGATGCAATAAAGCAAACTGAAAAAATGGACAAATAACATCCCTTATTAAAAAAATAAGCACATGATGATAGATGCAAGAAAAAAATAATAGATAACTGTATATCTGCCAACACTGTGCTATCTGTGCCAGACATGGACTTTAACAGCAAAGGAGAGAAAAATTAAATCACAACTACTGAAAAGAGATGTCATTTTAATATGGTTAATGTTACAACAGAACACGTAATGAAATTGAAGAGATTAGTAAAAGACTGATGGAAACACCAGTTCTGAACTTCAACCAGTGACAAGAAATGAAATGTTTTGGTCATGTAGTGTGATTACTGGCAAACATTATTCCACCACAAGCATTAGCAATAACAGAAAACTGTGTATGAAGCGAACCAAAGAGCAATGTCAAGAATATTACAACATCCCTCGAAGCTGAAAGACAAAAGAAAATTGAAAACAAGACAAAAACTAATATAACTCTACATTTCTTCTGGTGATTGTCAGATATTTTTTATGGTAAATAAACAAATAATAAGAAATTTGAATATTTCTTATATCAAAACATATAAGTATTTTCTTTATCCTTTTTTTTTCTGGTAAGTTCACTAATATTGATATAAAGTTTGTTGAGTGAACTCAGAATCTCTTGCACAATTTGAAGTAAATTCATCCAAGTGGTATATTTATATTTTACATTGAACAAACAGAAAATGTGAAAGAAATCAGCAGAAAAATAAAGATGGCAAAAACATGTTTAGCAACATGAAATAATTGTATCAAAGCAAATAACATCAGGACTAAAATTGAGAATAAATAATAAAGTATTATATCCATTTTATACTTTTGTAGGAAGCATAATCATGGACATTAAATCAGAAAATAGAAAAGAAAACTGAAACCTTTTAAATGTGGATTCGTAGATGAATGCGAAGAATTGGGTGGAGGGGGGAAGAAAACAAACAATGCAATTTTGAAACAACTGAAAATATAGAACAGGAACAAGAACAATGATTTTTTAAAATAGAAAATTCATCATCATCATCAAGTACCGGGCCTATATGTGATCATGTCTCTCCACAACTTTTGATCTCGACAGTTCTTTATCATTTCTGATGTTGACCTTCTGCCAAGCCATTCTCTTAAGCTGTCTAGTATTTTCTCTCTTTGTTTCCCTCTATCTCTTCATCCCTCAATTTTTCCAGTTGTTACAATATATTCCATTTGTTCTCTTCTCATTACATAGCCAAAAAATGATGATTGTTTCTTCCTAATATTGGAAATTAGCTCTCTTTTTGCTTTGACCTCTTTCAGAACATCTTCATTACTCTTCTTAGCTGTCCATGGTATTCTCAACATTCTTCTGTAAAACCACATTTCTACAAACTCCAGTGATTTTCTTGTCTGTTGTCCTATTGTCCATGATTCACATCCATATGTTAAGACTGGCTCTATATAACATTTAAGAACTCTTTTTCTTGTTTCTATTGTCAAAAATGAATTGCATAGTATCTTCTTCATTTTCTGGAAAGCTGCTTTTGTCTGAGCCATTCTGCATCTTACCTCTTTTGTACATCTTCCGTCTGAGGTTAACAAAGTTCTCAAATATTTAGATTCATTTACCTGTTTTAATATTGTTTCACTTGTCTTTATTTTGCACTGAGGTGATGTCTTTTTCTTTGTTGTTACCATTACTTCTGTCTTTTTGCAATTAAGGCTGAGTCCTTTATTTTTGCTTTCTTTCTCTATAATGTCCAACATTTCTTGTAACTCATTTTCACTCTTAGCGATTAATACTGTATCATCAGCATACCTTAGATTATTTATATTAATTATTAATTATATAATTATTAATACAAAATTACATACTAAAAAAATCTAGGAAGGGGAGATAAATAAGGTTAAGGCATATACAGACTAAGTGGAGTGATAAAATCAAGAGATGGACAGGACTACTTTTAAAAGCATATAACATCAAAGTGTAGTGAAGTAGTGGTCCATGAAAGGCAAGTTTTGATGCCGACAGCACAGGTGGATGAATAGACAAACAAAATTTTGATTCAGTTCAATAGAATATAAATTCATTTTATAACAGTTTGAAGTTATTGCCCTTTGAACATCTAAAGAGATTAAGTATAAAATTTGTATAATGCCATGTGTAAAAGAAATGGGTCTTGTTTGTGAACCAGTTTTACTTTTATATTCTTTACGTGCACATTACAAATATAGCTATGGAAATGTAGTGTGTCACTCTGTGAACATGCTTTGTAAACAGTGGAATTAATTTATTCAAGACAAGCACAGAAATTTGAGTAATGTCTATGCAAACAATCTCATCAAGTCAAGAAAAAAAGGCAAGCCAAATTTCATTTATTCCATTTTTGACATTAGAAACAAGAAAAAGAGTTCTTAAATGTTATGTAGAGCCCGTCTTAACATATGGATGTGAATCATGGACAATAGGACAACAGACAAGAAGATTGCTGGAGGCTGTAGAAATGTGGTTTTACAGAAGAATGTGGAGAAATACCATGGGCAGCTAAAAAAGTAATGAAAATGTTCTGAAAGAGGCCAAAGCAAATACAGAGCTAATTTCCAATATTAGGAAGAAACAATCATAATTTCTTGGCCATGTAATGAGAAGGGAACAGCTGGAATATATTGTAAGTAAGTAAAGAGCCCCTGTCTCGCCAAGTGGCATATAGGGAATATGGTGTTGGTGACCATAAATTTTACAGACCTTCGGCACATGATTTTTGGCGTAATGTGGTCAGTATTACGCCTCCGCCGCTTTACATTCCCAGAAAAAATCCGGTTCCCATTAAAGGCTGGGTGAACCCGGAAGCCGTCGGTTGGGATCGAACCCTAATTCTTGTCCTTTGTAGTCCAGTTCACTAACCACTGAGCTATCGCGGCTCCCTGGAATATATTGTAACAACTGGAAAAATCGAGGGACGAAGAGATAGAGGGAAGCAAACAGAAAAGATACCAGACAGCTTAAAAGAATGGCTTGGCAGAAGGTCAACAACGGAGGTGATAAATAACTGTCGAGATAGAAAGTTGTGGAGAGACACGATCACCTACGCCAACAGGCATGGTACTTGATGATGACGATGTCATTTATGTGATAAGAAATAACAAGAGAATCACAAAGCAAGCCCTCAAATGGGAAACAGCAAGAAAAAATGAAAGAGACCTATCTCAACAGACACAGAGAAGTACATAAATAAGAGAGGCAAGGCTGAGAAGCTCACCCAGATCAGGGACTTTTGACAAATGACACTGTGATTTTTGACAGCAATGGAAATATGCTGATAATGCTGAAACATCTATTGAATGTAAGTAACTGTCTTAAGCTTTCAGACTGATTTTCAAACTCTCAGGCTGGATATCAGTCAAGATAAGTGATATTTACTATGTAATTGTAACAGTATTGGATATGGGGACAACTGGATAAGGTACATTAGTGGATAGGTGTAGAGATGCAGTAGACTTCTTTACATTTCTGAACTTCATAAGTGAAAAAATACTTGACACATTAACAACTTCTGGTTAGGAGCCCAAAACTTGCAGGTGCAGAGGAAAAAGCAAATGTTTGACACTTTTACAACTTCTGGTCGGAAAACCAAATCTTTGTATTTAATAGATAGACTTTTCTTGAGCAGGTAGTTTGACATGTTAACAAATTCCGGTCAGACAACAGGGAATGCTTGTAGACCAATAAGGCACATTGTATATAAATATATAGTGAGATCCCACGACAGACAAGTCAGTCAGAATCAGCAAGAGATAGGGACCCATAGATAGTAGTCAAAAACAGAGAGCCAGAGCTAGACAGTCATTATAGTTAACACCAGAGTTTAGTAGTAGTAAGATAATTAAGGTTACCAATGGCAAGCAAACAGTATATTAGAATCCTCTCCTCTGAACATCTCTCAGCTTAGGAAATGTAGATATTTATTTAAGATCAGACCTATTTCATAGAAGTTAGAATCCAGTCTACAAAAAAGAAGACAACACTATGTGAACTTGTTACAATGTCATTAAAGGTAGTTGCCTGTGATTGTAACAAATCGACTTTCACATGAAAGTATATCAGAGAATACAAATGGGAGAATGTATAACAGAGCTTTGATAGATATGAGATACTGTTCACATATGAGTTCACATGATGATTATGTTTCATAATTTGATTAAAGACTCAATTTGATAACAATTGTACAACAACAATGAATAGATGATCAAGTTAGTTGTTCTTGGTTTAATATTCTACTTGCATTGTTTTCAAGCTCGCATAGTTATTATCATTAACAACAATCACTGTTATAGAAGTTAACAAAAAGTTGTGTCGACTGAAGATAACAATATACTGGTACATCATGCCTCTAAATCATTTATGTGCATACAATTATTTTGTAAATCAATGTTCTTTTCTTGTGTCTTATTTTGATATGAAATAACAGCTAACATCTGACCTTGTACTCTTTATCTCCTGACATCCTAGGAAAACATATTTATAGTGACTGAGTGGATTTACAATGATATTAGCTCAACTAAAGTAAGGTATGTCACTCTGTAAACATAAAGGTAGATTATAAATTATATATTGTGTAGATCCTTATTTTTTGTTTTTTTTTTGTTTTTTAATACTTTTCTCCACTTCTCTTGCCATTCATCTTTAAGGGAAAATAGGTAATCAGATCTTTACCCTGTGATTTGTCTTGTGTGTTGTGCTCATTGTCAAATCTAATATTTAGTTAATCTATGGATCACAAATCCAAACTATTTGAGTTGTTTCTTAATGTAATCCAGCACTGTATAGCCTCAACACATTTCTGTGAATGTTTTCCAGCAGTTCCTTACAGGTTGCCTGAACGAATCCCTAGAAAGTTCTATTTTTAGTGATGATAACTGACTAATTGTTATTTGTAAAATAATTGTCTATTCATTTGTGGCTTACATCTAGACATTAAACCTTATTCTTTTCTTTCTCCTCCATTTAAATACAAACTTAGATTACTTTTAAAATAAAATTACACCATCATTATGTTAATCATTTAATAAGTTTATAATTGATCATTCATCCTAAAAGATTAAAAGTAAATATTTGGTGGAGTAGTTGGTGTCCTGGCTGCACAATCAAAGGATGCATAGTTCATTCACATACAGGCACATTTTATTTAATCAAGCTGTAAAAGTTTGTACTTAGTAAAATAGAAGCATTAAAAATATTAAACAAGAGCATTGGCCACCCTCTACTCCATAGCTGAAGATACTGTGAAGTTTAATACAATCAGACCCTTATGCTATTATATGTTACAGAACTTACAGGCTAGAGAGTAGCCGTCGTAAACAAATAGCTGCTGATGCCAGTTGTAACAATGACTTGTTAAACATTGCTTAGCAAAACTTGTGCACAAAGAAGGAGAATATACTACTTGACCAATGCTTTATTATATAAAAATAGGCTTTTCTTTTAAACTCTGAAAATGGAAATATTATAACTTTCAGGAGAGCTCTGCGTCGTGGTGATAGTGTAAAATATGTTCTACAAGATTCTGTGATAGACTACATCCGAGAACATCAACTTTATGGTGTCCTTGACAAGTAAGGATCAACAGGCCTGATATGTTGTATTTTTTTTTGTTCATCTCTGTTTCTTAGATACTGATGGGTTGTTATGCACAGCAGTGTTAGCTTATCTAATAAGATATTGTTAATTCATGTGTATTTTGACATATCCTAGAAGTACTTTATACATTGGGAAACCACATAGCTCAGTGGTCTGTGAACTGGACTACTAGGGATAAAGGGTCAAGTTCATTCCTGATCGATGACTCCTAGGTTCACCCAGCCTTAAATGGGTATGGGATTTTTCTTGGGATGTTACCAAACACATCACCCTCAAAGTGTGATGATGGTCATTATAAATTATGGACACTAACGCCATATACCCCATACATTTGAATGTGAGCAGGGAAGCCCTAGCCTTTTACATTTACTGCATACATTAAAATCACTCAGCTATTAATGTACACCTGCACTGTCAAATAATTGTACCAAAAAGTGAGAAATGGAAAAAAATCCTCAAATGCTAAGCTTAGTATTATTTTATTTTATTAAGAACTATTTCTTATGATACATTAATATATCTGTGATTGTACCTGATACCTCCTATATAAGATATATGTCACTAATGCAAAGATAAGCTAAACATTAAGTTTTAATCTTTGTTTAAATACCACTTGGGTATTTTGTTGTTTTATAGACTTGTATTCTTATTATCCAGATTTATTTTATACCTTCATGGCTTTCAGTATTTATTCTATCTAGATTTAAATATTCTTTTTATTTTATCTAGATTTAAATATACTTTTTTATTTATTTTTTTTTTTTGCCTTATCACTTGGCATAAGTGATAATTTTCCACAATCTCCTGGCAGTATTTTTGTATTTTGCTCCAAAGTATCTTTTCCCTCTGTCATTCATGGTCTCTTTTTGCTTAGATTTTGCCCAAAGCCACTTTTTTCATTTGTTCATTTATTTTTTTCTCTCAGACCAAGATATAGGGCGAAAGCCATAATTCTCAATGATTGACAGTTTGCTGCTAATTTAATTCTTGAAGGTCTTGTTTGTTTCTTCCTATCATGATTGAGCCTTCCCTAGCAATTGTTCTGTTGGTCTGCCTTGTTTTCTTTTACCATATGGTTTCTTATGAATATGTGTCTTTCTTCATTCATTCTTAGCAAGTGACCATTGTATTTCAATGCCTTCTTCTTATAAAGCTTGACATGTATTCTTGTTTAGATTAATTTCTTATCATTTCATTTGAAATGTATTCATTCCAGCTTATGTTTGAGATCCTACATAGACATTTGTTTTCAAAGGCGTTTAATTTCCTATCTAAAGTCTGGGTGGATTTCCAGCTTTCGTGTGGATTGTGAGCACTGCCACTGCCTGCTGTAAATTCTCACTTCTCATAATATCCAAGAACAGTGTAGCCTCTTAAAAAAAAATTTTCATTGACTTTTTTTCTTCTTAATTCGCTTGATGGCTACTTCACAACTACTCATCATTTTGTCCATCCTTAAACGGATATAGATGCATTGTGTTAGGGTTTAAAGTGAGCTGTGACATTTGCAACGCACACCCAACACATCCGACTTCAACACAACATTTTTTGGTACCTGGTTACCTTCCTTCTGATCCCCACTTTCTTGGCCAGGCTGGTTAGTCTTTAACCAGGGACATTGATTCTGCTACAAGCAGTTAAGTGTGAATCACTTAACCCAACTCAGTGACTGGGGGACATCACTGCTCCCATTGATCTTTCTGACTTGTATTTTTGTTTTCTAAACTCTTTTTTTTTTTCTTTCATTGTCAATGAAAAAGGAATATTTTGTTAAAGTGCTTTTTGGTTTATCACACGCTTGGTGCTTTGTGTAGAATCAGATATTTCTTTTGTCCAACTCTTTAGAGGTCTTCCACTAACACTTCTGGTGTCACCTCTATCTGTTAATGCTTGTTGTGAGGTGCTATTTGTAAGTAATGATATTACTTGCCCAAGCCATTAATTGGTCTTTGGATGTATTTCAGGACTGGTGTTACTCTTACTCCTACCCTAATTTCTTCATTTCACATTCTGTCTTTTATTGTCACATTAAGTATATATGAAGACATCTCATTCCAACAGTTGTATTTTTTTTTCCTCCTCTACTTTTAATGTCTATGTTTGAACTGGTAGCACAACATTGACAGTTATTCTGAGTCGTATAATGCTCTTTGCATTTTTATATCAATCATCATGTGTTTGTTTTGTATAATGCGATATTTGTCAGATTATTTTGATTTGCTACATCTGTTCCCAATGTTTTACTGTCCTGGGAAATCCTTAGAGACTGTGTCACTGTAGTTTTTCTCATTCCCATTATATGGATTTGTTGTACAAAATGCTTTTCATTCACTGGAATGTTGCATTGGCCTGTACTGTTCTGCTTTTTATTTCTGTATTGCAACTTCCATATGATATTATTACTGGACCTAAATGTTTAGCTCTCTGCACCTGACTTTTACTTGATGTGATGTTAAGTTGAAAAGATATGTTTCTTAGAAATGGTACATGTTTAATAAATTGAGACAGAATTATCCTTTTTTGCTGTTTTTCAATTTATCTTAATATTTTTTTCTTTAAATGTGCAGTAGAAATTCATTTATTCGGTTTAAATTATTTAGGTGACAGATGCAGTCCAGATAATCAATGACATTCTGTGTGTACTAAAATAATCTTTACATGAACACAGTGGCAAATCAAATAGCACTAGAATAACTTGCATTTATGAATGTAACATTTAAATTAGCAAAAAGAAATCACCAGGGCCTTGCATATCCAATATTATAACTTAGATTGGGTTAAAAACTCTCCTTGATATTTTTCAAATAAATGTTTTGGAATAAATGATTTGTGGGTTGTGTCTAATTGGTAAAACAAAATAGGGAAATTAACATTATGTTACTGCACACCTGTTTCTTGCAAATTGAACACCTACACTCAGATTGCAAGGGTTATTGTCTTGGATAATGATAAATTGTTGTACCCTGGAAGGCAATTGAGAAAGGAAAGAAGAAGAAGAAGTTGTAACAGAGATTTTATTTTAATAATTGGGGAGATACATTTTTTTTTTAGTTCTGGTAAAGGGAGGGGATCCCAGTAGGATCAGTTATAGGTACAGTAATTTATTACAAATTTACTGCCAGTACCAAAGGGTAATCATAGTTATTTTCTGGGCCATTAAATATTAATCCGGATAACTGAACATCCAGATAATCAAATCTAAGCGTTTCTACTGTGTACATTTTTGTATTTGTAGATTATCCTCATTAAAAAACAAGAGCAGTAACAATATTTTAAACATCTGCGAGTTCATCCATAAAAGGTTATATAACAATAAATAGAAAAATACCATTTGCTAAACTTGAAGAAGGATGTAGGTAACATTTTGCAGAGCTGTGCATAAAAACTCTCATTGATGTATCGCTTGTTCATAGCACAACAATGAATTTATGTTTGCATCCTGCCTTACTGCTAAATTTGTATTATTTAATTTTATTTATTTATTTTTTAAAATTTATTTGCATTTCGTTTTTCAAAAACCATTTTTGTCATCATTTGATCATTTACATATCTAAATTATGATTGGGTAGTAAAAATTACTGCATCAAAATACAAATTCTTCAAAATTTGACAGTTTGCTGTAGTCAAACACCACCCCAAACCACCCTCCCCCGTAACTTCCTAGTTACTACTTCCAGTAAGCCTAGGATTTGTTTCCATTGATGTAGGATATTATTTTCCATTGCATGAGATAGGATCTTGTATAATGCAAAAAAAAAAAAAAAAAAATTGCCACTTTTCTAGAAATTGGCTGTTTGTTTGCTGTGATCAGGGAAATTTTCTTGGTTGTTCCCTGACATCAAACAACCCTTTGTAACCCAGAAAATGCAGCGAAAAAAAAAATGCAATATGGTAGCTGGACATACCGATGGACTTAAGATGATCTTATAAATAGACAATACTGGGTTTTTTTTTTTTTTTTTTTTTTTTTTTGCTATCGCCGGCGTTTATCTCAGGCAAAGTCCCTAGAGATTAGGAGCTGAATTATGCATGTTAAGTTGTTTTTCCCTGGCAGCCGTGTGACCAGGGGTCCCTCACTGCACAGGCAAATATTTCCGTCTTCAGAAGTACTCATATTTTTTCCATCAATGAGTAATTGACGTTTCAAACCAGGCCTTGCTGCTGAGACCAGGGTGGCCCAACAGCTGGATGGGAGGGGAAGAACTATGACTTTTCCTGATGATATTCTGGTATATCGACAGGGAAGAGACAGACGGGGAATCGCCTCCACAATGCAAGACGAACTCGATCGCATTTCTTCCTGGTGTGGGGTTTCAGGTGCCTTGGTTAATCCTAATAAAGCATCAGTTTCATGGTTCTCCCTTAACAATCATATCGTTAATACAACCACACCGGTAGTACGAATGGGAGCTGATGAGGTGACCAGGGACAAGTTGATGACATACCTCGGAGTTAAGTTTGATCGCAGCCTGTGTTTTCGGGACCACGTCGACCATGTGATAACAAAATCCCGCAAAGGATTAGCCGCCTTGAAGGTCATGGCAGCTGCCAACATCGAGCAGAGGCTACTTATTCTTCTGTTCCAGGGATTAGTCCTCGCACCAATCGAGTATGCCCTGGCCATTCTTACTGTCAGTACGACTCAAATTGATAGGCTGGAGAAAATACAAAATGAAGCCATGCGCATTATCCTGGGATGTACGAGGGACACTCCCTGTGTAGCAATGAGGTATCTTCTTGACTTTCCAACCATGGATGACAGAATTAAGATCTGGAGAGCACGAGCATACCTGAAGATTAGTACAGATACAGAGCATCCATTGCACCACGTGCTCAACACAGAGAAAGGTACCAGGCTAAAAAGAGGCAAATCATGGGTGGGCCGGGCAGAAGATGTCATCAAACAGGTCTGTGGGCTTACCAATATCAGCGTTGGTGAGGAGTGGATACCGGTGCCTACGTCATTCAAGGGAACTTTCTCATGTATTGTCACACTCGACAGGAAAAGTTGGGAACAGAACTCGGTCGTGGTTAATGCTGATGTCAACGGTCTCATCTGCGATAATACCGATGAGAAAGATGCAGTCATCTATACAGACGGATCTGTAAGACGACATGAAAGAAGTGCATGGGCATTTACAGCACGCTCAGCAGGCAGAATAGCCAAGGAAGACAGTGGTGCATACGCCATGACCACGAGTAGCATGACAATGGAGGTGATGGCAGTGACCAAGGCATTCAAATGGTTAGAGTCACAAGACTACATCCACGCATGTATACTGAGTGATTCGATGAGCATGATAAAAAAAGTGGAGGCGGGCTATGTACGCATGCAATGGGTAGAGTCTTTGCAGAAATCCAAAATACATAAGGTCACCTTTGTCTATGTCCCTGGACATGCGGGAGTACGGGGAAATGAGAGAGCGGACAGGTTGGCTAGCTGCGCTGTCATTGAGGACGGGCAACCGATGGATCGGGCGGACATCATCAATGCCCTTCGAGATGTTGGAAGAGCACAGGACTTCGACAAACACAGATCAACGTCACTTCTTCGGATGATGGAAATGGGAGTTAAGATGGGCACGGCCAGAAATGAGAAACTTGGTGGCCGTGTAAGAAGACTTATCAACCAACATAGAACTGGAGTCGTCAGTCGCTGGACACTGAGGGAATTGCTGAGGAGGGGATCTGAGCACCTATGGACATGTTCGGAGTGCAATGATGATGACCTGCAAATAACTCAATAACAATAACAATAACCAGGGGTGGTTTCCTGAGAGAGAAATCAGAAATGAAAATCCGAACTGGTGCAGCCAAGATTTGAACTCACAACCTCTCTGTCTCGAGACTGGCATCTTGCCTTGGACAAACTAGTCCCCCGAATAGACAATATACCATGTTTTGTGCATGCTGTCAAATTTCATGTCATAAATCAACCTGAGCCTGTAAATCCAAGTCTCCATGTCTCTCCTAGTGAAACCACACATCTTTGTGTCAAAAGTTAAAAAGAAATACTATCTTTAAAGCTCCTAATGTTACATTTAAGTGGTAGTTATTTTTACTACAGCATCATATAAGGGAGAATCTACATATACATATAATCTAGGGTTAAAAAAATAGTAATGAATTCAGTTTATAATTGAATTATGAAACTGTATAAAAAGTATTATATTTATATTTTTATTATTATACGTGCACTGAGCGCACCGATTTTGAACATAATAAAGTTAAATTGAATGACTGATTATTTATTTTTTTAAATTGACATCACACCCTGGGTAGATCCATTGAACATGTTCCCCCATAATGTATGTCGAGTGTCCTTTACTCTTTTACACACTAATATATATATATATATATATATATATATATATATAGAGAGCTAATTTCCAATATTAGGAAGAAACAATCATCATTTTTTGGCCATGTAATGAGAAGAGAACAACTGGAATATATTGTAACAACTGGAAAAATTGAGGGACGAAGAGATAGAGGGAAGCAAAGAGAAAAAATAACAGACAGCTTAAGAGAATGGCTTGGCAGAAGGTCAACAACAGAAATGATAAATAGCTGCCGAGATCGAAAGTTGTGGAGAGACATGATCACCTACGCCACTAGGCCCGGTACTTGATGATGATGATGATGATATATATATATATATATATATACACACACACACACACACACAAAGTAAAATAAAGGTCTCCTTTACACAGTAGGGACATATTGAAAACATAGTGTTAGCGCCAATCGTATAAGACCCTTGGACAAGCTAATATAACCAAAGAAGAGGAGATTGGCACTATTTGGAAATTTCAAATAGAAAAAATAGTAAAGCTTTTGAATGACATGCACAGCAACAGATATATATATATATATATATATATATATATATATATATAGTTAGTTTTATAGACTACAGCAGAGTAAAGCATGAAGAAATTACCCAATATACATTGGCAGTAAAAATCTAAGAATAATAAAGAAAATGATTCTGGCAGCAAAAAGCAACGTAATGAACAGGAAACCAACTGGGAATGTTTCATCAAATACAATGAGGTGTTAGACATGGGTGTCACTAGATTTATTTAATAATAAATTTATAATTTTATAATTAATATGTATAGTGAGATTATACTAAGATCTGCAAAGGACATACCAGGAATATCAGATGGTGATCATAATATAAACAATCTGAGGTATGCAGATGATACTATAATAGTTAAGAGTGAAAATGAGTTACAGAGAATAATTAACATAGTGATGGAAAGTAAAAATAAAGGCCTTAGCTTCAACAGCAAAAAAACAAGAGATGGTTGCAACAGAGAAAAAGACTTCTTCTAAATGTGCAATTAAAGTAAATTGGATAGTATTAAAAGAGTCAATTAATTGAGACATCTTGGAATGATGTTGATTTCAGATGGTATATGTTTAAAACAGAGATACGGTGAAGAATAGTTCAGGCAGAGGTGGCATTTCAAAGAATGAGAAAGATATGAAGTCCATTGTTGTCAGTGGAAGTAAGAAATTTCTTCAGTGTATTGTGTGGATCTAATCTTGACATTTGGATGTGAATCCTGGACAATAGGACAACAGACAAGAAAATCATTGTAAACCACAGACATTTGGTTCTATATAAGAATGTTGATAATACCATGGATGACTAAAAAAGAGTAATGCAGACATTCTAAGAGGCCAGGGCCAAAATAAGGCTAATTTCCAATATTATGAGGGAAATAATCTTCATTTTGACCAAGCTATTAGAAGAAAACAGGTATATATTTTGATAAGTGGGAAAATTGAGGGAATAAGAGATATAAAAAAAAAAAAAAAACGTTCAGACAACCCGTGTTTGATTCCTGCTTGAAATTGTGCGAATTGTACTCATGGTTGGGAAAAAAATACCCCTGTGGTCGATCCAACTGCTGGCAGAAAGGGGTACCAGGATAGTACTCTGGGAAGGTGAGGAATGCTGCCTCGCATCTTGAGTTTTTATGTTTGAAGCGACACTATCCAGAAGTCTCAGAACACTTCTGGATAGGCGGCCGAGTATATATGGGTGAAAACCTGCATGCTAAGATGCCGGTTCAAGTCTTATACTTTACCTTTATTTGAAATGTGGACTAAGTATACGAGTATAGTTGAGAGATATTGATCGCTGACTAGTCCACAGATAAGAAAAAGACAAATAAGAGAAAGACATTGAAAAATAACATGCTCATGTTGTATCACTAATCCAATGACAAAGCCCATTCAATCTTTAAATTTAGTTTTTTTTCTCAAATCTAATGACAATTAATATTATGTTTGTTACTGCCTTGGTTGGCATTACATTTGTTGTCTTCTTGTTGAGGCACAAACTTAGATTATATTTTATCTGTTATATTAGACCACAAATGCCATTAAAAAATTGTGGTTAGCAATACATTTTTATCGTTAAGTTACCTGTTACTTTTAAAAATACCTTTCTTGTTTGAGATTGCCATGTGTATATTTTGTTGTTTACTTCAATGCATAGTTTAATGTTTGTTGTTAAACAGCAGTCTTGTCATTATTTTATGTCATATTTATTTATATCACAAAATATGTTCATTTAAGGGTATAATTTATTGACTTAGTTTCTTATTATAAACAATTGATTGCTTTTGTAATAAAATTCAAGAACAATTTAATTAACTTGTGTTTTTATTTGTGTGGCTTATTTGTCCGCATGAGTTGTTGCTGCTTTCCTAGCATGAAGCCTGTTTGTGTCTACATTGTTCAATATTTCCTTTGATATTGTGTAACCTGACAATGATAAAGGTACAGCTAGATTTTTCTGATGGGTTACCTGATCTTTGAAAGTAATTTTAAGGAGAAACTTGCAGAGCAGTATCATGCATGACAAGTTTTAGTTACTAATGTGAATAATATCTGCAGCATACAATTGTGTGCTAGACTTACATTCTAAATTTTATGGTTTAAAAATGTCAATGGTAAGGTGACTACTTACATATGAAATCATATGCCTAACTATTCTTTATATGAATGTAACATTTCAGTTGATCTAAGGGAGGTTGAATTTGTTTGAGAGTTTTTTAAGTAACAGAATATAAAATAAACAGTTACTTTAATTTATAAAAGTTGTTTTTAAAACACCCAATTGTGATAGGTAAGATGGAAACAAATTCTCATAGAGTTTGTTGTAAAATTATATTTTTTTTTTTGGTTCATTGTCACAAATGCTTCACTGATTTGCAAAAATTTTATAATCTTAATCTTTCTGTTGTTCCTTTTTTATTGTCATAAAAATTATCTTGAAAATTAATTTTACTTGACATTAATGTAATCATCATTAAAACATGTTTTGTTATGGGCAAATAACCTTTGGTTTTATGCAGTTTTAGTTTTCACATGCATCTAAGAACATAATTCATTCATTACGTGCCATACCGGTTGGCGTAAGCGATCATGTCCTTCCACAATCATCTATCCACAGTGCATCGTATTAGTTCTGTTGTTGACTGTCTTCCATGCCATGACACCAAGCTATCCAGTATTTTCTCTCTTTGTCATCCGCTATCTCTCTTTCCTTTTATTTTGCCAGTTGTAACCAAGTATTCCAACTTTCCTCTTGTCATGATGTGCCCGAAAAATGTTGATTGTTTCTTTCTGATGTTTTTTAGGAACTCCCTTTTTGTGTTGGCCTCTTTGAGAATTTCCTCATTGGTCTTTTTAGCTGTCCAGGGAAGTATGTGCCTACACATATACATAACACTTTGATTTTAAAAAATGAGATTATGTTTTAAGTGGAGATTATCCAGCAAGAACCTCAAACATTGATTGTCAAACTACACATGGTATGTGACTAAACAGAAGAGAGAAAATTGTAAATGTGAAAAGTTTTACTTAACTATGCCATCAAATAATTATGTTACATATTTCACATGCACAAAGCATAACTCTTGAGGCAGCATCTTGATACTCTATTGGTCCCTTTACAAAAAGGAAGTTAGCATCTATCACCCACTTCCAAATTACTGCCAGTAATTAGCATACATCACCCACTTCCAAATTACTGCCAGCAATTGCCTTACTTTCTAACATGCTAGTATGTGTGTAATGACCTTAAAAAAGTGAATAGGAACATACCAAAATTGTTAACTTCTAGTGTTACTTTACATCACTGAGTTAGATAGTGAATTACTACAAGCTGATTAAAAGAGTAGACACAAATTTGATAAATTATGATATCATACAGACACAGCGATATAACTCCAGGAAAGACTGTTTCTCAAATTTATGAAATGTAGCATAAAAGCAGCCCTGATACCTCTGATGACTTTTAAGTATGAGAAAGTTATGGCTAATAAATGGTACTTAAAATACTTTGTGAAATAATCGAGCAAAGAAGATCAGCACATGTCAACTATGTGATGATATAAGATAATAAGCAAATAGCAAACAAAAGCCCTCAAACAGAAAACAAATTTCAAAATAAAAACAGACCAACCTTGGGAAACAATAAGAATAACACTGATAAGAGAGGCAATGACAGTGGGCATCGGCTTCTTTGCTGTCATTGAGAGGCTTGCCCAAACAAGGATTTGTAAATGAGACACACTAGGTTTCGTGCAAAGTCCGATGACAATGGAAGGATAGCAGTTGTGAATTATCAAACATGGATATTTTCTTTTCTGCCCAATGTGCGATCTTTAACTTGAAATAATGTAACAAGATATGTTTTCTTTTACATTATATGGTAAACACATTCAATAATTCAATATTATAATCTGATGTGGCTTGCATGTCTTGATTTTTGTTTGTTCCTTCTGTTATAATTTTGTCTCAGCTTACAGCTTTCATATTGTGTTTTTTGCAACTTAATGAAACTGTTTAAGAATGTACACACTTTTTGTAGATTGTGAAGTTATTTAATCATGTATTAAGGCTCTTTAATATTTTTCATTTAAGGTCACAATTTCTCAGAAACATATTCTCAAAATGTGTAAAACATGAAAACAAAAATCAGTATAAGGCATTAAATACAGGGAGTCAGAAAGTAACCTCCATCATTTCTTATTGATGTAATGGAATTGCTTTATCACTTTTCAAAATTTCTTCTTCCTCCCTGTCCATTCAGTGGATGTTCACCTGTGCTTCAACAGTACTTTGTTCCAGGATTTTAAAAAATCTTTTGGTTAACTTTACAATCATGCATGCACTGTTGTTTTCACCTCATCATCTGTAGAAAATTCCTTGTCACCTACAGCCTCATTCATATTGTTCAAAGATAAGATAATCACCAGGCATATGGTCAGGCAAATATGGTGGATGTGGAAGACACTTAAAATGCAGATTCAAGATCTTTAAGATCATGATGCTGATGTGCATGTGCTGCGCATTGTCATGCTACAATATTTTTGTTCTCATCTGCTAATTGATAACATAGCACTTATGATGACTGGCATTCCTGCGAGTGCCAGTTTAAAGACACAATACCTCAGCACCATAATAGTTCCCAACAATTAAAAAATGTTGTGATCATATTAAACTTACTTTTTTACATACCCTTGTCACATATTCTTATATATCTGAAATTGTTAAAAATTTAAGGTGAATGCAAAATTAAATTTACTAACACTAACATAAATATGCATAAGAAACAACGTACAACATGCCATATTTTTGTAATTATAATAATTTTACCGCCATATCATGTATATGTTGTATAACTGACTACTATTACCTTATCTTTTACACGCATTACTTTGGAAATCACAGTAAGTATATAAACCACATGATGCCATCTCCTAATCAAGAAACTAATTCACCTGAAGCAGAAGAGGATGGATTAAACTCATCCCCTGCCCAGATAAGTGTTGTCCTCAGATCATCAAATCAAGATCCCTACAGCTCCCTCCACCTGCCTCTGCACCGCATGTCCACCCACCTGGAGAAAAGATCAACAGTCACCACAAAGAGCAAGCCACCTACCAGAGTGACCTGTTTCTCAGATATAGGCTTGTTGGTGAAACGTGTGAAAAATGTGCGTGTTGGTTTCACACCTGAAACTTGTGTGTAGTGATCTCATAAAAGGTGTGTGTGTGTGTGTGTTATGAAATTAGATGGACACAGAGCATTATATGGTCTCATCACATATAACTTTTGAGGAATCATTTAAGGGATTGTATTTATTTTCAAATAAGACAACACGCAAAAGGAAATACTGATAAACACTGTACAGAGCATTACAACATAGGGTGATCTTATCACCAAAAATTAGACCCACATCTGTAAGTTTTGAACCTTTAGTTCTGTGACATACTTGGTGTATCATCCTCCTGGTACATTTCTGAAACTGTATGGGAGCTCTTGATATATATATATATATATATAATTAATCTTGATTAGTTCAAATTATAATTCTTTAATCAGTTCACATGAAATCTTTATATTGAAAATTTACATATTGGCGCCTTCTGGCACAAAACATTCATAAAGTGACCTGACAGATAACTCACACTAGCCATTAATTCTACTACTAATATAATGAGGGCACAGGAGTATTATGACACAACTTAAAAATCAGAGAAACTAAGACAAAATTAAGTAGTAATGTTTACATAATTCCTTTATAAATGTCTTTGATTTGGAATCTTTGTGATAATGCATGCTATTCTTGTCTGTTATTTCATTTTTACAGT
This sequence comes from Megaustenia siamemsis, assembly GCA_032433765.1. Taxonomy (NCBI): domain Eukaryota; kingdom Metazoa; phylum Mollusca; class Gastropoda; order Stylommatophora; family Ariophantidae; genus Megaustenia; species Megaustenia siamemsis. Next base: position 58,278,394 of record JAVIAB010000092.1, read on the forward strand.
TTTTGTTGTTCTCAATATGTAAATCATAATTTTTAAAAACAGTTCTGAGTTTCAGGTTTTTTTTCTATCGAAGATAGAATGGACATCACATTTTTCACTTAATTTTTAAACCCTATGTAAATGAGATCCATATTGGATTGTATGCTAAAATGCCTTCATTATCCAATACATCAAACTCATACATAAATCTTGTGATGGATACGTGTGAATAATAATGATCTGGAGAGTCAGAAAGTAAATGTTTTGAAGAGAATTTTATTACGCGATTCAATCATAGATAGTAAAGTAAAGAACCCCGTCACGCAATGTGGCATCTAGGGAATATGGTGTTAGTGACCATAATTTTTATAGGCCTTCGGCACATGATTTTTGGGGTAATATGGTCTCAACCATAGATAGGGTGGTTAAATTCAGACTCTTGGTTTTATTGCAGTACTTAGTTTTTCTATGTAAAAATTGTTGTACCATTTCTCGGAGCTACAAGGATCATGTGAAAGTTAAAGGGTTAACTGGAATGTGTTAAATATAATTGACAGTGATTGTGTAGCATTGTTTAGAATTAGCATTGTTATTTATTAAGACTATATGCAAAGCTGATACAGTAAATTAACAAGTAGAACATGAGAGCAGCCTATCTCTATCTGTTATAATGGTCAACAGTATGGCACTGCTTCATGACCGTTAATTGACTGCTGGCGTAACAACATTCCTTATAGAATATTTGTAAATATTAAAGTAGAAGGAAAAATGTTGAAGAAATGCTAGAATGAATCACTTTCATTTTTGGATCACCTATATTTCTTCGATGTAATCTGCTGATTAAAAAAAAAATCAAATTCTTATTGACACTTGTATTTTATGCTAATTTAGCCTTTACTGTCAAGTGTGCTTTATGCATATATTATTTTTGTTAATGATATGTTCATGTTTAATTAAAATTTATGAGTTGTAACATAAGGAAACAATTGTCATAATTGTTATTTTTCACTATTAGCATAAAAAATACTCTTTTACTTCACACAAGTCTATTTCCTCATTGCAATAGAGCAGCACTGATGTTAACAAAACAGTAAATACACTATTTAAGTCCCATTGGTTTTAAAAGAGGGTGACTAGATAATTTATCTTTTTGAATTTTGATACACCAAAGTTGTAATTAGATATATAAACAAAGTTGAACGCATTAAAAAATAAATGTCTAAGGAAAATACTTGGTATAGCGTGGAACGAATTCAAAACAAACAAGGAAATTAGAGAAATCGCCAATCAACCACTAATATCTTCAGTAATAAAGAAAAGATGATGGTCATATGTTGGACATGTGATGAGAAGAGATAATAACCAAATAGCAAAGCAAGCCCTCATGTGTGAAACAACAGGTAAGAGAAAAAGAGGAAGACCCAGAGAGACACTGAGAAGAACATTGATGAGAGAGGCAAGAGCAGCAGGAATCAGCTCCCTCAATGAGATAGAGCTGCTTGCACAGAACAGAGACAAATGGCGAGATTTGCTAAAATATCTTTAAAAGAATTGAAAACTGCTAGAACAAAAATTCAGATAAGAGAAGGAGTATCTTGGTCTACGCCCTATGGGCCGGCTATGGCTCAAAAGGTCAATAGATAGATAGAAAGTTGTAATTACAACTGATTTGAAATCACCACGTTGTATTTAAATTCTTATAAATCTTGTGAGAATTGTGCTTATTTCCAAAGAGCATCTACAATAGGTGAGAAATTTTCTCAAGTTATTTTTTTTAAAAAAGTATGAAAAATTTGACTTTTTCTAAAAACTTAGTTGGAAGGTATTTTTCAAGCCTTGAATATAAAAAATAACCATAAGCGAATAAATTATTACGGCTAGTCTAAGTCATATCTAAAAATGTGCTGTGACAGTTATATGCAGCATGTAGTATATGTTTATATTTTGCTTGGGTTCAAAACCTATTTTTGTTTAGTAATTTAGACAAAATGAATACACCTCATGCCAGTGACATGCCACTACTATCTCCCACATTTGAGTACTGGAAATCTCATTCTTCACTTTATAAAATGAACTGAATATCTGTTAAGTCTTTTATAACATACCAGTCTGCCAAAATCATATGTCAATGCTTAGTGTTAATTCAAATGTTGTGTCATCGTTTAATTATATATTTAATTTGTATTTCTGTATTTGTTTTCTAAAAGATATCAGACATTTTTTAGAGAATATTTTGGGAAAAAGTCAGAAATGGAAATGATAAACAACTATAAAGATATATAGTTGTGGGTGGACATAATCACCTATGTCATCAGCCACGGTACTTGATTATGACTCATTTTGTGTTGTAGATAAGATTAGGCAGGTTATGTAACAACATACAGTGCTATAAATTTTGTGGACTTTACATGGAATAAGTGTACCAATAATTCACAAACCACATATGCTGTCAAGCTCCATATTATATATTTGAAATCATCACCTACTTCATGAACTAAAGGTTGTGTGTTTGTTCACAAACATGTTTTTTCTTACTCATCTGTAACAATAGATGACCCACGGTTATGAGGGGCAATAACAGCCAAGAAAGCACTTGTCTACACCTACAAATATAGATTAGCACTGAGTTTACACAGCTCACATCTCTTATGACCATATATAAATATAGGCTTGGGTTTAAAGAAGAAAGAACAAGAAAGGTCTCAGTCTGAATAGTAAGAAAACAGAAGTAATGGTCATATCGAAGAAACAATCATCACCATCATGCAGCATAAAAATAAACGAGACAAATCTAAAACAAGTGCAACGTTTCAAATACTTGGGCACAATAATAACATCAGATGGGAGATGCACCACAGAAATAAAAAGCAGAATAGCTCAGGCCAAAATAGCATTTAAGAAAATGAAAAATATCTTATGCAACAAATCTATGTCAATAAAAATGAGAGAGAGAGTTCATCAATGCTATATAGAACCAATTCTAACCTATGGAAGCGAATCATGGACAGTAGACAAACAAATGAAAAGACGATTAGAGGCCACAGAGATGGGATTTCTCAGAAGAATGTTGAAAGTTCCCTGGACAGATAAAAAGACCAATGAGGAAGTTCTCAAAGAGGCCAACACAAAAAGGGAGCTCTTAAAAAACATCAGAAAGAGGCAATCAACATTTTTGGGCACATCATGAGAAGAGGAAAGTTGGAATACTTGGTTACAACTGGCAAAATAAAAGGAAAGAGAGATCGCGGACGACAAAGAGAGAAAATACTGGATAGCTTGGTGTCATGGCATGGAAAACAGTCAACAACAGAACTGATACGATGCACTGTAGATAGAAGATTGTGGAGGGACATGATCGCCTACGCCAATCGGCAGGGTACATGATGATGATGGGTTTACTTTTATCACATCATCAGAAAAAATACCATCAGCAAAACCTTTTTTATGGGCTTGTAAAGTGAGCACCAACCAAGTCACCATAACACTATCCATAACACATATAACAGACTATGAAATACAAAAAACAACATCACAAATTTGAAGAAAGTAATTTACAGTTCCCATGGCAAGTAAGTAAAGCATCAAATAAACAAGCACTGTTAGTCAGCATATTAATTACTGTAGCACACTAAATGCTTGTAAAACCTCTCAAATCTGCACAATATCATTTATAGCACACACTGCTAGCTAGAAAAAAGACATATAAATGCCACTAGAGCTGTTTTCTATGTCTGGTTCATCTTTTTTTCATATTAAGCTCTTTTCCAGTTTGTTTGAACCTATTATTCTTCTTACTTCTATTTAAACAGATTCAAAGCATTTCAGCTCTTTTCTGATTGCATGGCTGATGCAACTTCATCATAAACATATTACTGTGGTATATTATGTATATTTTCTGGGTAACTTAAAGTTTAGCTGTTCTGGGCTGGAGATTATGTTCAGCCAAACAATTTCTGAGAATTAACCTGTAAAGAAAGTTGATACAAGTTTATGACAGTCTGGCATTTATTTTTCTTTAAATATACATAATATGGTACTATTTTATTTTTAATAATCCATACAATGTATTATACTATGTACCATAGGCTAAATATTCAGTGAATGTTAATTATTGGAAATAACAGCATTATATTTGAGATAGTTTGAACATTTCTAGCTGCATGTAATAAATGTGGATTATAAACATCTAATTGTTGGCAATTTCATTAAAACTGCAGTCTGCACAAGATCAAATATACTATATTTTATCTGTTTTGAAAACAAAAATTTTTATTATTACTTCATTTTGATAAAGCAAATATGATTAATTTAGAAATCTGTGTCATTGATTATGCATAATAATGTTTTTTTACCATGCATTATTGTTCATAATATACCTCATTAACTTTGAGAAAGTACCACTCAAATACAAGTGGACAAAGAGACAAGACAAAGATGGTGGTGTTGAATAGGACACTGTGGAAGCCAACTGAAAGTATTACACAACATGCCCATTTTTGAAATCTCCCCAGGGAGGAGACAAATGGGATGACCTAGTTAGCAAAAATGAAGAGGATGTGGAAGATAAGGAATGTTTTAGGTGTATGGTCCCCTATGGGATGGCTTGAAAAGTGTTTGTTGAAGACTATGCTTCACAGAGGGAGCCGCGATAGCTCAGTGGTTAGTGAACTGGACTACTACGGACAAGGGGTAGGGTTCGATCCAACCGACGGCTTCCGGGTTCACCCAGCCTTAAATGGGTACCGGATTTTTTTCTGGGAAAGTAAAGCAGCACGGGCGTAATACTGACCACATTACCCCAAAAATCATGTGCTGAAGGTCTGTAAAATATAGGGTCACTAACACCATATTTCCCTATACGCCACTTGGTGTGACGGGGGTACTTTACTATGCTTCACAGGGAGTTGAAAGGAAGAAAAAGAAGAATCGTTGAAATTTCTTTTTAAAATCTTGGCTTTTTCAGAGTTAAATTTCAATGTGGAGCAAAACTGATGCTCCTGCAAGTTATTTTTATTAGTGAAATAAATTGAAATTTTGCACAACATACCACATCCTGTAAAAAACGAATTCATGTCTGTTGAATGTCAATGTAGGGTTCTTGCAAGAGACTATAAAAAATTCAGTCATTGCTAATTTGATAAGATTTGCTTATCAATTGCCATTGTACATATTTGTTTTATAAATTGTTGGAAGCAAAATTCTAACATTTTTGTACATTGAATGTTTTTGAAAATACATGTATTATCATGTTTTAACTACTGAGACGTTAACTGAGCTCTCACATCCTTGTTTTTTTTTCTTACTGTTTGATGAGAGTACAGCCTGAGACATCTATATCTAGGAAGCATCAAGTTAGGACAATTTAACTCAAGCGTGATCACAATAGAATGTTTGTTACAAACAATTGTTACCTATTAATTTGTGAATAGTTGAAAAGGTCTTGTGCATTTATCTGTTAGATTATATTAAATTTATCTATTCACATATGACTGTGAATCAATAAATATTCATTGACACATATGACTATGAATCAATAAATATACTGTTTTTCTTGTCCAGTGATCAGTAACAAATGAGCATACCTTGTTTATTGATCAGTAATAGATATAAGAAATAAACCCAAAAAAATATAATGCATTAGTTTGCAGATAATACAAGATTAACCAAACCAAAGTTACGACGCTAAAAGGGAATGACAAAAGAGAATGACATCAAATCAGACAAGTTTCCTGTTTCAAGATCCAGAGTGGGCTATCATTTTTAATTGTTATATTATTGTATCTACACAAGCTCTGTTGAGGTCCCACATAGTTTTCATGTTTATTCCCACATATAAATACTGCAAAGTTACATCATTTAACATGACATTTACAATAATTCTTCTGTCTTTTCAAACTATGAGCCAGCAGCAGGGAGCGATTCATGAATATGTGTTGCTTGATTAACCACCAAATTTTGAGTTGTTTCACTTTTTTTCAATTCACATAAAACTCTCTCAATACTGGCCAACCACTCAATGTCATTTGATGAAAGTATGAATGTTTCTGCATTATATATTTCAGAGGGTTATTGAACTCAAAATGAAACACTAACCCTAGTTCATTCAATAAGGGGTATTTCATTATATAAGTTCTTCTAGGCCTCAGAGATAAGATTAGAAGTGAAGAGCTTAGAAAAAAGCTAGGAATGATTCCTGCCAGTAAATATACATTGAAATAACTGATAAAATGGTTTGGCTACGTTATAAGACAGAATGAAAAATATATGACACAATGAGCTATCAACAAACACTATAAGAACATGAGACCGAAGGGTCAACTGGAAAAATTAGATTAATGGAATATTAAAAACAGCAGGAGGGGTCAACAGATGAGCAAAGGCTGCAAACTATAATTCCCCTCAATGCTGAAATGAGGATGGAAAGAAGAAGCTTTGTTGGCCAACACAGCAGCTTCACAAGCATTTTTACAGATCTGGTACTCTGGAGTGGTTTACAATTTCCCAAATGTGATCATATAGCTGACATCCTGGAGTGGGTTAACAATTTCTCAAAGACACATCTGACATACTGGAGTGGGTTAACAATTTCTCAAAGACACATCTGACATACTGGAGTGGGTTAACAATTTCACAAAGATTTGAACACATCTGACATCCTGGAATGGGTTAACAATTTCACAAAGATGTGAACACATCTGACATCCTGGAATGGGTTAACAATTTCACAAAGATGTGAACACATCTGACATCCTGGAATGGGTTAACAATTTCATAAAGATGTGAAGCCATCTGGCATTCTGGAGTAGGTTACAGTTTCTCCAAGGTTTGCACACCGCTGACACTTTGGAGAGTGTTAACAATTTCACAAAGATATGCACATAGCCGGGACTCTGGAGAGTGTTAACAGTTTCACAAGGATGTTCTGGCACACTGGAGAGTGTTAACAGTTTCACAAGGATGTTCTGGCACACTGGAGAATGTTAGGTTTCACAAGAATGTGAGTATGTTAGTGCGGTGCTTTCTCCTCTGAGGTCTGATATATTGAACATTATATTTAGAACAAAATAACTCACATACACTTGCAGAAACAACTACTTAACAGTGATTCAAAGGGCAAAGACCCATAATTACTGGCTCAGTAACTAATCATCTATTTAGCTAACTTCATCAAAAGCCTCAAAATTGTATGTTAAATAATTATAATTTTGAATCTGTTTATTCATTTTGTACACACAGTTTTATTGCTTACATTTATTAAAGTTTAATGTGGCCTTACACCAACACAACTTTGAAAGAGCATTGATCATGAGTTGCTTGTTATTTTTTATTATTGCGTGTAAATATATATATATGCAGTAAATTTATTTCTCAGTGTTAATTTGCAATTTACATGTTTTGTCAGCTGCAGCTTCTAATTCTAATGATAGCACCAATAAATATTAATTGTGTTTGATTCAAATAAACTTGCCCAGAAGAATCATTTTGGGCTGTCTTTTTTAAGGCATTTTCTTCAGATAAAATAATTAATGAAATTATTTTTATGTATTTCTTAAATGAAGTTCATTCTTCGTTCATTCATCGAATGTAACTTTCTTTTACTTAATTATTTTTCAAATCCATATGTTGTCCTTACATCAAAGGTTGATACCAGTAATCTCTATATAATTGATTCCTCTTGTCTTGATGGTACACTTTGATTATTTGTCCATCTCCTAGTGTTTTATTAACATTTATAGCATTAGCATCCTCCTTTCAACTTGTCATGAATCTTTCCCTCTAACCTGATTTTCACTAGGGCATGTGATCATTCTGCATGTTCAAAATTTACTGTAAAATATTTTATATATCAGGTTTTTATTAATTTCAACAAGGAAGTTAGTTTGGAGAACTAACCTCATTGCCTTTGCCAAAATTTCTGTAATAATTCTTTCTTCCCTATCTATCTATGGACCTTTCGAGCCATAGCCGGCCCATAGGGTGTAGACATAGGGTAGATTTTTTGTTCTAGTAGTTTTCAATTCTTTCAAAGATATTTTATCAAATCTCGCCATTTGTTTCTGTTCTGTGCAAGCAGCTCTATCTCATTGAGGGAGCCAACTCCTACTGCTCTTGCCTCTCTCATCAAGATCTTTCTTCCCTACAACAATGTAATCATCTTGATGGTTCTCACTTGTTAAACACTGCCTAATCCCATACTCATGGCCTGCACAGTTCGTTCTCTGTTATATTTCATTTCAGTCCCAATTTTGAGAGAGTTTGTTTATTTACCTTTTACTCATCATAAAATGTGCTCCATTTTGTCCATAATCAGGAACATTAATTCTGTTGTAAAACTGCTTGTTTTTTGTACATCTCAGAAAACCATACAGCATTGAAGAGTAATAATCACATATCATGTTTAACTTCTTAACTGTCTACTTCAGTGTTATAATCTTTCTAAAGCTGCTGATGGTGTTTTTATTGATTCCTATTCAAGAACAGAATTCAAAATCTTCATCATATGTCATATCATATACATGGTACACATACATGGTACATATACATGGTACACATACATGGCTATCTAGACTGTGTGGCCTGAGAGTGAAGACTGGTGTTGCCAGAACATAGTGATATTCTGTCCGAATGAGAGGATGTGTCAACCAACACCAACCTGCCACTGTTCGCTATATATGGCATAGTTACTGTTAGCTGATGAACATTTTAAGGAGAAGATAGATCATCTGTGGATTGTTCAAAGTCCTGTGATGATGATCCTAATTTAACATAAACATAATCAAATCTAAAAGAAACTTTCATTAGTTCTTGTCCTTTATTTTTCTCATCGTGGCACACACACACTTGCTTTAGTTAAACATCATCATCTTTATTCTCCTAATGAAATACTAATTTCTGATGTTCTGCTTTTGTCCATAACCATGCCAATAGTGACTAACCACCATTCTTATAGAATGTCATTACTTCTTCATATTTTGTTTAGTTATCCAAGCTAAAATTAATGCACTACTTTAATTCATTCATATTATTTCATGATAATTAACTTTAATATAATTCATTGTAATTTATTAATACAGTATTTCAAGTCTTTTGACATATTTTGTGTAAACTGTATTCTTATTTTCTGTATCATTTATCTTACAATACATTCTATAATGTGATTCTAATTTTGAGCTTTCAATTTTATTCTTAATTCTGATATTAATTATTTTTCATGCAATGTTTAGATTTAGTTATTTTTATGAGTTATTTCATTTTTACTATGAATTATTTTTATGAGTTATTTCATATTTACTAAAACACTTAGAATAATGTTTTAGTGACAGTTATAAAAATCTCTACTGTCATCAGGTTGCATGACCTTTGTAGAACAATGCACTCATTGGAAAGAATCTCTCTGTTTCTTCTGTTCAAGGTCTCTTTGATGTCTTTAAACCACATTTCTTCTTGGTCTACCCTTTTATCTTGTTTTCCTGGAACCATGCCTTTCATAATCATTGTTTGCAGCCCACTGTCTTTTGTCATGGCCATAGTATTTTAATTTCCCTTGAATATGTTGTTTTAAAAACTAGTTCTTTCCAATGTTTAGGTTTTTTAATGTCATCATTTCTTTTTTCATAATCAAAGCTATCTGAAGGAATGTCAGAAATATCCCATATCACAATCTGTATTGATGCATACTGCAAGCTTTCAACAATAGCCATCGATATAAGTGTTATGAACATATTTTAAAAATCAAAATTTATATTGGGCAAACCGAGAAATAAGAGATGTGAGTGAGAGAGTTAGAGACTGGCAGACAAACAAAATAGGGACAAACAGAGAAATAAGGGGTGCTAGTGAGAGAGTTAGACAGGCAGACAAACAAATTAGGAACAAACAGAGAAATAAGGGTGCTAGTGAGAGAGTTAGACAGGCAGACAAACAAATTATGAACAAACAGAGAAATAAGGGGTGCTAGTGAGAGAGTTAGACAGGCAGACAAACAAATTAGGAACAAACAGAGAAATAAGGGGTGCTAGTGAGAGAGTTAGACAGGCAGACAAACAAATTAGGGACAAACAGAGAAATAAGGGGTGCGAGTGAGAAAGTTAGAGACCGACAGACAGAGAGATGAAGAACAGGCACACAGAGAGAGAGAAGTAGAGGTAAAAAGACAAATAGGAACAGACATATAGAGGAAGGGAGAGGAGAAATGAGAAACAAAATATAACTGAAATGGAAAGCCTACAAGAAAACAATATAAATGAAATGGAAAGCTTATAAAATATTTGAAATATCTTATCTGAAACCACTAGTGAGTCAGAAAAATGTTAAAACAATTAATTGATTGAAGAATTGTTAAACATGAAGCCAAAGCAATAATCCTAGTTTGTGTTACTGAAAAAGCATACAAATGAAATTAGTGGAGAACAACAGTTGCAGCCCTTTGATCTCAAGGTTGCAATAATACAGTCCCTTTCTGTGCTGCATTTAAATGAGTTTTATTTGTTCAATTCTACAAAATAAGTTAAAATAGTTGAATTTAATTAAACAAATTTAGTTGTAATTAAAAATGATCTTTTGTGACCAATGTATTAAAATGCTACATTCAGAACTGATAAATGTGATATTATATTGCAACTTTTCTGTGATGTAAATAATTTGATTAAATCACTTTGAACATAATCATATATCATAAACCAGCGTTATATACTTTCATTAGCTCAGTAAATGTGATTTATATATATATTGTTATTAGCTCTATGTTTTATATATAATGCCTTTGTCATATGAAAATTATAATTTACTTTTGCCATTGTTATTTGAATATTATCTCTGTGATAAGATAACAGTATATTTTCTTATTTGTGCAATGGTTTTTTGGTGTTGATTGATTAGCCTGTAGGCTCTTGCACTGCAGGCTTAATCTCTGTGATAAGTGTACAGTTTGTGAGAACTAGCAAGTAGTTAAAGTGCTTGATTCTCAATTTTCCTGGAAATAGACATGCTGTTGTTAATTCTCCTGTAAATTGGCACACAAATTGTAGAGTGTGTGAAAGGAATAGGCTGAGAAAGGACACTGGCCATTTTCATATCATAATACTGAGGCTTAATACATTGGGGGTGGGGGGGGTTTCTACTAGATACCAACTGTCTGTTGCTTCTGTGATTATAATATTGTGAAGTTTTCACGATCTAAATGTGATACCCTTCATCAAGTACTATGTCTTTAATTTTTATTATCTGTTTGGGGGCCTCGGTAGCCTAGTTGGGATAATCACCCGACTGGACTACCAATGTTCAGACAACCCGTGTTCGATTCCCGCTGGGAACAGTGTGAGTTGTACTCGTGGTTGGAAAAAAAAAATACTCCACAGTCGACCCAGCTGTTGGCAGAAATGGGTACCAGGGTAGTACCCTGGGAAGGTGAGGAATGTTGCCTCACATCGTGAGTTTCAATGCTTGAGACGACACTATCCAGAAATCTCAGAACATTTCTGGATAGGCGGCCGAGCACATATGGGTGGAAACTCGTGTGCTTAGACGTCGGTTCAAGTCTCGTACTTTACTTTTACCTAAGTACTATGTCTTAGAGTCAGACTGCAGTACAGATTTTACCAAATCTGTCATCTTACAAGTTATTACTTCTATTCTGTTATGTCCATGAAAAGTTTCCCTGCAGTCAGGAATTCCCCATATCCGCTCCACTTGCCACAGCATTTTCCAAAATGCATCAGTAAATTCTGTTGACTAGGTCGTTCTGTGCGCATCCTATTCCAATTGGACAATTCCAGATCTCCTTAGTCGCCTCTTATGACGTGTGGCAGGTAACAATGACTGTATTCTTTTCACCCATCACTGTAGGGCCCTGATAGCCACATAAGGTAGTCTTTACTTAATCAATAAGTCACTACTTATTAGCACTTATCTAGAGTATATCATATAATTATATTAACTATAGTATATCTTAATTCATGATTTGAATTATAAGATATACTATAGTTAATATTCACTGGAGTCTGTAGAAATGTGGTTTTACAGAAGAATGTTGAAAGTACCATGGACAGCTAAGAAGAGTAATGAAGATGTTCTGAGAGAGGTCAAAGCAAAAAGAGAGCTAACTTCCAATATTAGGAAGAGACAATCATCATTTTTTGGCCATGTAATGAGAAGAGAACAACTGGAATATATTGTAACAACTGGAAAAATTGAGGGACGAAGAGATAGAGGGAAACAAAGAGAAAAAATAACAGACAGCTTAAGAGAATGGCTTGGCAGAAGGTCAACAACAGAAATGATAAATAGCTGCCAAGATCGAAAGTTGTGGAGAGACATGATCACCTACGTCAGTAGGCCCGGTACTTGATAATGATGATGATAGTTAATATCATTTTTTCCTCATGCTTGCTATAGAGTACTGATTGTGTCCTAACAAATCACCATCATGAAACATTGATTGCTATTGAAACAGAAATCTTGATGCTTAAATAGAGATTGCTGCTTTTAGTCAGGATCTAATGGTGAACTCAATGCGGACCCTGTACAAAGTCTGATGCTTAATAGTGGTTACTGATTTCAAGTACTTGTATTATCATAAATATCTTGTTTTAAATCTGTTTGAATGTGTAAAATACAATTATTACACTCATAAAATTAATTAACGTACATGTACTGTTATTGCACACTTACTTAATTTTGTTTACTTTTATATTGTCAGCTTGTTTTATTTATTTAAGGACCAAGTAACTTGGATCCAATCCCCGACTACGTTCATCATCAGTTTGCTCAAAATAATCACCACATAACCAGAATTAAAACTTTCATTTGTTAAAGATTAAATAAAATAATCAGCTAAAGTTTATGTTGAATAAACAAAAAATCATATTTTTTTTTTTTAATAGAATAAAACTTTTATTAATTGAATTATTTTTGGATAAAAGTATGTGCACAGCTAAAAATTGGTACATTCAAAATAATAAATAATGGAAGTCTTCACAAATTAACAATTTTCTAGTCTTGAGCTGAAATTGTAAACCTTTTATGGTTTATTTCTCCTGAATTATACTATGTAATCAATAGAGAACTAATAGATCTGTTGAATAACCATTTGTATGAAATCCATCTTTGACAAAGGAAGTAAGAAAAAGAGTACTTCACTCTTATCTAGGGCTAGTTCTGACTTATTCTTCACTCATATCTAGAGTCAGTCTTGGCATTTGGAAAACGAATTGTGGGCATCAAATACTAGACAAGAAAACCTATGGAAATCACATCAATGTCAATATTTGCAAATTGAAAAAGAAAAAAAACATATAAACATAAACTATTATTTTTTAAAGCCAGTTTTACAAACAACTTCCAGCCTAATATCTGCCAAAATATTTTTTTTTAAATCTTAAATGAAATTATACGATGCAGCAACTAATGTTGAAAACAGTTTATAAAAAAAAAAAAAAAAAAACAACAGCATCTAAATGTAAGAAGCTAGAAGAAGATGATGATGATGATTGTGACTTAAGAAATCAGCACAAGACATTGTGAGGTGAAGTTTTGTTTGATTTCTGAAAGAAAGTAGAACTGAGGTCTGACAGGAGAGCTAGGTTTAAAAATATAACAGATCTGTAAAAAAAAGGATATGAATAGAAAGATAAGCCCGTATTGTAATGGTATTTTATCTATATTTAAACAATTTAAGTTAAACAGGTTATTGAGGAGGATGATCATTTCACCACGAACTGCTAAATAGAGAAATGGGGATGTTCCCGTAGAAGCTGAGGCAACAAGAAAGTCTATTACTGACATCAAAAGGAAGTCATGTTCCTTCTTTGACCATGTAATGATGAGGAGATAAGTGGAAGATGGATAAATTGATGGGAAAATCGATTAGAGACCAGAAGTTGTGAAGTGACATGATTACATAAGTCAATCAACAAGTAAGATTCAGGAGGAAAAATAAAAAGATCAACCAAGCAACCTGATTTTTCTTCTCTTTTTCTGCAATTATGATTAATTCAAACTGGCATTGTAGATAGTGGAGCTCCTCAGAAAAAAATAAATAAATAAAAAGCTTTAACAAATCTCTTAGATTTACTCATATTTTTAAAATTATGTTCATTCTACCTTCTCTAGGCACATTTGAATACTTTCTGTGCTAAATTCTTACAATTTATTGCTGTCCCATTGAATCTCACCAGCAACATTTGTAGACACTTTGTTTCATTGCTTTGCTGTAAATGTACTTCATACATGGTTAAATTAATCTTCAGTAATAAAATATTAAATCATATCTATCTTGTTTCATATATTTTTTAACATCAAATGTCTGTTAAATGTGTAGTGTCATTGTTTAAATATATATAAAATACCATTACAAAATGGCTTATTTTTCTATCCATGTCCTCTTTATAGATCTTATATCTTTTTAAACCCTCTCCTGTCTGTCCTCAGTTCTACTTTCTTGCAGAACCCAGACAAAACACCATCTCACAGTGTCTTGTGATGATTTCTTAAGTCTTAATAATCTTCTAGCTTCTCATATTTAGATGTTCTGTTTTAAAACTATTTTTCCACATTAGCTGTTGTATCATATAATTTCATTTAAGTTTTGAAAAAAAATGTTTGGACAGATAATATTAGCGGGAATTTGTTTATAAAACTGGCAATAAAAAATAATTGTTTACGTTTATGTTGTTTTTTTTCAATTTGCAAATATAAAGTAAATATTTCATGTAAACTTTGTGTCATTAACTGATAAAAATTTGCTGTTGATTGAATGTTACACGTCCAGATTTAGGGAATAAAAACCAAAGAGAATAATATTTGCTTTACTGCAGCTTCACTTTTTTATGCTCTTATATGCATTTCGCTGCCTTAACCCCAGACTAACATTGTGGTACTTTTATGGCTGGTATTCCTTAATATTGACCTCACAGCTGTAAGGTTCATAGTTTCCTTACATCATCAAATGTAGACATGAATAATAATAATACAAAGAAACACATACTTTATAACATTATGAAACAATGAACTGCAGTGGCTGAGTGGTTAGTGTGCTCGCTTCCTGATCAGAAGGACTATGGTTCAATTCACAGAGATGGTGGATTTTTTCGGACCAATAGGTCTCTGCGGTTAACCCGGCCTTTGAAAATGAATACTATACATTTTTCTGGCATTTTAGGCGATCTGGCGTGATACTAACCACGTCATCCAAAAAATTTGCTGGGGTCGTGAAAAAAACCATAATACCATACCATGTGGTCACTAAAACCATATTCCTCATACGTCTAGCAAGACATGGAGGAAACTTTTACATATTCCAAAACAGGCAAAAGGTAATTTTAATGCCATGAAAAATATACTAACATCAAAACAAATAACACGGGGGCTAAAACTAAGAATAGCAAAATGTTACATCTTCTCAATATTCCTGTATGGTGCAGAAGTATGGACATTAGACAAGAAAACAGAACAGAAAATTGAAGCCTTTGAAATGTAGATTTATAGAAGAATAAGTAGAATTGGATGGAAAGAAAAGAAAACAAACGATGAAGTTTTAAAACAACTAAAAATAAAAAGAGAACTACAAAACACAATTAGAACAAGACAAATGAAATTTTTGGGACATGTTAAAAGACACAACAGCCTAATAAAAGTAATATTGGAAGGGAAAATACAAGGTAGAAGAGGCAGACCAAGACTAACATGGACGAGTAACATCAAAAGATGGACAAGTCAACCTATGACAATCTGCACCATCAAAGCAAGAGACAGAGTGGAATGGCGCTCCATGGTAGCCAACCTTTGATGCGGAGACGGCACCCATTGATGGTGATGAAAGCTGTGTGAAATAAAATAAGCTTTGACTTTATCAATGTTCTGCTGTCTTAAAACGTGACTATTTGCTCTATACCAGTGACTTTACGAAATTTAATTGTTACTCTTGGTAGTGTTTGCTCACTTAAGTTAAGTGCAAATTTGGTGAGAACATTTATATGTAATTAGATCTCAGCAGTTTTTAATGGCAAAAATGACAATCATGAAGATACATACTTTCATTAATGGATGCTTACGCAGAGTAAAAGGATGGAAATAGCAGGACAAAATCACTAACATAGAATTATGGAAATATAGCAGTCAAATACCAGTGGATAAAGAAATACAGCAAAGACTATGGCGCTAGGTAGGATACACACTGCGGAAGCCAACTGAGAGTATTACACAACATACCTTTCTTGGAATCCCCAGGGAAAAGACAAAGAGGAAGACCTAGGAATTCTTGGAGAAGACAGATGGAAGCAGAGATGAAGATGATGGGAAAGACATGGAATGATCTTAAAAGAATGGCAAGAAACAGAACGGCT
The DNA here is from genome assembly GCA_032433765.1 of Megaustenia siamemsis. Classification (NCBI taxonomy): domain Eukaryota; kingdom Metazoa; phylum Mollusca; class Gastropoda; order Stylommatophora; family Ariophantidae; genus Megaustenia; species Megaustenia siamemsis. Next base: position 58,294,713 of record JAVIAB010000092.1, read on the forward strand.
TGTAAAGTGTTTGTTGAAAACCTATGATCCACAGGGAGCTGAAAGTAGAAGAGAAAAATTTTAATGGCATACTTTTTTCCTTTGCAAAATATGGAACGTGTATGTGTTTTTAAGCAGACTATGTAAGCAAAATGTTTATTTTACCAAATATTTGTTTAGAATAGTTTTCCAAGTCTACTGTAGTAGAAAAATCAGGTCTGGGTGCCTAGGTAGCCTTGTTGGGAAAACCACTCGACTAGGCTACCGACGTTCTGACAACCCGTGTTCGATTCCCGCTGGAAGCAGTGTGAGTTGTACTCGTGGTTGGAAAAAAAATACCTCCCGCGGTCGACCCAGCCGCTGGCAGAAATGGGTACCAGTGTAGTACTCTGGGAAGGTGAGAAACTCTGCTACGCATTGTAAGTTTCGATGCTTGAGGCGACACTATCCAGAAGTCTCCGAGCACTTCCGAGGATAATACGCCTAGCACATAAGGGTGAAAACTCACGTGCAAAGACGCCGATTCAAGTCTCTTACTTTACCTTTACCATCAGGTTTATTCTATACTCTTTCCTGGTCTGCTTTTTAGTATTGGTGAAGAAGCAAGTGTTCTTGACATAGATAGACGGTTTCTTTCCTAAATAACCGTTTGTGTGGTGTTTGAAATTACACTTTTGCTTATTTTCATCATCATCGGGTGCCATCTCCGCAACGAAGGTTGGCTACCATGGAACGCTATTCTGCTCTATCTCTTGCTTTGATGGTGCAGATTGTCATAGGCTGATTTGTCCTTCTTTTTATGTTATTCGTCCATGTTAGTCTTGGTCTGCCTCTGCCTCTTTTACCTTGTATTTTCCCCTCCAAGATTAATTTTAGTAGGCAGTTGTTTCTTTTAACATGGCCCAACAATCGCATTTGTCTTATTTGAATTGTGTTTAGTAGTTCTCTTTTCAGTTTTAGTTGTTTTAAGACTTCATCGTTTGTTTTCTTTTCTTTCCATCCAATTTTACTTATTCTTCTATATATCCATATTTCAAAGGCTCCAATTCTCTGTTCTGTTTTACTTATTTTGAGGGCTCTTATTTTTCTGCTTGTGCTATTGCAAGTAATTGTTGTTTGTCCGATGGTGCAGTCAAGGGTGTATATTCCAGGCTAGCTGTGAAGCCCGGCCGGCTAGGGAATAGAATACAGAAAAGTAATAAGGAAATATAAATGTGTTTTTTTTATTATTTCAATAAGAAAAATGAAAATTTAAACAAGGTACTCCAGCATGCAGTTGAATGATAGAAGCTTCTAAGCTTTGACACTCGTCTATCTGTGGAGTTGCTCTGGCAACGGTTGTAACAGGCGACGGCAGTGAAAAAAAAAGTAAAATACCCCCGTCACGCCAAGTGGCGTATAGGGAATATGGTGTTAGTGACCATACATGTTACAGACCTTCGGCACATGATATTTGGTGTGATATGATCGGTATTACGCCCGTGCCGCTTTACTTTCCCAGAAAAAAATATCCCGTACCCATCTATCTAGTATAGAATCTAGTATATACCATGTTCTTTTCTTTATGTTAACTTGTCAACATATGTGAGGGATGGTTAGTATCTTTTTTTCACAATTTGAAGTTTATCTTCATACGGAAGTCGGCAAATGATGTCCTTTCAATTATATCACCCATTAAAATTGATTACTCGCTACACGCAACACAAATATTACTACCACACAGCCACAACTTTACTCACTGCAAATTAGTTGTTTTTTTTTTTTTTTTAATTCTCATTCTGACAACAATAAACGTGACAGAACAACCGGGATAGCTCTTTGCAGAGTGAAGTCTTTCCTAGTTAGCATAAATCACTGTCGTCGCCGGGAGGCTCGATAGCTCAGTGCTTAGTGAACTGTACTACAAGGTATAAGAGATATGGTTCGATCCCAACCGACGGCTCCCGGTTCACCCAGCCTTTAACTCTTTCCGTAGGAAAGCTTTTTATTATTGCAACAAAGGAGGTTTCAGAGACACAATTTGTCATCATTTTAAGAATCAAACTACAAACTGTTTATCTACTATATAACATATTATATATGAACTTTTAGATAATTAAACAAGGTATTAGATTTCACCAACATCAAGATGATACAAGATGTTTGATGGAATATGGTTTGATGGCAGTTTACACTAATCAAGTTGAGAATGACGCACAATGCGGTGAAACGTGCGGAAAGAATTAAAGGCTGGGTGAGCCGGAAGCCGTCGGTTGGATTCCAACCCTATCTCTTATCCCTTGTAGTACAGTTCACTAAGCACTGAGCTATCGCGGCTCCCGGCGACGACAGTGATTTATGCTAACTAGGAAAGTCTTCACTCTGCAAAGAGCTAGCCCGGTGGTTCTGTCACGTTTATTGTTGTCAGAATGAGAATAATAATAATTTTTTGTAAAACTAATTTGCAGTGAGTAAAGTTGTGGCTTGGTAGTAATATTTGTGTAGCGAGTATAGCGAGAATTTTAATGGGTGATATAATTGAAAGGACATCATTTGCCGGCTTCCGTATGAAGATAAACTTCAAATTGTGAAAAAAGATACTAACCATCCCTCACATATGTTGACAAGTTAACATAAAGAAAATAACAAGGTACATACTAGATTTGTAACAACAGTAATTATCCAGAAAATGCCCGTGAGGTAAATGGGTCGGCTAAAATCTCAGAAAATGTACTGTTGGTCAAGTTTGTTTTATTTTTCCTACAAGTACAGGCCCTTAGAATAGAACGGGTTTAACAGCTTAAATTATTTATTAAGGTTTGTGAAACATACTAAAAGTCATTCAGTTATATATGGGTGTTCAGCTCGCTACAGATATTCGGCTGTCAAAGAGATTACCATGCCTTAAATTTACAATTTTTTTAGTAAAAAGTAATCTTGGAAGGGAAAATACAAGGTAAAAGAGGCAGATTAAGACTAACATGGACGAGTAACATCAAAATATGAACAAGTTAGCCTATGAAAATCTGCACTATCAATGTAAGAGACAGAACAGAGCAGAATGGAGGGCGCTCCATGGTACCCAGCCTTCGATGCAAAGACGGCACTCAACGATGATGTGTGAGAATCACTGCGCTATTGCTTTACATTTAAAAAAAAAAAAAAAAAAACTAGAACAAAACTATAAGAAATGTCAATTAACAGCAAAACTGTGTTTTGCTCATACCTTATACTGCACATAACTAAGATAGTATGATGTAATTATGTTAGTTGAAGGAACTATTTTACATAGCGCAAACTGTAGTAATTTTACATTAATTCAAATCTTTTCAATGGTTGCATAGGGGCTGACGTATGTTCTTTATTTATGTACAGTCCATTCTTTGATTTTCGTCCAAGACTGTTTTTTTACAAAAAAAGCCACAATTTACAAACATCTAGATAGACCGTTTTTCTGCTCTAGATTAAGGTCGACACAATCATTTTATGATCTCTGTGGAAGATAGAAAAAAAAAAGCACACGTCTAGACAGGGCCGTATTTAGGCCTAGGCTAAATAAGCTACAACATTAGGGCCTCACGGACTACAAAGGGCAAGAGGTAGGGTTCCATCCCAACCGACGGCTTCCGGTTTCACCCAGCCTTTAATGGGTACCGGTACTATACTCAGTCAATACAAATTAATCCCTTTCAGCAAGATTGTTGAATCTTTTAATATAATTTCGGTTGTTTCCCTTAGCATAAGAAATCTGACAAAAATGTCACTTTAATGACCACAATGTTTCAGACATGAATCTTATCTATTTTGGGGAGCTGAAATCGAAAGTGACATTTGAAAATTAAAATTGACTCTAGTTTCCTAGAATTACATGTCCGGTTATGTATTTAGTGTCTATATATGTGTATGTGATACAACGTTACTAGCCGAGTATATAATATGTGCCAATAATAAAGAAAAACTGAACTAAAGAAAAACAACTGGAAATAGGTAAAGGCATCAAGATGCATAGAAATGCGAAGCTACTGTAAAGCTCGTGAAAATAATGACAATAAAAAAAAAAAAGAAAAAGTGACATGGTAGCAGCTTTACGTAGGTGAGAAACAAAACAAAACGACGTTTTAGCCAAAAGGCCTTCAGCAGGAAAAACAAACAACACAAAATTATATAATGATATACACAGTAACTATATGGTGATATATAAAAAAACTATCTTTACGACACATAGTACCATTGCTGGTGTATGTCGGCGGGGGGGGGGGGGGGGAACGATACAACCAGAGGGATAAAGGCCGCTTGGTCAAGCAGTCGCCACGACGTGTTCGACTCAGAAATAATCCCTTTCTGTCTACCGCGAGCTTCGAACACCGTACGTCAGCTTTTCAGCCAGCGGAACAGTGGTTTTTTGCCGCACGGCCACGCGCACCTCCTGATATATGCTAGACTCTCAAAAACAGGAAAATAAGTCACTTTCCTGTGGTTCAGAGCTTGGTCAGCCACAGAACTTGGTCAGCCACAGAGGTTGGTCAGTCACAGAGTTTGGTCAGGCAACGACTGGATTGAAATTGATATGTCCGGCCAAGAGGGCGGGATCGAGGTGCGAAAAAACAGTTAAAAGGGGCGGGTTATAAAAGATATGTGGAGAAAGTTGGAAATAGTTGCTTCACTCACACATGCATGTGTATATATAGCCAATCTCTCATAAACCGAACGCATTATTTTGACATTGTTTTATGCTTAATTCCCTATTAAATGTCGCTCAGAAATGTCCAGGACATGTATGAGCAGCGCAGATAATTGCTGTTATATTTAAGGCGAAGAGGCTTTTGTATCACAAAAATGAAACATGACTGCAGTGATTAAGAAAGGCTACAATTTGTACTCTGGCTGTAAGATAGAAGATCAGGATAGGAGCTGGACGCCACTTAAATGTTGCAATATATGCGCAACAAACCGTAACCAATGGTTGAGTGGCAAAACCCAAGATGTGCCTTTTGCAGTCCTAATGGCTTGGAGAGAGGCCGCTGATCATATTAGCAATTGTTACTTCCCTTAATTTGGAAAAAGCATGTCGAAGAAGAGAATTGGAAACTGAAATATCCGAACATTCCCTTCGCAATACACAATCATATAGTCCTGTGTCTCAAGCCATGCCAATGCTTTAGTGATAGCCAATACTTCCATAGTCAAACGACTTTTAGGTAGTGCGAACACAGTTTTTACCTCCACTTTTAGCAATGTAGAGGGAGCCGCGATAGCTCAGTGGTTAGTGAACTGGACTACAAAGGACAAGAGGTAGGATTCGATCCCAACCGACGGCTTCCGTTTTCACCCAGCCTTTAATGGGTACCGGATTTTTTTTCTGGGAAAGTAAAGGGCACGGGCGTAATACCGACAACATTACCCCAAAAATCAAGCGCCGAAGGTCTGTAAAATTTATGGTCACTAACACCATATTCCCTATACGCCACTTGGCGTGACGGGGGTACTTTACTCTTACCTCCACTATTAGCAATGTCTTGGTGAAATCCCTCACCGCTTCACAGTTCAGTGAAAGATGCAATGGCATACTTGTTCCAAAAGTGCCAGAATCATGTTCAGCTGACTCCACTAAAGAAGAAAAAGAAGACGTTTAAAGACCGGAACCATCAAATTCACACGACCAAGATCGTATGCACTTTACCTCCACTACGTCAAAACTAGTAACAACATCGGCTGGTGCGGCAGGCCAAGATGGCCACCTGGTATAATCAAGCTGAGGACTGGTGACATTTTTGCTGCAGTGTATTTTCAAAAGATTCTTTCTGATCTGGACTTTCGTTTACGGAGATTGCGGTGGGTCGGTCGCATTGATTTCACGACAAAGTCAACCTCGATGTGGCACTAACGCGCTGATATTTGTACTGCAGACGACGGATCATTGAAGTGGATTGATACCAGGCCCCGTGGACGAGATATGAGCTATAAGTTCAACTGCAAATTCACCAACAGCTGGACTACGGTCGGATCGAGTGTTTCACCGAAGTGGAGGCCTGACTTCATTTGTTGGGACAGCGATTCTTGGGGCACACTCACTGATCATGAAGCCTACCCTGATTTGGCGACGATGCATGGAGGTTCGTGCTGCCCGCGGCGGCCGCTACGGTGACCCAGAGGTGTGCATCATGAGCTGTGCACCATTTTTCAAAATGTCTCGCTTTCACTAGAGAAGTATGAACTATCACGATGACCTCTCTTGTAGTTGCTGGGACGAGGGCTGAACAGATTTTGGAATTCCCCGCCTACAGTGACGTCAGTTGTTCTAAAGTTTGATGCCTAAAATAGAAAGTGAACTGAATGACCTTAGAGATCTAAATTTATTCAAAAAGAAAGCGGAGCTTTTGGGTTCCAGACGGCAACAGTGAAGTCTCCTGCCTAATGACGTTCGGTTGTCTGTGTTTCGGGACCGTCAGAAACATCTTGTTACTTTGTTCTTTCAAAAAGTGTGATCTTTCTACGTGCCACAACGATTAATGGCAGCACTCAAAATCAATATTAAACCAGATGATTGGATCTTTACATCGATTCCTTCAAGACGAGTCTTAAAACTATTTTGCTTCACAATAGTGATGTTACCATCAGTTCCAGTTGGTCATGCTGCTCATATGAAATAAACTTTTGAAAACATTAAAAAGCTTTATAATTGTATAAACTAGATTAGCGTCACTGGTTGTTCTGAAATGACGTAAAAGTGATTGTTCTTTTGTTTCGACTATAGTTAGATACACCAGGTATCGTTGATTTATATGTGAGTTAGATATTCATGCAAGAAATAGCCACGACTTCAAAAAAGATTGTCTAATGAGGAAGTCATTGTAGCCTTGCAGTAAGAATATTTAGCGTCCAGTACTTGTATGTAGCAGTAAAATTGTGTTGCTGCCCTTGCACTATTAGTTTGGTCTCATGACAAAATGTGTCAAGGCAATGGATCAAACAGGAGAGGCTTTCCTGTACCGCTTATAATTTATTTATCCCAAATTCGTAGACGTAATGCTTGTGACGAATTCATTTGCGGATTGCATGGCATGCAAAAGGCTGCATGGGTAACATTCCTGTCAGAGGTAGAAATGTTATTGGAAAGAACAGAGCAGATAACTTCCAGGAAATTGTAGAAAATATATTTCTGATGTACAACAGGTCTGGCTGCAAAATATCTCAGAAGATTCATTTCCTGCACTCACATCTCTATTTCTGTCACCAAATTGTGGAGAAGTGAGTGATGAACATGATGAGAGATTTCACTAAAATATTGCTGCTCTGGGGCTAGAACGGTGCTTTCTCACTGACTACAAGTAGTTGGACTACAGTAATTATAGTTATCACTAATAAATACATTATCACGGCTTGAGACACAGACTTGTATACACTTGTATGGAAGCAAAGCGTCTGCTAGCAGCAGAGCCGGAAGCTGCCAGCGACAGATAGCTAATGCCTTGCGCCACGATTGGTGAACCAAAACCATTAAGGCTCTACTTCACTTGTTAACGAAGCTCCTAGAAACAGACTAATCAGCCCAGTCTGGTCAAATGTGTAGGTATCAAAGAGGGAAGGCAACACGATACTAAAATGCTGTACCGAAGTCGAATGTGTTGTGCCTAAAGGCGCTGATAAACCACAATACTACGCATCTACGCCCAATAAACGTTCTTTTCAGGAAGGATGATGAAGAAACTAATCATTCATTTGAATGTCATCGGGTGAACGATGGAAAGAAAGAATACACAACACTGTTTCCCCATTGGCTCTATGAGTTTGCCCAGGGAGATCGCTACTCTTTGGTCTCGACGGCAGTGGTTAGACTCTCTGGGAATATCAAGTGTGACAAAAGTCGTTTTGTATTTTCATGTCAGAGCATGTTGGTGAAGGAGGTAATGAGCGTGTCGACAGGCTTGCCAGTTTGGCTGTTGTGGAGTGCGAAAGAGCAATGGCCCGTAAGGCATTCTTAAGGCAAAGACACTGGACAAAAAAACGACTTAAAAAATTACTTTGAATCTGCAACCTTGAACAGACTATCAAAAAGGGAGATACCAGACGCGGATGCTGCGCAGGAGCCGAAGAAGACTTGTAAATCAACACAATACCAGTATCATTAGTCATTGCACTGTGAAGGATATACTTAGGAGCAGATATGAGCACTTATGAACTTGCCCAAAGCGCAGCGATAATTTTCTTACGACTATACTATATTAACTAAACTAAACTAATTGGAAAATAATTATATATTATAAAGTTACTTATCTGAAAGCCTTCATGGCGAATAGATCGGATATGTTTTCTTCTTAGTCATCGTCTTGGCAATCTCACTATATTAATTGTCCCTACGCCAGGGACTATCAGTTGTGTCTCACACTACAGCCAGTTGTGGCTTCGCATGTCACTGGAAATTGGATATTCTCGATGTAGACATTCTTGAGTTTAAAAAAAAAGTAAAGTGCCCCGTCAAGCTAAGTGACATATAGGGAATATGGTGTTAGTGACCATAATTTGTACAGACCTTTGGCACATGATTATTGGGGTAATGTGGTCGGTATTACGCCCGTGCCGCTTTACTTTCCCACCATTTAAGGCTGGGTGAACCAGAAAGCTGTCGATCAGGATCGAACTAGACCTCTTGTCCTTTGCAGTCCAGTTCACTAACCACTGAGCTATCGCGGCTCCCTAGACATTCTTGAGCATGTACGTAAATGCAACACAAACTGTTGTTTGGAATATTTTGAGTAGATACTAGCGACCCAGAAGTTTAAAGAAACTTACTCTTTAGTGGAAATATAATGGTATGCGAGTTTTTATTAAATTAGTAAGATTGCCGTCCTGATAGTTTTTTTTAAACATTTAAATGTGTATTGGCTACAAACTATGGTTTTGACTTCTCATGAAGTCGATATGTGACAGATCACTAGCATTCTACGAGTTTTGTTCAAGATCGTAAGCATTCAGCACAGTTTCGTTGTGTTTGAAGTTGTATGAAAAGCAAAAAGGCAAGCAATCTGAAACATCACATAAAATGATGACTATCGTTATTTTAATCTATCATTAGGGAGTGATTTTCTGTGAAAAATGTTGGGTGTTTTTCATACATTACAATAGACCTTTTGAAACAAATGCCGCTTGTAAATTCTGTTTCTCCTCCGCTGAAACCCTGTCCAAAATAGCACCTTATCATGTCTTCATGCTTGAAACCGTATCTTATGTACATGTCCAGTATTTTACCCACGCCCTTGATCTAAGCTCTAAGCAAGTCATTCGCAAATTTAGGTCCCTCCAAAGTACAAGAGACTTTCAGAGAAACCGGACTAAAAGTTACGCGTGCGATCGATATTATTTTGTTTCTAGCATGTATATACGTAGAGCTACCAATGGATGACGTCGGCATGCTCCACCATTTGGAAAACAGTTCGATAAGATGGCGGCTCCATTACAACATTGCACCACTACGCAAGAGTAGCGAAGTATTGTGAGATTGTTGTTTAGCGAAGACACCTAACTTGTAGATTCATTATTGAATGAGAATACAATAAGGTGAAAGTTGCATGAGTCGTATGAATGGATTGAGAATGGACGTCGCAAGGGTGCAAGATTCTCATTGCCCGGTCCAGTATTTACTACAGTCACGGACAGCAGAGCAATCAAAATCAGTGACAAACAAGGTTAAAGTGGTCTGGCATCACAGAAACAAAACAAATGAGGAAAAACTCAGAGGTTCACGGGAGGTAATTTATGTAAAACGTCTATTCCTGGTAGCAGTTTCATTGCAGTCTGAGTATCCCCATACCCGCTCCGCCACCCGTCCCAGCATTTCTCGAAGCGTATGCAAATTGATTGTTTTTGTAAGATGTTGAGTGTATATACATCTGCTTTTTCCATTAAGCACTCCGGATCGACTAAACCCCTTTACTACCTTTATATTCTTCATCTCTCAATGTATACAATCATTGCCCCGCCCATTATTCTCATTTTGTCTTAAGGAATGAAGAACACACTTGAAGATGTTCTTTCTGTCCAGAGTAAGGTCACAGTCAGTGTCAGGGTTGCCAGCGAGCTAATCGCTATTTTATTGCCCTGCACACAAGCATGCCTAGAACAGTATAGCCATGTTACCGCATTTACTTTGGAGCCTTCGAAGAGCTGCATCTACTCCCACCGCAGAGACTTTCTGTCAACCTTTTGTAGTATTCTTTGCGAGTCCGAGAAACGTCTTGAGAACCAACGATCAACAAGTTCAAAGTGCTCAAAGCACAGAAACGAATGAGTAAAAACATAACTCTCAGCAAACAGCTTCACACGAGACAGGTATGTAAATCTCAAAGAGAACCATAGGAAATCACTTCCACTATCATGATCTAAAGGGAGCCGCGATAGATCAGTGGTTAGTGAACTGGACTACAAAGGACAAGAGGTAAGGTTCAATCCCAACTGGCGGCCTCCTGTTCACCCAGCCTTCAATGGGTACTGGATTTTTTTCTGGGAAAGTAACGCGGCATGGGCGTAATACCGACCACATTACCCCAAAAATCTTGTGCCGAAGGTTTGTAAAATTTATGGTCACTAACACCATATTCCCTATACGCCACTAGGCGTGACGGGGGTACTTTACTTTTACTTTTTACTTATCATGATCTAAATGGCAATTGCGGCCTAATATCACTTGGAGTCTGAGGTTGAACAGACCATGCCTCGCCAAGGAGTAGGCGTGACCTCAAAACGAACGAATTACATGCATAGAGAACGTAATACGGAACAACTAGCGCGCTATAATCAAGGAAGTAGAATTACAATGGGACATTAGTGTTGGAACAGTCCATTACGTCATTCATGACGAGCTGGTTTCGAAAAGCGTGCAAGATGGGTACCCTAGGGGCGTTATATAAGTAGCTGAGCACCCGTCCAAAAGAAATCTTTTCCCGCGTTATCTATGCACTTGCCAAGCCCTGGCATAAGTGTATTGAACTAGAGGTGGGCTTTGTGAACAGTGATAATGTAATTATTTCAGTGCTTGCAATAAATACTCTATTAAAAAAAAAAAAAAAAAACAATCTGCTTTCTATTGAACGAGCTTTGTGTAGAACGCCATCGCATTATTTCCTATTGCCCCTAATAACCTTCAGCTTTTTCTGGTTCTTTGGCGGGAAAATGGAATCACAATTTCTCGTTCCAGGCGATAGAGTGGGTGTGACTAATTCTGTTAGCAACGTAATCTGCTTAATACAAGGTTTTGTGTGTGTTTTGTTTTGTTTTTTTTTTATCCAAGAGAACTTTGTGTTTCTTTATACTTGTTCATGTTTGTATACATTTTGTTTAATACCGCAGGCCAAACGAGTTGCCTGGGAATCTGTGGGAGATTTTGAATCATATTACTCTCCAACTATTACCCTTGTATTGCAGGGGTCAATCAGGGGAGATAATAATTGTGTCAATGTAACTGACCACTTAGTCGTTATTGACACTACAGATTGAGCATGGGGCCAGCTATTCCAACTTAAAGATAACATAAGACACAAAGAAAAAGAAAGTGTGGAATATATTATTTGAAAGCGTTGCCGTTTACTAAAAATATAAGACGTTGAAAACCACCCGACTGGAGTACCCACTTTCGGACAGCTCGTGTTCGATTCCCGCCGGGAACAGTGTGAGTTTTACTCTTGGTTGAAAAAAAATAATATCCCCACGGTCGACCAAGCCGTTGGCAGAAATGGTACCAGGGTATTACCCTGGGAAAGTGAGGAATGTCGCCTCGCATCTTGAGTTTCGATGCTTGAAGCGACACTGTCCAGAAGTCTCCGAACATTTCTGGATAGGCGGCCGAGCACATATGAGAGAAAAACTCGCGTGCTAAGACGCCGGTTCAAGTCTCGTACTTTACCGTTACCTTAATGAGACGTAGTTGATGATCTCTCCCCTATCTGTCCAATGGTCCATTTGTATTTGTTTTCCTTCTTTTCTTTACTACAAGGAGTCTCACTCACTATGGGCCCTGACATTAAATAATGTTAACAGTACACCATTGAAGATATTGAAACAAAATATGAGCATGAGTAAGTTTCTGTGCGAGAAATTATTTGTGTGTGTAATGTGTGTTTGTGTGTGGCGCCTAATTATTTGTGTGTGTAATGTGTGTTTGTGTGTGACGCCTAATTATTTGTGTGTGTAATGTGTGTTTGTGTGTGTCGCCTAATTATTGTGTGTTTATGTGTGGCGCCTAATTATTTGTGTGTGTAATGTGTGTTTGTGTGTGTCGCCGAATTATTTGTCTGTGTAATGTGTGTTTATGTGTGGCGCCTAATTATTTGTCTGTGTAATGTGTGTTTATGTGTGGCGCCTAATTATTTGTCTGTGTAATGTGTGTTTGTGTGTGTCGCCTAATTATTTGTGTGTGTAATGTGTGTTTGTGTATGGCGCCTAATTATTTGTGTCTGTAATGTGTGTGGCGCCTAATTATTTGTGACACTGAGTAGCGAGCCACCAGGCATGTCTGAGGCGCCTCTCTAATGTGGTTGAAGGTGCATATACATACAGTTGTTGTTTGTGAGTGTTAGTGTACATATATGGATTCACATGGGATAACTAGAAAATGTACGGTATAGTCTGGAGGAGGGAGTGTTTATTATTCCCACTTATTGGAAAGCAGAATCGATACAGTCATGTCAACAGCAATGCATGGAGACGTTTGGAGACCGTCATCTGTCGAGTAAGTCTAGCCTGATTGTGGAGAAAGGGAGAAAAACAAACCACGAAGCATAGACATGTTGAAAGAAACATTGAAGAAATGCTATCAGTGACACCGGACGCGCTGGCAAGGACTTCCAAAATATGGTGCGCTGGATTCAATCCTGTTTGGACACAAATGGTGCTTATTCCTAGTTCAAGTTAAGATATTGTCATATTTTTATTTAAAAAATATAAGTCCGCTTCAAATTTCCTGGCAAAATCCTCATTAGTGGTAAAGCCATTAAAGAAATGTCGGGTTCCGTATTGAGTGACACACCTAAACTTTAAATAGCACCTGTAAAGGAAGGGGACATAGTGAATCTTCTACCTTGGTTGTAAAGAAAGGGGCATAGTGAATCTTCTACCTTGGTTGTAAAGAAAGGGGACATAGTGAATCTTCTACCTTGGTTATAAAGGAAGGGGGCATAGTGAATCTTCTACCTTGGTTATAAAGGAAGGGGGCATAGTGAATCTTCTACCTTGGTTATAAAGGAAGGGGGCATAGTGAATCTTCTACCTTGGTTGTAAAGAAAGGGGACACAGTGAATCTTCTACCTTGGTTATAAAGGAAGGGGGCATAGTGAATCTTCTACCTTGGTTGTAAAGAAAGGGGACATAGTGAATCTTCTACCTTGGTTATAAAGGAAGGGGGCATAGTGAATCTTCTACCTTGGTTATAAAGGAAGGGGGCATAGTGAATCTTCTACCTTGGTTGTAAAGAAAGGGGACATAGTGAATCTTCTACCTTGGTTATAAAGGAAGGGGGCATAGTGAATCTTCTACCTTGGTTGTAAAGGAAGGGGGCATAGTGAATCTTCTAACTATAAATAGCAGTTGTAAAGGAAGGGGACATAGTGAATCTTCTACCTTGGTTGTAAAGAAAGGGGGCATAGTGAATCTTCTACCTTGGTTGTAAAGAAAGGGGGCATAGTGAATCTTCTACCTTGGTTGTAAAGAAAGGGGGCATAGTGAATCTTCTACCTTGGTTGTAAAGAAAGGGGGCATAGTGAATCTTCTACCTTGGTTGTAAAGAAAGGGGACATAGTGAATCTTCTACCTTGGTTGTAAAGAAAGGGGGCATAGTGAATCTTCTACCTTGGTTGTAAAGAAAGGGGGCATAGTGAATCTTCTACCTTGGTTGTAAAGAAAGGGGGCATAGTGAATCTTCTAACTATAAATAGCAGCTGTAAAGAAAGGGGGCATAGTGAATCTTCTAACTATAAATAGCAGTTGTAAAGGAAGGGGACATAGTGAATCTTTTACCTTGGTTGTAAAGGAAGGGGACATAGTGAATCTTCTAACTATAAATAGCAGCTGTAAAGGAAGGGGACATAGTGAATCTTCTACCTTGGTTGTAAAGGAAGGGGACATAGTGAATCTTCTAACTATAAATAGCAGCTGTAAAGGAAGGGGACATAGTGAATCTTCTACCTTAGTTTTGTTTTCATGTGTTTTGTTGTAGAGTGAAATAAAGTTTCTTGTTGATTTTATGTTGAAGTTAAAAACCAAAAGTACAAGCAAATGTTCGCACCTTCACAAACAGACCACATTAACTAATGTGAAACTAATTCATTTCTTGTTTTCTTCCATGTTTTCTTACTTCCTCTTCATGTTTTCATATATTTAATTAAATATTTTTTTTTCTTCCCAGAATGTCAGTGGCATTTGGTGATTAAGTGAATGAAGGTTTTAGCTCAGCTTGGGGGACTGACAGAGAAGGAAAATTAAGTGTAGGAAAGTTATCTTTGGGATGAGATAGTTTTCTACTGTTAATCTGCGTTAACTTTCTTCAATAAAGCATATGGTTTGATTTTATTGTATAATCGCTCATAATCTCCTCTTTTTTTTTTGGCATGGAGTTTTTCATTTCACATTATTTTACAGTTAGGTACATTGTAATATGTTCACATGAGGATGAACATAAAATAAGGCACCTCGCAGTAAAGTTGACACACAGTAGGGAAAACGTATGAAAATGTTATGTTAAGACACATATAGGACGATATCAGCATGGAGCACACGTGAAGATCCTCAGAGCAATTTCGAAAAATCTCGTTAATTATTGTAAAAATGGTTGGAATTTGACTGTTTTTTTTATATATTTGGTCGTGAAAGCGACAACAAAAACAAGTTGATAAATTTAAATATCTAGGAAGTCTAGTGACAAACAACAATTCACGAGCAGTAGAAATAGACTCAAGATGCAACAAAGCGTGTCAAATCATTGAACAGCTATCACCACTAATGAATCAATTCAGGGGAAGAGGTATGTTTACAGCACTCGAAAAAATTGACAAATAATCAACAACAGAAAAAAAATATGGACCAAAGCAGGATCGAACCCGTACTCAGTGGCACAGCGCCTTGCCAATAAAAATGTATGACTATTTTTGCAAAGAGGCTAAACGAGGAAGATTATTTCATTCTTTAGAAAACCCTGAGAATAGGACAAGACACATTTTGGATTTATCTAAACGGTCATTTAATCGCTGGATTCAAGCACGTGACCGTCAATGTTCAAAATATACAAAATCACAAGGAAGAGCAAAAATGTTGGATAATTTCGACAGTGAACTTATTAGAAGTGAAATTCGCAAAATGTTGGGTATGAATGAAACTGTTACAATAAGAAGATTAAAAGTATCGATGAAAAAGAACAACAGTATTGAAATATCAAAGTCTACATTATGGAGGAATGTGAGAGCTGCAGGCTTTACATTCAGAAAGTATTCCAATGGACGAAACATCATCTGCGAGAAGCCACATATAGTAGTCATGAGAAGCAAGTACTTACGTGAAGTAAAAGAGGTGCGCAAGCAAGGTTATGATATTGTGTACTTGGACGAATCATGGATCAATGCCCACCACACTAACCAAAGGGAATGGCAGTCATCAGATGGAAAGATTAAGAGATTAATACCTAGCAGCAAAGGACAGCGCTTGATAATTGCTCATGCAGGTAGTCGACAACATGGACTAATACAGAATGCAGAGCTCATTTTTCTTTCAAAATCCATAGACAATCGGGATTATCACTCTGAGATGAATGGTCACATATTTAGACATTGGATTGAAAATTCTGTTCTCCCATCACTAGATCGACCATCTTGCCTAATAATGAACAATGCAGCGTACCACAACATTGTTGCACTTGAAGATAAAGTCCCGACGTCATCTAGTACAAAAGATGCTATTAAGATATGTCTCACAAAGGAGCACATACAATTTAATAACATGTACTTAAAACCTGAATTACTATCTCTAGTAAAGCAAAAACAAAGGACAAAGATTTTTCAAATAGATAAGATTATCCAAGAGCACGGTCATATAAGTTTGAGGCTGCCACCTTACCATGCTCATTTAAATCCAATAGAACTATAATCATTATAATCATTCCTTCAGTAATCATCGAATAAACACTAAAAATGGAGAAAGAAAGACTCAAATTCACTTTTTCGTTAGGCTACAGAGTTGCTGACTTTTGAAATCATCTTGTGCCATCTCCAGATCAAAGATTACCTACCACATATTGCAATCTTACTCTGCCTCTTGCCTTATCAGTGCACGCTGTTGTGGGTTCTCCTATCCATCTTTTGATTCTGCCAGCCACTTTGGTCCTTGTCTGAATCTACCTAACTTTTACAAAACGTTAAGTAATCCAGTCCAGCGGTTATCTACCTTGTTTTTCTTGCCATATCGAAACCGGATGTTTATTTCTTGAACGCATTTTTCGTGTCAGACTAAACACAAATTGTTATAGCCTTTATCTTCTTGTGAACTGAACAATGAGAGATAACACAAACTATAACACACACGATCATGTGGTGTAGTATACAAGGAGTGAGATATTTAATATACAGGGAGTGAGATATTAAATATACAAGGAGTGAGATATTTAATAGACACGGAGTGAGATATTAAATATACAAGGAGTGAGATATTTAAAGTGTAGTTATTTGTGTGCAAAGGAAAGATAAATAACAATTAAAACACATCTCCGTTTAACATGATACCGTTATGTTATCGTCTATTAGCTATTAAATTAATCAACTAGAACTCTGTGTAAACAAGGAACACAGTCTGATATCAGCGATTAATTGGCGCCTTCTTTGTGTTATCAAATGTTTCATTTGTTAAAAATGTAATCTGTTTCCAGATTTGACTTTTTCCACCTTCTTATTTTCTGCATTTTTAAAATTATTTATTTTGATGCGGACAGACAAACTGGCACGCCTTGTGTGCTGTTGTGAGAGGCGGGAAAAAGGGGGGGGGGAGGAGGCTCTTCCTCCATGCCTGGTCAGCAAGTGAAAATGAGAACTGAAAAAACAAGAGCCGTATGCAACAGCCAAATAAGATTAGCAAACCATCTCAGAACTGGTGTTGTCAGTTGCAACGCACTGATAGATACACTGACGAAAGGATCTAAGAATTCAATTAAATTCCCGACGTGCAATAAGGAATATATAATTAGCTAGTAGTTAACTAACTAATTAATTAGCTAACTAATTAGCTAACTAATTAGCTAATTAACTAACTGATTGATTAGCTAACTAAGTAATTAATTAACTAAATAACTAATTATTAAAGTAACTAACTAATTAATTAACTAGCTAACAGAGTGACTGATTAACTCACTAAGGTGCTCTGCCTGTGTTAATCTATTTCTGCACACCACCATGCATGATATATGGAGCCGCGACAGTTCAGTGGTTAGTGAACCGGACTACTAAGGACAAGCGGTAGGGTTCGATCCTGATCGACGGCTGCCAGGTTCACCCAGCCTGAATGGGTACCGGATTTTATCTGAGAAAGTAAACCGGCACGGGTGTAATACCGACCACATTACCCCAAAAAATAATGTGCCGAAGGTCTGTAAAAATTATGGTCACTAACACCATATTCCCTATACGCCACTTGGCATTACGGGACTCTTTTTTACTTACAATGTATGATATTGCAACATCTGAAATACTTGGACACAATAATAACACCAGATGGAAGATGCACCACAGAAATAAAAAGCAGAATAGCTCAGGCCAAAATACATTTCAGAAAAATGAAAAATATCTTATGCAACAAATATATGTCAATAGAAATGAAAAAGAGAGTTCATCGGTGATATATAGAACCAATTCTGACCTATGGAAGCGAATCATAGACAGTAGACAAACAAATGAAAAGACGATTAGAGGCCACAGAGATAGGATTTCTCAGAAGAATGTTGAAAGTTCCCTGGACAGCTTAAAAGACCAATGAGGAAGTTCTCAAAGAGGAAAACACAAAAAGCCAGCTCCTGAAAAACATTAGAAAGAAACAATCAATATTTTCGGGCACATCATGAGAAGAGGCAAGTTGAAATATTTGGTTACAACTGGCAAAATAAAAGAAAAGAGATATCGCGGAAGACAAAGAGAGCAAATACTGGATAGCTTGGTGTCATGGCATGGAAAACAACATAACTGATACGATGCACTGTAGATAGAAGATTGTGGAAGGATATGATCGCCTACGCCAACCGGTATGGCACATGATGATGATGTATGATACACTCCACACTGTGCATAGCTAGCACTAATGTTCTACTCATGTTGTCTTTCTGTGGCATCTCTTACCTCCACCTACTCCCGGTGTCAACTACAGCGCAGTTCTTGTTATAGGGAAAATAAAAAAATAAAAAAATAGAAAAAATGGTATGTTAAAAGCTTTACGTGATTAGTAGACGACACAAATTTGAACGACGTTTCGGCTCAATTGGCCTTCACTTCAAAACAAACAAAAAACACGCACACACAGATATGTAAGTAAATAAACCTGATCCTACATAGCAAACTAGTAACGAAATATCCAAAACAAAAATAACAATAATATTGAATGTGGTGATTTGAAAGAACAGTTCTAAAGTGGACAGAGGGGCCTCATGAAAGGCGAAAAAATAAATTTGTAGTGAGTGAAAACAGTACAGAAGACAGGTTAATGAAATGTAAAGAAATAAAAATTAAATTTCATTATAGAAAACAATGAAAATAATTTATCCGATTTTTTTTATTGTTGGGTTTATCTTTTACAATAGTTTCTAGTGAAGCCCATCTAAGCTTTTGAACGTAATGGTATGTTTTAGCAAAATACAAGCTGGAAACAAACACATTTTAAATTTGCGTTGATTGACGATAACGGACACGTTCAGATGTTCAATCACTTTTTTCATCATCATGTGCCATGCCGGTTGACGTACGCGATCATGTCCTTCCACAATCTTCTATCTACAGTGCATCGTATCAGTTCTGTTGTTGACTGTTTTCCATGCCATGACACCAAGCTATCCAGTATTTTCTCTCTTTGTCGTCCGCGAGCTCTCTTTCCTTTTATTTTGCCAGTTGTAACCAAGTATTCCAACTTTCCTCTTCTCATGATGTGCCCGAAAAATGTTGATTATCACTCTCAACTAATCACTTATTTACTGAAAGAGAAACAGGGTTACCAGTGTCGCCTCATGGGTTGTCAGCGACCAGTGCGTAGGGAATATGTGAGTTGACAGTGCCTGGTGCAAGACAAGCATTACGCCCCTTAACCTGCTACTTTGATTTATTGTTACTACTTTCCATTTTGTTTAATTTTCCGCCCAATAAATTGTCCCCGTAGAAATCTCCCTTTAGCGCCCTCTTACCACGCTACACCACTGAGTTATATAATGGAAGTCAAATAAAAAGAAAGGGGACTATATAGTAGAAAGATAGAGTCAGGCGAAACGAGCATTTCCTATATAATCTTACAATAATTTATGTATGCCCTGTCAGGGATTAAACAAACACTGTGCGCGCAATGGTCGAGACGTTAATAAACATTTTTTTTTAAATAACAAAAATTCAATCGAAGGATAACCATAGTAAAGTGCTATCAGCAAGAGTGGGATGCTGAAGGCTATAGTTCGATGTTTATAAAGAGAGAGGTAAAAAAAATTGTAAGCTAGAATTGATTTGTAAACGAGAGAGGTCTGATCTCGTAAAACTAAAGCACGCTGCTGTCTTTTTTTTTTTTTTTTTTTTTTTTTTTTGTTGTAGAAAAGTATCCTATAAACGATAGGTGAGTGAAGTAACGAGAGTTGTTTAGAACGAGAGAGGCGTGGTATAATCTATGGTAGCACGAGAGAGGCGTGGTATAATCTATGGTAGCACGAGAGAGGCGTGGTATAATCTATGGTAGAACGAGAGAGTTGTAGTATAATCTATGGTAGAACGAGAGAGGCGTGGTATAATCTATGGTAGCACGAGAGAGGCGTGGTATAATCTATGGTAGAACGAGAGAGTTGTAGTATAATCTATGGTAGAACGAGAGAGGCGTGGTATAATCTATGGTAGAACGAGAGAGGCGTGGTATAATCTATGGTAGCACGAGAGAGGCGTGGTATAATCTATGGTAGAACGAGAGAGTTGTGGTATAATCTATGGTAGAACGAGAGAGCTGTGGTATAATCTATGGTAGAACGAGAGAAGCGTGGTATAATCTATGGTAGAACGAGAGTGTTGTGGTATAATCTATGGTAGAACGAGAGAGTTGTGGTATAATCTATGGTAGAACGAGAGAGGCGTGGTATAATCTATGGTAGAACGAGAGTGTTGTGGTATAATCTATGGTAGAACGAGAGAGTTGTGGTATAATATATGGTAGAACGAGAGAGGTGTGGTATAATCTATGGTAGAACGAGAGAGTTGTAGTATAATCTATGGTAGAACGAGAGAGTTGTGGTATAATCTATGGTAGAACGAGAGAGGCGTGGTATAATCTATGGTAGAACGAGAGAGGTGTGGTATAATCTATGGTAGAACGAGAGAGTTGTGGTATAATCTATGGTAGAACGAGAGAGGTGTGGTATAATCTATGGTAGAACGAGAGTGTTGTGGTATAATCTATGGTAGAACGAGAGAGTTGTGGTATAATATATGGTAGAACGAGAGAGGTGTGGTATAATCTATGGTAGAACGAGAGAGGCGTGGTATAATCTATGGTAGAACGAGAGAGTTGTGGTATAATCTATGGTAGAACGAGAGAGTTGTGGTATAATCTATGGTAGAACGAGAGAGGTGTGGTATAATCTATGGTAGAACGAGAGTGTTGTGGTATAATCTATGGTAGAACGAGAGAGTTGTGGTATAATATATGGTAGAACGAGAGAGGTGTGGTATAATCTATGGTAGAACGAGAGAGTTGTGGTATAATCTATGGTAGAACGAGAGAGGCGTGGTATAATCTATGGTAGAACGAGAGAGGTGTGGTATAATCTATGGTAGAACGAGAGAGTTGTGGTATAATCTATGGTAGAACGAGAGAGGTGTGGTATAATCTATGGTAGAACGAGAGAGGTGTGGTATAATCTATGGTAGAACGTGAGAGGTGTGGTATAATCTATGGTAGAACGAGAGAGGTGTGGTATAATCTATGGTAGAACGAGAGTGTTGTGGTATAATCTATGGTAGAACGAGAGAGTTGTGGTATAATCTATGGTAGATCGAGAGAGGTGTGGTATAATCTATGGTAGAACGAGAGAGGTGTGGTATAATCTATGGTAGAACGAGAGTGTTGTGGTATAATCTATGGTAGAACGAGAGAGTTGTGGTATAATCTATGGTAGAACGAGAGAGGTGTGGTATAATCTATGGTAAAACGAGAGTGTTGTGGTATAATCTATGGTAGAACGAGAGAGAGGTGGTATAATCTATGGTAGAACGAGAGAGGTGTGGTATAATCTATGGTAGAATGAGAGAGTTGTGATTAAAGTTACAAATGAATATTGTAAATGAGTGAATTAGTGTATAATATATACAGAGGTGAGAGTTGAAAACAAAAATAAAGACAGAGGCAGAAATGATGTAAACAAGAATTTAATGTTTCAAACGAGTGAGGCGTGGTATATTCTAGGGTTGAATATTGTAAACGAAAAAAAAAACATAGACAGAGAGAGAGAGAGAGAGAGAGAGAGAGAGAGAGAGAGAGAGACGATATAAACAATAGTTGAATGTTGTAAACACATAGAGGAGTGGTGTGAGTAGAGTCTCGTGAACAAGGGTATCGTACTGAAAAAGAAAAATAAATGAGAATCTCAATTGATTATATGTATATATATATATATATATATATATATATATATATATATATATATATATATATATATATATATATTACACACACACGCGCGCGCGCACAACATATAAGATTCCTACAGAGTAGAGTGTCATATCTCCAACATAATTTTAAACAGAAACTTGGCAGAACGACTTTTCCATCTTAATTTATATCATGGGGAAAACCAAAACAAAAGACTCATACATCACAATCAACACTCAGAAAAATAGAAGTGTAATCTCGGTTTTAGTTTAATCAATCAAAGATTGTATTTGTTGATGGCTGTTAGAAGGGGGAACAATTTGTGCGCAATATAAATACAGCTTAATAAAACTTAGAATTATTTACTTGTGAAAATGTCGTTGCAACCGGTGCAAAGAAATACAATTGAAAACGCTTTTGTTTATGTAGAAAGTAAGAGGAATAAATTAAAATAACGGTGATGAATGAGTAATAAATAGATGTTGAAACATGAAGAAATAAACACAAGAAATCTGGCACGTATATGAAGATAGTTTGGCACATTTGTTCAGACAATGAAAGATCGTACATGAGGCTTGGTGGTTTAGGGGAAAATAGAAGGGCAGGGAGTGCTCTTGTTATGAAAATGGTGGTCAGCCATAACATGTAGAGACGGAGACATGTGAGTTAATAGATATGGGGTTAGAACTTCTCATTTCGGAACGTAGCAATCTTACTGACGATGCCTGCAAGTGGTAATAAGTCAGCATATAGTGTTGTTTCCTTCTTCTTTTTCTTCCTCTTTGTTTTCTTTCATAAAATATGTTTTGAACTTAGTGACGCAGTTTACAGCTGTCACTCGCAAACATTTCTTCTTCTTCTTCTACCTTTTAGCTCCCAGTGGAGCATAGGTCTTCAACAAACACTTTCCAAGTCGTTCTGTTTTTTGCAATTCTTTTAAGATCATTCCATGTCTTCCCCATCATCTTCATCTCTGCTTCAATCTGTCTTCTCCAAGAATTCCTTGGTCTTCCTCTTTGTCTTTTCCCCTGGGGATTCCAAAAAAGGGCCTGTTGTGTAATACTCTCAGTTGGTTTCCGTAGTGTGTGTCCTATCCATCGCCATCGTCTTCGCTGTATTTCTTTATCCACTGGTATTTGACCGGTACATTTCCATAATTCCACGTTTGTGACTTTGTCCTGCCATTTCCATCCCTTTATTCTGCGCAAGCATCCATTAATGAAAGTCTGTACCTTCGTGATTGTCAATTTTGTTATTCTCCATGTTTCACAGCCATATAATAGAACCGACTTAACATTGGAGTTGAAAATTTGTATTTTTGTATTTAGCCTAATTTCTTTGGATTTCCATATGTTTCCCAGTGCAATGAAAGCTCCTCTTGCTTTTGATATCCTTATTTTGGTATCGTTTTCTGTTCCTCCCTCTTTATCTATATTACTGCCCAGATATATATAAGATTGTACGTCTAGTAGAGATATTTTTCCTAGTTTTATTTGGTTATTGCCAAATGCATTAATTCTCATAATGTTGGTCTTATCTCTATTAATCTTTAGTCCTAGCTGTTGTGATCTCTCATCTAATATACTCATTTTATCTTGCATCTGTTGGTGGCTGTGTGATAGAAGAGCTATGTCATCAGCAAAGTCTAAATCATCAAGTTGTTTGGTCAGTGACCACTGGATCCCATTTCTGTTGTTTTGAGTTATTTTCATAATCCAATCTATGGCCAGTAGAAAGAGAAATGGAGACAGAAGGCATCCTTGCCTTACTCCTGTTCTTATTTCAAATGCTTCTGTAAGCTGTCCTT
Organism: Megaustenia siamemsis; assembly: GCA_032433765.1. Lineage (NCBI taxonomy): Eukaryota > Metazoa > Mollusca > Gastropoda > Stylommatophora > Ariophantidae > Megaustenia > Megaustenia siamemsis. The sequence goes on from JAVIAB010000092.1 coordinate 58,318,318, forward strand.
CATGCACCACACTACATTTTGTTCCTTCATACATTGTTTTTATCAGGTTAATAAACTTTATGGGGATTCCATAATGACTCAGCAACTTCCAAAGCATTCTTCTGTCTAAACTATCAAATGCCTTTTCGTAATCTATGAATCCAATATAAAGTGGGGATTTTAGTTCTAAACTTTGTTCAACTATTATACGTAGAGTAGTTATTTGATCAGCACATGATCTGTTCTTCCTAAAACCTGCTTGTTCATCTCTCAAGTGTTTCTCTATAGCCTCTTTTAGTCTCTCCAGAATGATTCTGCCTAATATTTTTCCTGGCACTGATAGTAGCATAATTCCCCTATAATTTGTGCACTCCTGTAAACTTCCTTTCTTTGGTAGTTTGATCATATAACCTTCTCTCCAGTCTTTAGGTATTTCTTCCCTCTCCCAAATTTTATCCAATAGATTATGTAACATCTTGGTAGAGGTGATAATATCTGCTTTGATGGCTTCCGAAGGAATTTCATCTGGTCCTGTGGCTTTACCATCTTTTAACAGTTTGATGGCTTTCATTATTTCTTCTTTGCTTGGTTTTCCGCAGTTAACGTGTAATTCTTCTTCTGCTGGTAGTATATCTGGAGGATTATTTGAGCCAGGTCTGTTCAAAAGTTCTTCAAAGTGCTCCTTCCATCTCTCCATTTGTTCCTTTATATTACTAAGCAGATTTCCTTTCTTATCTTTGATAAAGGCGTTGATCTGTTTGTATTTTCCACCTAATTTCTTTGTGCTGTTGTACAGTTCTTTCATATTCCCTTTATTTGCTGCTTCTTCTGCCTCTTTAGCTAATTCATCTATATATTTCCTCTTATCCCTTTTAATGCATCTTCTCACTTCTTTGTTCACCTCTGTGTAAGCTTCCTGTGTCTTGGCTTTATTACTTCTTGTTTTGCTTTTATTTATGTCTGCTTTCTTGTTCTTTCTTTCTTTAATTTTATCCAGGGTCTCTGCTGTCATCCATGCCTTATTCTGGCGTTCTCTTTTCCCCAGTGTTTCTTCGCATGTCTCTTTCCATATATTTTTTACCTGTTTCCAATGATCTTCTATATTTATTGTATTTCTAGTTGTTGGAGGACTTGGTATTTGTTTGATATTGTGACTGCGAATTTATCTTTAATTCCTTGTTCTTTAAGAAACCCTACATTGAAATACGTTCTGCCCTTATTCGTTGTAGTATACCTTTTAATTTAATTTTAAGTTTGGCTAACAGAAAATGATGATCAGAAGCTATATCTGCCCCTCTATATACTTTTACATCCTGTAAGGATGACTTAAACTTATTATTAATACATATGTGATCAATTTGATTTTCCGTTCTATGATCTGGTGACACCCATGTAGCTTTGTGTATTCTTTTATGTTGGAATATTGTTCCTCTTAGGCTCATTTGATTAAGGGCGCAGAAATTCACAAATATCTCTCCATTCTCGTTTATATCTCCAAGTCCATGTTTTCCCATAATCTCTTCAAAGCCTCTGTTGTCTGATCCTACCTTAGCATTTAGGTCTCCCATCAAGATTATAATATCCTTGGCTCGTCTTGCATCCATCTGGCATTGTAGCTGTTTATAAAAATCATCTTTAACTGAGTCATCTTTATCGTTGGTTGGTGCATAGCATTGTATAATGTGTAATTTTATTTTGTTTTTGGTTGTTCTAAATGTTGCTCTCACCAGTCTTGGTCCCACTGCCTCCCATTCTATTAGTGTCTTCTGTGCATTCTTTGATAGCATTATAGCTACCCCTTCGCTATGTTGTGCTCCTGGTTCCTGGTGTCCTGATGATAAAATCATCTCCCCTGTATTCAATTTTATTCTCTCCGCTCCCAGCCATCTTGTTTCACACATTCCCAGAATATCTATCTTGTAGTTGTTCATTTCTGCTGCCACTTGTGCCGCTTTTCCCTGTTCGTTAAGGGTACGAACATTCCAGGTGCCAATTCTGGATGATTTCCTGGTAGACAAAGGGTGAGTCGGCAACCCGGACTCCTTATGGCTTTCTCCGGATTGCGTCATACGTCTCTTAGACAGAGAGCCCTTCTCTTTCCTGGTTGACGGATTTACTTTATCTTTCTTTGACTTGTTCATGTTTGTGAAGTTTTTTCGGCTTATTTTTTACAGTATGGGATAGCCAGTCCCATGCCTAACCCTCCTTTCTCGCCTCTTACGAACATGCCTGGTAGGGTACAGCGCCGCTATTCTTTACTTCCCTTTCGGGCCCCGGCAGCGCACGGGCGCGCAAACATTTCGTCCTGGTATAATTATTTCAACAAGTTTGTGAAACAAGCAAATACATTTGCTCGAAGTGCGAAAAATGTGAGCAAATTTATCATGGGAAGGAAAGTCTACAAATTCTGATATAAAGAGAGCAATCCAGTTCAACAAAAGAGAACAGAATCGATAGACCTGCAACTAGACCAAGCTGATCAAGTATTCTCTTCAATCCTAGATTATGCTATAACAAACTCAATTAAAAAAATGCTTTAACTTAACATCACTGTGCACAAATTGGTTAAATCTACTGAGCATATACAACAGAAATGGTCCATATTTGACCACATGAACAACAGACGCATTGGCCTAAATATTAAACTTAACAACCATAGATACACGAGAATGTTATTTATTTATTTTGTAATTAACTTCAGACAACAGTCTAAATTATGAATCACTTCTCTGATGTCAACATGTGAGCACAAGAAGAAAATCCAGACAAATAGTTTACATGCTGGGTTGAGTATAATAGCCACAGTACATTTCTATTAAGTTCGATACGCAAGAGAGGGCAATGGGTTGACAATACATAAGACCAACGTGGAATCAAATAACGGGTAGAATGATATAATGTCACAGCATCTCACAATTTGACATTTTCAGAATTACTTTCAGTTCTTTCCTTCTTCGTCATCTTCATCGTTGTGGATATCACAATATGAGGTCGAAGTCATTGCGGTTCACAGTTTCTGCAAAATGCCCAGAGCTATCTCAGAAGGTCAGAATTTTCTTCCAACTGAATTGTATAAGTTGAGACAATGGGTACTCCGTCGCTTCTTCCACTTCAATTGGTGAAACACATTCGTTGAATGCGATTGGAAGGTTTATGAACGACGTCGATCTGTTCTTAAATGGTTTTTTTTTTCATCTCCAGCAATATAGAGGTTTAATGATACCAAAATAAGGATATCAAAAGCAAGAGGAGCATTCGTTGCACTGGGAAACATATGGAAGTCAAAGAAATTAGGTTAAATACTAAAATAAAAATCTTCAACTGCAATGTTAAGTCAGTCTTATTATATGGATGTGAAACATGGAGAAAAACAAAGATGACAATCATGAAGATACAGACCTTCCATTAATGGATGCTTACACAGAATAAAATGGTGGAAATGCCAGGACAAAATCACTAACATAGAATTATGGAAATGTACCAGTCAAATACCAGTGGATAAGGAGATACAGCGAAGACGATGCCTCTGGATAGGACACACACTGCGGAAGCCAACTGAGAGTATTACACAACAGGCCTTTTTTTTTGGAATCCCCAGGGAAAAAGACAAAGAGCAAGACCAAGGTATTCTTGGAGAATATAATGCTTCAATGTCTTGGAGAAGACAGATGGAAGCAGAGATGCAGATGATGAGGAAGACATGGAATGATCTTAAAAGAGTGGCAAGAAACAGAACGGCTTGGAAAGTATTTGTTGAAGACCTATGCTCCACTGGGAGCTAAAAGTATTTGTTGAAGACCTACACTTTACTGGGAGCTAAAAGTGTTTGTTGAAGACCTATGCTCCACTGGGAGCTAAAAGTGTTTGTTGAAGACCTATGCTCCACTGGGAGCTAAAAGTGTTTGTTGAAGACCCATGCTCCACAGGGAGCTGAAAGGTAGAAGAGAATAAGACTATAGAGGTTTCTGTTGCCTTGAATTACACACGATAAGCCTGAGATACCGGCATGTGTCTGCTTTTTTATCTGGATGAACTTCATTATCGGCATTTGATCAGTCAGAAACCATTTACAATGTAGCAGATTCTTTTTATATTCAAGATAGCGCTTGTAGATGGATTTCTTGTCTTAACTAATAAGCTTCACCTGCCCGGTTATTTAATAACATCCGCTTTCTTAGTCCAATTCCCAAGATCTGTCTACAGGTATCCTCTCATCCTCTTTAAGGTGCTCCTGTTGTTCTAATTCCTTCAAGGTAAGGTAAAGTACGAGACTTGAACCGGCGTCTTAGTAAGCGAGTTTACACCCATATGTGCTCGACCGCCTATCTAGAAATGTTCGGAAATTTCTGTATTGTGTTTGCTCAAGCATCGAAACTCAGATGCGAGGCAACATTCCTCACCTTCCCAGGGTAATACCCTGGTACCCATTTCTGTCGGTAGTCCAGTCGGGTGGTGTTCCCAACTCGGCTACCGAGGCCCCTCTAATTTATTGTTTGCTGGTTCTTTTTCTTTAACTATGTTTGTCTTCAAAAGAGCATAGACAGTGTCAATTACTTCTACAATTCTTTTCCTGGTGTGAGAGGAAGATCTAGGCATAGTGCGCGATACTAAGCATTGGCGAGGGTCTCTGGGTTAATTTGAGAACGTTGACCATTAAATCAGACAATAAGAACTTTAGTTCTCTAATTTTATCAATAATAGGGATGGATGGAGATACATTGTCCGTGTTCTATGCTCCCGTAAAGAGTCTGAAGAGTTTTGATTGTTTTATTGATTGATTAAAATTAGTTATGGCAACAGATCTATTCTGCTCTTGTGTGATTTTTCATCGATAATACTTCTTCTACGTGCTCAATTTGAAAGAATAAATAATTTTTTTTTTTAAAGTCCGTTTCCAAAATGAGTAGACAAAAAAAGGCTCTGTCACTCCATATGCGATGCAAGTCGAATACTTTTGCACCTAAATCGAGCAATCTCGCCTCAACGCTACAGTGATCTTGATGGCACACAAATTCCTTTGTGATCGAGCAACGTTCTGTGTGAATAAGATATGGTCACGTCATCTTAGCTTTAATTTTCTATTTGTTTTTGCGAGAATTGCACACCAATCGTCTACCCTACTGTTACTAGTCATGTCTATTCTACAATAAGTAAACACTTACTCAAGCCTAAGCACCCATGTAAAGGCCGTCCAGCAGGGCCACCTCTTCAGGATCCAAACGGTGTCACCTCCCCCCACCTATAGCATCACCTCCACCTCTACCTACCTACCTGTCTACCTGTCTGTCTACCTAACTACCTGTCTACCTACCTACCTACCTACCTGTCTATCTATCTATCTATCTATCTATCTATCTATCTATCTATCTATCTATCTATCTATCTATCTATCTATCTATCTATCTATCTATCTATCTATCTATCTATCTATCTATCTATCTATCTATCTATCTATCTATCTATCTATCTATCTATCTATCTATCTATCTATCTATCTATCTATCTATCTATCTATATATATATATATATATCTTTTGACCTTTCGAGCCGCAGCCCGCCATATGGCATAGACCCAGATAATCTTTCACTTATCTAAATTTGTATTCTAGCAGTTTTCAATCCTTGTAAAGATGTTTTATCAAATCTCATCATTTGTCTCTGTTCTGTGCAAGCAATGCTATCTCATGAGGCAGCCGATTCCTGCTGCTCTTGCCTCTCTGATCAATGTTCTTCGCAGTGTCTCTCTGGGTCGGCCTCTTACCTGTTGTTTCCCACATGAGGGCTTGTTTTGCTATTCGGTTATTATATCTCCTCATCACATTTCCAACAAATGACCATCGTCTTTTCTTGATTACTGAAGATATTAGTGGTTGATTGGAGATTTCTCTAATTTCCTCGTTTGTTTTGAATTAGTTCCACGCTATATCAAGTATTTTCCTTTTGACATTTATTTTCGAATGCGTTCAACTTTGTTTCTACGTCTCTTGTTGTTTTCCAGCTCTCACACGCATAAGTAAGGGTTGATAGTATGTTTGATTTGAATAGTCTAAGTTTTGTGTTTGTGCTGACGAGTTTTGATTTCCACAACTTTTCAAGGCTTCTGAAAGACATTGCCGCTTTAGCTATTCTGATTTTAATTTCTTTACTTGTATCCCCATCCCGATCAATGTGACTTCCAAGATAGATAAAGTGATCGATCTCTTCTACTGGTTTGTTTCCATGTATATTCTGTCATCTGTTGAATTAAGCTTTTCATGACTTAAGTGTTTTCATGATTGATCTCAAGCCCAATTTTGCTGGCTATTGATGATAGTTCATTTGTGTTTTCCTGCATCGTTTTTATCTGGCTGCTGATGAGAACTATGTCATCAGCAAAGTCGAGGTCCTCGAAATGGTCTCTTTGTATCCATTCGATGCCTTTATTACCAGTGCAGCATTTCTTTATTATGAAGTCCATAATAATTCCAAATAACAAGGGCGATAAAATACATCCTTGTTTAACCCCAAGTTCTATTGGAAAACATTCGCTTAGTCATCTCTGTACGAACAGCACATGTGTAGCCATCATACATGTCTTTGATAATATTTATGATTGTTGATGGTAAGCCATATTGCTTCAGAATTTTGCACAAAGAATCTCTATGAATGCTGTCGAATGCTTTTTGAAGTCGATGAAGTTAAGTACAAAAGGTTTTTGTTTTTCAATGTGTTCCTCCAATATAAGTCGTAGAGTAAAAATGTGGTCAAGGCAGCTTCTCCCTTTTCTAAACCCAGCCTGTTCTTCACGTATTACTGCATCTACAGAATCCTTTATTCTATCCATGATGATTTTGTAGAATAATGTTGAGGCAACTGAAAAAAAGTGTCACTCCTCTCCAGTTGTTACAATCTCTGAGATTGCCTTTTTTTGGAATCTTAACAATGATTAATTTTTTCCACTTATTCCCAGACACCTTAATCTGCTTACTCTGCTTTCCAAACGATATTGAATATTTTGTTCATAAGTTGTTGTAGTTAGTTATAAAAATCGTCCTTAACTTCATCATCAGCTTCGCTTGAAGTCGCATAGCATTGAATAATTGAAAGTCTTCCATATTGTATTTTGTGGCGTTTTCGTATCAGATGACTATTTACTAGTTCCCATTCTAATAAACTTCTTGCAGCTATGTCTGTCATCATTATGCCTACTCTATCGCGGTTTATTCCATTTTCCCTTCCAGAAAAAACTACTATTTTATTATCAACAGATTTCCTACCTGTTCCTGTAAGCGCGTGTCGCTTAATCCTAATATATCTAGGTCGTACCTATCCATCTCGCTCGTGGCGTGTGCTTGTTTCGTAATTCGTTTATTCCAGAATCCTATTTTTGTTGTTGTTTTAGGGCCGAAAATAATATCACTATTTTCTACTGCTGATTTACACATTTTGTATCAGGTCCACGTTTCGTTAACAAAAGCGTTTTTACGACAGCGGCTTGTTAAACCTCTGATCAACAGTTCTATACCAAGCGGGAGAAAAAAACAGATCCTCCATCTTGGATCCAACCTAAACGGCTTTACCAATGCGGGTATGAATTTCAGTATCAGAGTAAGTTCCTCTAAGAAACGTGAAAATGGTTGGTATTAATTCTCCTTAGAAACATCATAATGGTTTTAGTTCCCCTTAGAAACATCATAGTGGTTTTAGTTCCCCTTAGAAACATCATAATGGTTTTAGTTCCCCTTAGAAACATCATAATGGTTTTAGTTCCCCTTAGAAACATCATAGTGGTTTTAGTTCCCTTTAGAAACATCATAATGGTTTTAGTTCCCTTTAGAAACATCATAATGGTTTTAGTTTTCCTTAGAAACATCATAATGGTTTTAGTTCCCCTTAGAAACATCATAATGGTTTTAGTTCCCTTTAGAAACATCATAATGGTTTTAATTCCCCTTAGAAACATCATAATGGTTTTAGTTCCCTTTAGAAACATCATAATGGTTTTAGTTCCCCTTAGAAACATCATAATGGTTTTAGTTCCCCTTAGAAACATCATAATGGTTTTAGTTCCCTTTAGAAACATCATAGTGGTTTTAGTTCCCCTTAGAAACATCATAATGGTTTTAGTTCCCTTTAGAAACATCATAATGGTTTTAGTTCCCCTTAGAAACATCATAGTGTTTTAGTTCCCTTAGAAACATCATAATGGTTTTAGTTCCCCTTAGAAACATCATAGTGGTTTTAGTTCCCTTTAGAAACATCATAATGGTTTTAGTTCCCCTTAGAAACATCATAATGGTTTTAGTTCCCCTTAGAAACATCATAATGGTTTTAGTTCCCCTTAGAAACATCATAATGGTTTTAGTTCCCCTTAGAAACATCATAATGGTTTTAGTTCCCTTTAGAAACATCATAATGGTTTTAGTTCCCCTTAGAAACATCATAGTGGTTTTAGTTCCCCTTAGAAACATCATAGTGGTTTTAGTTCCCCTTAGAAACATCATAATGGTTTTAGTTTTCCTTAGCAACATCATAATGTTTGGTATTAGTTCTCCTTTTGAAACGTCACTATGGTTGGTATTAGTTCTCCTTAGAAACATCATAATGGTTGGTATTAGTTCTCCTTAGAAACATCATAATGGTTTTAGGTTTCTTTAGAAATAACATAATTGTTAGTATTAGTTTCCCTTACAAATATCATAATGGCTTTAGTTTCCCTTAAACACATCATAATGGTATTATTTCCCCTTAGAAACATCATAATGATATTACTTCCACATCTATCTATCTATTGACCTTTCGAGCCGTAACCGGCCCATAGGGCGTAGACCAAGATACACCTTCTCCTATATGAATTTTTGTTCTAGCAGTTTTCTTTTAAAGATATTTTATCAAATCTCGCCATCTGTCTCTGTTCTGTGCAAGCAGTTCTATCTCATTGAGGGAGCCGATTCCTGCTGCTCTTGCCTCTCTCATCAATGTTCTTCTCAGTGTCTCCCTGGGTCTTCCTCTTTTTCTTTTACCTGTTGTTTCCCACATGAGGGCTTGCTTTGCTATTCGATTATTATCTCTTCTCATCACATGTCCAACGTATGACCATCGTCTTTTCTTTATTACTGAAGATATTAGTGGTTGATTGGCGATTTCTCTAATTTCCTCGTTTGTTTTGAATTCGTTCCATTCTATACCAAGTATTTTCCTTAGACATTTATTTTCGAATGCGTTCAATTTCCACATTTCAAACTTCCACTTAGAAACATCATAATCGTATTATTTCCCCTTAGAAACACCATAATGGTATTACTTCCCCTTAGAAACATCATAATCGTATTATGTCCCCTTAGAAACCTCATAATGGTATTAGTTCCCTTTAGAAACATCATAATGGTATTAGTTCCCTTTAGAAACATCATAATGGTTTTAGTTCCCCTTAGAAATATAATAATGGTTTTAGTTCCCCTTAGACATTATATTAGTATTATTTCTCCTAAGAAACAGCATAATAGTTTTAGTTTCCTTTAGAAACATCATAATAGTTTTAGTTTCCTTTAGAAACAGCATAATAGTTTTAGTTTCCTTTAGAAACAGCATAATAGTTTTAGTTCCCTTTAGAAACATCATAATAGTTTTAGTTTCCTTTAGAAACAGCATAATAGTTTTAGTTTCCTTTAGAAACAGCATAATAGTTTTAGTTTCCTTTAGAAACAGCATAATAGTTTTAGTTCCCTTTAGAAACATCATAATAGTTTTAGTTCCCTTTAGAAACATCATAATAGTTTTAGTTTCCTTTAGAAACATCATAATAGTTTTAGTTCCCTTTAGAAACATCATAATAGTTTTAGTTTCCTTTAGAAACATCATAATAGTTTTAGTTTCCTTTAGAAACATCATAATAGTTTTAGTTCCCTTTAGAAACATCATAATAGTTTTAGTTCCCTTTAGAAACATCATAATGGTTTTAGTTTCCTTTAGAAACATCATAATAGTTTTAGTTCCCTTTAGAAACATCATAATGGTTTTAGTTCCCTTTAAAAACATCATAATAGTTTTAGTTCCATTTAGAAACATCATAATAGTTTTAGTTCCCTTTAGAAACATCATAATGGTTTTAGTTTCCTTTAGAAACATCATAATAGTTTTAGTTCCCTTTAGAAACATCATAATGGTTTTAGTTCCCTTTAAAAACATCATAATAGTTTTAGTTCCATTTAGAAACATCATAATAGTTTTAGTTCCCTTTAGAAACATCATAATAGTTTTAGTTCCCTTTAGAAACATCATCATAGTTTTAGTTCCCTTTAGAAACATCATAATAGTTTTAGTTCCCTTTAGAAACATCATAATAGTTTTAGTTCCCTTTAGAAACATCATCATAGTTTTAATTGACCTTAGAGATATTATACTTTACTATTTCTCATAAGAAACATCATAATGGTATTATTTTCCCTAAGAAACATCATAATGGTATTAGTTATCCTTAAAATACCCTAGCGAGATTAATACCCCTTATAAGCATTACAATGTTCTCAGTTCCAGTTTAGAATACCACATAAACATTTATTCCCATTAGAAACATCATTGTAGGGACATTCGTTTCCATGGAAATATCACAATGTCGTTAGTTCCCTTTAGAAGCAATTCAATGACATTTTGTTACCTAGGGCACCCTAGATGACGTCATCGTGTCTCTGTTATATTATAATTAAATACTCTTGAAGCTATTCTTGTGCACTGATAACTTCACAAGTAAGTTGAAATTTAAAATCAGTTTTTACTTCTCCCAGATTAACTATCAATTCAAGCTTATAAGAACGCCTTCAGATGAAACCATCTATTGTTATAGCACCACAGACTCGCATTTCGCCATTCACATTTTTTTGTATAAACAATTCCACTGATTCATAATGAGCCATATGTGAAGGTCACCAGACAAAACAGACTATTACAGACCATCTAAGACGTAAGTCGTTAATCTGCCATTTCGCGTTAGAAAATTTTTGATGGCAGCGCTATTAACATAATGACGTTAGAAGGGCCATATTGAAAGGTCATAACAATTTATAAAGCCATCGTAATTTTAAAAGTTCTTTGTTAGATGGTAACTAAACAACATGAATTAACAGTTACAAAATGGAACATTTCGTTCTATGTGCCTGTTATCTGTGACTAATGTTGTGTGGTAGTACTTTTGTTTGATCTATATTGATTTTGTTACACAAGAGTGTCTCATTCGCTACCAATTGCGGAATTTCCTCAATAACTTTATAACCAATGAAGATATTGCAACGAAACTTCAACAGGAGCACGTTTATTGTACGAAAAATGAAAAGCGATGTGTATGTAGTGTGTGCGCGCGTGTGTGTGTGGGTGTGTGTTGCGCATAATTGTGGTGACGTGCCTGCCTGACGCGCCTCTCTGCAGATCTCTTCCATTTTGCTGATGGTGCCTGCACAATGTGATTGTTACCAGTGACTGCTAGTGTACTACATACAGTACGTGTGAAAGGGTGGCTAGAAAATGTAGTGTTGGTGTGCTCTGGATGACTGAGTGGTAAAACCACAAAGTTGACAAAGAAGTGCTGGGTGCGGTAGCGAATGAGACATGACATATTTTGCGTGTGTTAATCTGATATTTTTTCCCCTCCGTTTTGAAAATCTAATTGTCAGCTTATTCAGCTTTATCCCGAAATGATTTTATTTTTAATTTTGATTTTAATAAATACGATTTGCTAGTTTGTATTCTTTTTTGTGTCCATAGAAAATACGAAGCAAACCAGAGAAATGAGATAAATCCGTAACAATATTGATTTTTGTCTTTAAAAATATATATTTATAACTGTGGTTGCTAACCAAACAGTCGTAGTGAAAGAGAATGAAGGAAATAAAAGATTAGAGGCATTTCGACAGACACAAGGTGGGAAACAGACTGTGAACAACCGTATAGGAGACAAAGAGAGACGGGAGAGAGCGTGAATCTCGTGCAAACATTTTCTAAAACTTTTAAAGTTCATTTCACCGGGTAATTTTAAGAGTTCCTACAGGAAACATTCTCCATCTCGTAGATAATCACTTATAGCTGTGGCGAGACCACCATTTGTTCCGTTTCCTGTGGACAAATATTTGATTAATCAGGTGACAAATATAGTCATCCAATGACTCAAACGTGCAGTCTTTTACCTGGTTCCGGTCTAGGCCTTTTTCCTCTCGTTTCCATCTTTGAACGATGTAAACACAATCAGGCGTAGTCAAAAGGGTGGCAACTATGATTACAATTACCAGATTTAAAAGAATCTTTTCATCGTTTGTTGCTACTTGGTCGACAATTAAACGTGGGCAGACTTCGGTGCAAAGAGTTAATTCAACCATTGGGGAATCGTTACTGGTTGTTGTTGTTGTTGAATCAAAGGGAATTAACGCGAAGAAAAAATTGTTAATTCAACCATTGGGGAATCGTTACTGGTTGTTGTTGTTGTTGAATCAAAGGGAATTAACGCGAAGAAAAAAATGTTAATTCAACCATTGGGGAATCGTTACTGGTTGTTGTTGTTGTTGTCGTTGTTGTTGTTGTTGTTGTTGCTGAATCAAAGGGAATTAGCGCGAAGAAAAAAATTGTTAATTCAACCATTGGGGAATCGTTACTGGTTGTTGTTGTTGAATCAAAGGAAATTAACGCGAAGAAAAAAATGTTAATTCAACCATTGGGGAATCGTTACTGGTTGTTGTTGCTGAATCAAAGGGAATTAGCGCGAAGAAAAAATTTGTTAATTCAACCATTGGGGAATCGTTACTGGTTGTTGTTGAATCAAAGGAAATTAACGCGAAGAAAAAAATGTTAATTCAATCATTGGGGAATCGTTACTGGTTGTTGTTGCTGAATCAAAGGGAATTAACGCGAAGAAAAAATAGTAAATTCAACCATTGGGGAATCGTTACTGGTTGTTGTTGCTGAATCAAAGGGAATTAACGCGAAGAAAAAATAGTAAATTCAACCATTGGGGAATCGTTACTGGTTGTTGTTGCTGAATCAACGAGAATCAACGGGAAGAAAAAATAGTTAAAGTTTTCATTCTAAATTATAATAATTTACTTGCTGAAAAAAAAGTCATCGTTTGCCTTCTCCGCATCAAAGGTTTGCTACCATGATCCGTCATTTCACTTTCTCGTCTGCCGCGATGGTACACACTGTTTATCATTCTCCCGCCCATCTCTTGATGTTGTGAGTCCACTATAGTCTTTGTCTGCCTTTACCCCGTTTAACTTGTATTTTCCATTCAAGACACTTTTCAGTAGATTTTTACTCACTCTATGTGTGTACATCATATTTCACTTCTTTTGTTCGAACTGTGTTAAATAATCATTTCTTCATTTTCAGCTGCTTCGAAACGTTTGTTTGAAATTGTTTTTTTTCCTCCTCTATCCTTCCCGTTCTTCTATAAATTCATATTTCTGTTACTTTAATTTTCTTCTCCATTATTTTTATTTAGTGTCCATGTTTCTGCATAGAAAATTAATTTTAAGTATATAAAATGCATTATTATTCTCAATTTTAGTTCTGGTATTATTTATTTTGATGTGAGTTTATATTTTGTTAAGGATGTTTTTTTGTCATTCCTGATCTTTATTTTATTTCTGTCTTGTATTTTTCATCGCTTTCTATGACATGTCCAAGATAAATTCATTCTTGACATCTCACTAAGTTCCTTCTATCTACCTAGATATTGACTTATAGGTTTAGTGCTTTATCTCTGTTTATTATCATAGTTTATTAAACTGGTTTTTTTTCCATATATTTATATCCAATATTGGTGCGCGTTATTGGTGAAATAAAAATCCTGAGTCTCATGCGTCGTGGCGACTGCTTTGACCAAGCGGCCTTTATCCCTCTGGTTCTATCGTGTGCAACCCCCCCCCCCTCCCCGACATACACCAGCAATAGTAATATGTGTCGTAAAGATATATATATATATATATATATATATATATATATATATATATATATATATATATATTAATATCAATAATTGCTCGACTTTTCTCGTTTGTTTCTTTAACTAGTTGTTCTCTTCTTGACTTTCTGCCAGTAATACGGTGTCATCGTCTGTCTTATGTTGATAATTTGTAAAATGTTGTTTAACACTATAGTATTAGTATTGTTCCTTTCCTAATAGATTATCTCAAGTAGCAAATCACAGTTTTAATATTTCCGCCCTTGTTCCTTTGGCGATTTGGTTGCACTGTTTTATCGGTTCAGTGAGTCTGTTTCATATTTTGTTATATAATTAGAAAATGCATTTCATCACTCCACGGTTTGACAAAACAATATAAAGACAAAATCAATGCTACAATAAAAACGATAAATTAAATAATATATTACAGGGGATACAAATCGCTTAAGTGATACAACTGATGAGATATACATCTACTCCATCAAGGCCAGCGCCTTGTAGTGGGGATGGGGACTAACCGTCACCAGGGACTGTAAACCAAAACTACCCAGGCCTTCCTACACCCGAGCAAGACAATACTCTGCTCCAGCAAGTACAAGTGCTGAAGATGGAGGCAATCAGCGACAAGGCGCACCACAGCAATCAGGATGCCACGCACTCACGCCAATGGGAAGTATGTCTATAGCTGTGAATTGATATGACACTGGCCCTGTGATGGGCACTCGGGCAAGAGCAGTGTCGGACCCTCAGTCTCGAAAGGGCCCAACACTATTGCTGGATATCCCTCTCATTCGCCCTGTGGAGTCAGGCGGCGAGAGAATAGAGCTACTGGCCATTCTAAACTAAGACCACTTAAATGATGTACTGGAATGCTGAAGGCATCAGAAGCAAAATAAATGGATACAGTAAAAAGATAAAGTTAGAAAATATCCTACATGAAGAGTAAGTAAGCGCATGCTTACTCAATGCCATCTAAGCAAAGACAAAGCTTTGAAGATTAGGGGAAACCGGTGTTACCGATCTGATAGAAAAGACTGACAAAAGGGTGGAATATTGCTACTTGTAAAGAACAATACCAATGCATGCCAGCTGAAAGTGTATATGGATGGAGCTGAATGTCAGATACTGCACCTCAAGACAGAAAATACGGACTTTAATTAACTCAACCACTTTTATCCGAGCGACCGCCCACTGACACTAGACACAGTTCATTAAAAGAAAGAATGCTTGTATGTGGAGACTTTAACATACATACATTTTACAGACCTTCGGCACATGATTTTTGGGGTAATGTGGTCGGTATTACGCCCGTGCACTTAATATAGTAGACTGAGGAAAATCCATTGGCCCATAAATACAATACTACAGACATAATTATATAGGTCACTGTAAGAATTACAAAAGACTAGATTTTATACAGGAAACGACATTGCAGATGTAGATAATAGATGCAGAAAGACAGACAGACAGACAGACAGACAGATATACAGATAGACAGATAGATAGATAGATAGATAGATAGATAGATAGATAGATAGATAGATAGATAGATAGATAGATAGATAGATAGATAGATAGATAGATAGATAGATAGATAGATAGATAGATAGATAGATAGATAGTTAGATAGATAGATAGATAGATAGATAGATAGATAGATAGATAGATAGATAGATAGATAGATAGATAGATAGATAGATAGATAGATAGATAGATAGATAGATAGATAGATAGATAGTGATGGATGGATGGATGGATGGATGGATGGATGGATGGATGGATGGATGGATGGATGGGTGAATGGTTATAAATCAACTTAACACGTCCGTGGATAAAAAAAAACAACAGTTAGAGATATCCCCCTACCTGCTTGCTGAATTTGTAATCATTAAACCAGAATTGATCAAAACCCGTCCACCCCTTCCACTATGGGCCTGGAAACATACTACCCAGTCTCAACAAGAGAGTATGAGTTGAAAAAAGCAGAAGTGAATTGTGTATTTTTGAAAATGCTAAAAATCAAATGTATCGAGTCGAACAGTAGGTGTCGCCACTTGCGACAGTTCGTTACATAAACAACAATTCCCAATATAACGCCGTTTTAAGGCTATGATAATCATTTGGCTAACTTAGTAAAATAATATATAGATCTTCACAGTGTTAATGAGCAGCATTCTTACATTTCTCGTTGACAAAATGTTTGTTCTAATGAAAAAAATATTTTCGGGATTAAAAAAAGCTTGATCTTAGCCTACATATCTTGTCTTTCTTCTTTCCCTAAAACATTTACTGCACGTACGATTATGTTTATACTGAATTATGTCTGTTCACGGCAGATCGCTGGCAAGACTACAGCGTCATAGAAAGAATACACTGGTAGAAGAACATTTTTTTTCCCTGACGGCATGACATCTGTCTACCGATGGACATCTAATTATGGATCACTAATTATACCCAGGGGCGTCAATTAGGAGGTGTTAGAGGTTCGGGGAGGGAAATGGGCTAAGCTGAAAATAAACGATTCAGAGAGAAGAAAGGAGGTAGCGAGAGATAGCGAGAGATAGAGAGAGAGAGAGAGAAAGAGAGAGAGAGAGAAGGGGGGGGGGTTAAGAAAGAGAGAGATACGTAAGTTGGATGTAATCAGTTGCTAAGACTACAAACCGAATTGATCAAATTAAATAATTTGTGGTGAAAATAATGATGGAATTATTGTAGTAGTAGTAACCTCCGTCAGTCATAGTTGACTATGGATTTTTCAGCGCCCCTAGAAATGCTATTTTTTCCTTTCTTTTCTTTCGTCGTGTATTCTTTTTCTCTATGAATCTGTCTGCTTCTTCTTTGAGGTGAACCTTTAGAGTGTGTTTCCAGAGATTGCGGTCTGCACCTATGTCTTCCCATGCTGCAGGGTTTATGTTCAGATTCTTCATGTCATGTTTACACACATCTACAAATTGAAGTTTTGGGCGCCCCCTAGTTCTTTTACCGTCTGCCAGTTGTCCGTAGATTATATAGATTATATCTTTTGGTACGCGGCCATCTTTCATACGGTGTACATGGCCAAGCCAGCGTAACCTACGTTGTTTGAGCAGCGTGTAGATATTCGGTAGGCCTGTGCGAGTCAGGACCACCACGTTTGTCACTTTATGCTTCCAGGTGATACCAAGAATACGGCGTAGACATCGCATATGGAATGCATTTAGCCTCCTCTCCTGCTTTACATAGGTTGTCCAAGATTCGCTGCCATACAGGAGGATACTAATTATGCAGGCATTGTACACTGCAGATTTTGTTTTAATTGTCAGTTTGTTGTTTTGCCAGACACGCTTAGAAAGACGGGCAAAGGTGGTAGCGGCTTTACTAATCAATCAAGTGTCAATTTCTGTATCTAAAGATAGTCTGTCGCTGATGATGGACCCCAGGTAGTTATACTGCTGCACAATATCAAGTTATAGTTGTCGATGGAGATTTCAGGTGTTGCTTCGGTGTCCTGACCGAGTATGTTAGTTTTCTGCAAACTTATTGTTAGACCGAAGTCTTGGCAGGCATGTGCAAAGCGATGTACCATGCTCTGGAGTTCTTCCTGACTTTTCGTGACAAGTGCAGCGTCGTCAGCAAATAACAGATCTCTAATAGAGATATGTCTGACCTTAGACCTTGCCTTTAGTCTTGAGATATTGAACAATCGGCCATCGGATCTAGTATGCAGATAGGCACCTTCATTTGAATGTGAGAATGCATGTTTTAACAGAACAGCGAAGAAGATTCCAAATAGAGTTGGAGCAAGAACGCATCCTTGCTTGACACCGCTGCGTATGCCGAAGGGTTGTGATGTGCTGCCGTCATATTGGATGGTGCCCTTCATGTCCTCATGAAACGATTTGACTAGCGACAGTAGAGTATGTGGGCAGCCTATTTTGGAAAGTATTTTGAAAATACCTTCTCTGCTGACAAGGTCAAATGCCTTTGTAAGGTCGATAAAGGCTATGAAGAGAGGCTTTTTCTGCTCTCTAGATTTTTCTTGAAGTAGACGTAAGGAGAAAATCATGTCTGCAGTTGATCTTCCGGATCTGAAGCCGCATTGCGATTCAGGATATACGCGTTCTGCGAGTTTTTGTAGCCTTCCTAAGATGACTCTGACGAAGGTCTTGCCGACTATGCTGAGTAAGGAGATGCCTCTGTAGTTGTTGCAGTCGCTTCTATCTCCTTTATTTTTATAGAGAGTTACAATCACGGAGTCTCTCATATCTTGAGGAATGGCTTTCTCTTTCCAGCATAGATGTAGCACTTCAAGCAGGAGATGTAACAATGCACTTTTGCAGGATTTAATCAGATCGGGAGGGATCCTATCTTGTCCTGGAGCCTTGCCGCTTAATTTGGCGGGTCATAATGGCTTTCTTAACATTCCTAGCTCTTACTGAGAATGTGGAGTTCGTCTATCCCAAGCTATGCTGGGGAAACTACTAGTCCAGCCAAGAGATAATGCAATATTGGGTCGTCTATGTCAGTAACAGCCACCACTACATGGAACACAGCGATCCTAGCTTCTTGTTGGCCAGCCTGTTTTGACGCAGAGTGTTACCAGGGGAGACCACGAGGTCTTGGTCAGCTGATGGTGCGCCGACCCTGCTTTTGCGACCGTAGGTCGCAGGCTCTTCTGCTCCCACAGCGATGGGTAGATAAGAGCATATGTAGACAGAAGTTAACATTATTAGCCAATACAGTTTTAGATAAGATATTAGTTATCAATAGAGAAGCCAACACACGATTGTAGTTAGTACCAGGAGTGACCCTGACGAAAGGTAGACAAAAATTAACTATCATTGAATTGCCAGTTCACTTAGAATTAATAATAACGGAATGTCAATAACCTGCTTGGAATTTTCTACTTCCCAAAAATTTCAATTTAGGAATTTTTACGTGAGTCCAGAAGTGGACATATGATCGTTTTGATTTTCATATAAATTAATTACTATGTTAGCCTCTTTGTCCTAAGACAATAAAATTATAAAGAAACATAGCACATATAGGAAAATCGAATCATAACTAGAGAACAGGAGAGAAAGAGATTTTGATAGTCAGCAGATAGCACGCATAGACAGAGTAGGAGATTTTGATAGTCAGCAGGTATCACGCATAGACAGAGTAGGAGATTTTGATAGTCAGCAAATAGCACGCATAGACAGAGTAGGAGATTTTGATAGTCAGCAGATAGCACGCATAGACAGAGTAGGAGATTTTGATAGTCAGCAGATAGCACTCATAGACAGAGTAGGAGATTGTGATAGTCAGCAGATAGCACGCATAGACAGAGCAGAAGATTTTGATAGTCAGCAGATAGCACGCATAGACAGAGTAGGAGATTTTGATAGTCAGCAGATAGCACGCATAGACAGAGTAGGAGATTTTGATAGTCAGCAGATAGCACGCATAGACAGAGTTGGAGATTTTGTTAGTCAGAAGATAACATGGATAGACAGAGCAGTATGTTTTTTAGGATGAGAAAAGAAAATATAAATTTCCACTAGTTTTTTCCAAATAACTTTACCAAAAAAGACTATCCATGATGTAATGCAGTCGACAGACAATAGTCAGGAGAGAGACAAATAAAAGTAACATGACTTGGGGTTGCATAAGTACAATATATGTAAGGTTTGTCCAATTAATAATGGAACCGATAAGTATAGTAGGAATCCAACATAGAGACTCCAGTTGTAATATTTTATACGGAGAATAAAGTTTAAGAAAATATTTGGAGTCGTGCAATCATTCAATAATTTACTTGTCGAATTTTCTATCAGCCACAACAATACACTCAAGATTGTATCTATCTATCTATCTATCTATAGTCCTTTCGAGCCGAAGACGGCACATAGGGCAGAACCACAATCTCAAAAACATAAACCTTGCGTGCCAAAATGGCACATATTACAGAGATCACTGCTTCTAAAATCTATGGCTCTGTTTCCATAACAATACTTTTTACAATGACAGCTTGTCAAGCCATCGATCAACCTCCTTAGTCGCCTCTTACGACATGCCTGGAAGGTCACAGTGTCACTATTCTTTACTTCCCTCATAATGAGGCCCTTGTAACACACAGGGATATTATCATTTACTACAACTACTAAAATAGCATTTACTACAACTACTAAAATAACATTTACTACCACTACTAAAATAGCATTTACTACAACTACTAAAATAGTATTTACTACTACTACTAAAATAGCATTTACTACTACTACTAAAATAGCATTTACTACCGCTACTAAAATAGCATTTACTACAACTACTAAAATAGTATTTACTACTACTACTAAAATAGCATTTACTACAACTACTAAAATAGTATTTACTACTACTACTAAAATAGCATTTACTACAACTACTAAAATAGTATTTACTACTACTACTAAAATAGCATTTACTACAACTACTAAAATAGCATTTACTACCACTACTAAAATAGCATTTACTACGACTACTACTAAAATAGCATATACTACCACTACTAAAATAGCATTTACTACAACTACTAAAATAAAATCTACTACCACTACTAAAATAGCATTTACTACCACTACTAAAATAGCATTTACTACCACTACTAAAATAGCATTTACTACCACTACTAAAATAGCATTTACTAACACTACTAAAATAGCATTTACTACCACTACTAAAATAGCATTTACTACCACTACTAAAATAGCATTTACTACCACTACTAAAATAGCATTTACTACCACTACTAAAATAGCATTTACTACCACTACTAAAATAGCATTTACTACCACTACTAAAATAGCATTTACTACCACTACTAAAATAGCATTTACTACCACTACTAAAATAGCATTTACTACAACTACTAAAATAGCATTTACTACAACTACTAAAATAACATTTACTACAACTACTAAAATAGCATTTACTACCACTACTAAAATAACATTTACTACAACTACTAAAATAGCATTTACTACCACTACTAAAATAGCATTTACTACTACCACTAAAATAGTATTTACTACAACTACTAAAATAACATTTACTACAACTACTAAAATAACATTTACTACAACTACTAAAATAACATTTACTACAACTACTAAAATAGCATTTACTACCACTACTAAAATAGCATTTACTACCACTACTAAAATAGCATTTACTACCACTACTAAAATAGTATTTATTACCATTACTAAAATAGCATTTACTACTACTACTAAAATAGCTTTATTACCACTACTAAAGTGACATTGACCACTGCTACTACAAAATTAGCACTCATTACAACTAATAAAATAACATTCACCATCACTACTAAAATAACATTCATCACCACCACAAAAATAGCATTCACCACCACTACTAAAATAACATTTACTACCACTACTAAATAACATTCATAGTCACTACAAAAATAACATTCGTAGCCACTACAAAAATAATATTCATAGCCACTACAAAAATAACATTCATCGCCACTACTAAAATAACATTCCCTACTACAAAAATAACATTCATCTCCACTGCTAAAATAACATTTACCACCACTACTAAAATAACATTTACCATCACTACTAAAAAAACATTCGTCTCCACTGCTAAAACAACATTTACCACATTACTAAAATAACATTTACCACTACTAAAATAAAATTTACTACTACTAAAATAACATTTACCACCACTACTAAATAACATTTACCACTACTAAAATAACATTTACCACTACTAAAATAACATTTACCACTACTAAAATAACATTTACCACTACTAAAATAACATTTACCACTACTAAAATAACATTTACACTACTAAAATAACATTTACCACTACTAAAAGAGCATTTACCACTACTAAAATAACATTTACCACTACTAAAATAACATTTACCACCACTACTAAAATAACATTTACCACTACTAAAAAAACGTTCATCTCCACTGCTAAAATAACATTTACCACCACTACTAAAATAACATTTACCACTACTAAAAAAACATTTACCACTACTAAAATAACATTTACCACCACTACTAAATAACATTTACCACTACTAAAATAACATTTACCACTACTAAAATAACATTTTACCACCACTACTAAAATAACATTTACCACTACTAAAATAACATTTACCACTACTAAAATAACATTTACCACTACAAAAATAACATACATCACTACTAAAATAACATTCATCACTACTAAAATAATATTCATCACTACTAAAATAACATTCATCACTACAAAAATAATATTCATCCCTACAAATAAAATAACATTCATCACTACTAAAATAACATTTACCACTACTAAAATAATATTTACCACCACTACTAAAATAACATTTACCACTACTAAAAAAACATTCATCTCCACTGCTAAAATAACATTTACCACCACTACTAAAATAACATTTACCACTACTAAAATAACATTTACCACTACTAAAATAACATTTACCACCACTACTAAAATAACATTTACCACTACTAAAATAACATTTACCACTACTAAAATAACATTTACCACTACTAAAATAACATTTACCACTACTAAAATAACATTTACCACCACTACTCAAATAACATTTACCACCACTACTAAAATAACATTAACCACCACTACAAAAATAACATTCATCACTACTAAAATAACATTCATCACTACAAAAATAATATTCATCCCTACAAATAAAATAACATTCATCACTACAAAAATAACATACATCACTACTAAAATAACATTCATCACTACTAAAATAACATTCATCACCACCACCACTAAAATAGCATTCATTACCACTATTAAAATAACATTATCAACACTATTAAAATAACATTATCAACACTATTAAAATAACATTATCAACACTATTAAAATAACATTATCAACACTATTAAAATAACATTATCAACACTATTAAAATAACATTATCAACACTATTAAAATAACATTTACCACTACTAAAATAACATTTACCACTACTAAAATAACATTTACCACCACTACTAAAATAACATTTACCACTACTAAAATAACATATACCACTACTAAAAAACATTTACCACCACTACTAAAATAACATTTACCACTACTAAAATAACATTTACCACTACTAAAATAATATTTACCACCACTACTGAAATAACATTTACCACTACTAAAAAAACATTCATCTCCACTGCTAAAATAACATTTACCACCACTGCTAAAATAACATTTACCACTACTAAAATAACATTTACCACTACTAAAATAACATTTACCACCACTACTAAAATAACATTTACCACTACTAAAATAACATTTACCACTACTAAAATAACATTTACCACTACTAAAATAACATTTACCACCACTACTCAAATAACATTACCACCACTACTAAAATAACATTTACCACCACTACAAAAATAACATTCATCACTACTAAAATAACATTCATCACTACAAAAATAACATTCATCACTACAAAAATAACATTCATCACTACAAAAATAACATTCGTCACTACAAAAATAACATTCATCACTACTAAAATAACATTCATCACTACTAAAATAGCATTCATTACCACTATTAAAATAACATTATCAACACTATTAAAATAACATTATCAACACTATTAAAATAACATTATCAACACTATTAAAATAACATTATCAACACTATTAAAATAACATTATCAACACTATTAAAATAACATTACTCCCACATCTCCACAATTATTTATAATTGCCTCCAAGATCTTGTCACCAATTTCCGCACGCTCAGTAAAGTCCCTATTACATTGCACTAATTGTCCCATTAAACAACCAAGATGAGAACAAGAACACCAGCAAGGGACACAAATAACCTCGGAGCAGGGAGAAGACAAAGAACTTCTAGAATATTCTCATTATGCCCGAGGGGCACGTCAGCTAATGTCATCGAGCACTTAGTGACTGCTTGGGTAAAAGGAATCCTAGTTTTTGTTCATTCTTTCATTTTCCTCTCAGGCCAAAGACGTCACATAGGGCGGAAATCACAGTTCTCCACGACTGACAATTTGCTGCTGCTGCTTAGGGTCCTTGGTTGTTTCTTAGTGTCGTGGTTGAGCCTTTCTGAGCAGTTGTTCTGCTTAGCGATTCTTTGGGTATACCTTGTTTTCTTTTACCAAATGGTTTCAACATTTATGTCTGATGGGGAACTCTTTGTTCATTCATTTTCGGCACGTGGCCGGTATATCTCCAACGCCTTCTTCTTATATAGCTCGACGCGTATTCTTGTTTTGATTTTTCATATCTGTTCTTTTGAAATCTATTCTTTCCAGCTCGCGTTTGAGATTCTACGAAGACATATATTTTCAAAGTCATTTAATTTTCTTTTCTATCTAAACTCTTGGCGGATTTTCAACTCTCCATGTTCAATTTTATTTGTAGATCTTGACCACATCATCATCATCAAATGCTTGTATCAAAATAAAATATTTCCCCGACTTCTTGTGTAGTTTATCATTGTTGCTGCCATCCACGCGATTTTCTTAAACTGTCTTGTGTCGTTTCTCTCTATTTCCGTCTGCCTTTTTTAAAATCAATATCTCCGGTTGTCACAAGACGTCATAGCTGTCTCTTTCCCTCTCCTGTTGCCTGGTAAAATAAATCACGATTATCTCATGTTGTTAACAGCTCATTGTTATTTGGCTTAAGCCTTTTTTTTAAACCACCTAGTTACTATTTATAGCTTCGTGTGCTAATAATTCTTAATTTTTATCACTTTTTATTATATAAAGCGCTTCAAAACTTCTCTTTGTTTCACTTTGTTCAAGTGTTCTCATTACTTTTCTTTTAGTTGACCATTGTATTCTCAACTCTACATTCTACTATAAAACTGCTTTATTGTTGTCTTCAATGACTTTCTTGTTTGTTAATTGAACTGCCCATGCAACACGTAGCACTGTTCTTCTTGCTTCTGTTGATAAAGACTAGTTGCAGATAAAGCAATCCATTTGTTGAAAGGCCATTACTTTGGATAATCGACAAGATATTTCAGTTTCATTTACCATATGAAGTTATTTTTGTGTTTTACTTTCATTTCCCCACCCTCTCTTACCTTTTAACATCGAGGAAAACTGTGTTAGGTTACACACAGTGTAGGGTGTCTCAAGTATCATTAATCCGATATCTTTGAGGTCTATCTTGTCCATCTACCTATCTACCTTTGCATTTGACTGTTCTTCTTAGCGTTCCACCAATTAAATGGGCATGGATGCACTGTGCAGCTAGTTCACAACAAAACCGCCATTCCTGTGCTTTAAACCCGACACATCCGTCTTTGGCACGGTTATTTAGTTTAACAATTTTTGTCCAAATAGCGACAATTTTTGGACTACGCTTTTCGACTTGAAAATGCCAAGAGTTCTATAACACGCGCGAGTACACACGTGACCTCCTGTTTTACGCCTTTTTCTGAGATGACTAAACATCGGATCTCACTACCCAGAGACCGGGGGGGGGGGGGGGGGGGGTTAGAGCCGTAAGGGAACCACGGATTCAATTTATGACAAGTTCCCACCACCTGGTGGGAATCGAACACGGGACCTCCTTGTTCATTTACCCCTTACCTCTGGACCACACTCTTCCCATCTGAGTAAGTAAACTAAAGTCACGCCAAGTGGCGTATAGGGGATATGGTGTTAGTGACCATACATTTTACATACCTCGGCACATGATTTTTGGGGTAATGTGGTCGGTATTACGCCCGTGCGCTTTACTTTCCCGGGAAAAAAAAATCCGGTACCCATTAAAGGCTGGGTGAACCGAGAGCCGTCGGTTGGGATCGAACCCTACCTCTTGTCCTTTGTAGTCCAGTTCACTAACCACTGAGCAATCGCGGCTCCACTCCCCCTCCCCCCCCCTCTGTGTGTTAGTACCCTATAGGGGATGCTATATGGTGGTTCTCTCAGACATGACCAAACTATATGTTCTTGTGTCTGATCAAGCTCAGGTATCACCCGCATTCTTTCTCTTATATCATCATATCTAATTCTGTATCTTTCTGCTACATTGAATATTCTTCTCAAATACGACAATTCATTTTTTCTTTGGTTGTTAATGTCCAAGTTTGGCTTCATTAGACAGAGTTCTGAGAGAAAAATTCTATCGGGTAGTCGTTTCTTCGTGTTTGATGTTTCATGTTTGTTCTGTAATATTGTGGCCAACCATGTGTGTTTCCAATGTGATTGTCTATTGTTAAACTATTCTTGAATGCTTCATTCGGAGTGATGATATGAAACTTCATAAGTGTATTTTACGCTTCTCAATTTCTTACGCAGTTTCTGCTTCCTTCCCTTGGAGAAGGCATATGTTGATTGCTACATGTCTGCTTCCCTCCCTTGGAGAAGACATATGTTGATTGCTACATGTCTGCTTCATTCCCTTGGAGAAGACATATGTTGATTGCTACATGTCTGCTTCCTTCCCTTGGAGAACACATATGTTGATTGCTACATGTCTGATTCCTTCCCTTGGAGAACACATATGTTGATTGCTACATGTCTGATTCCTTCCCTTGGAGAAGACATATGTTGATTGCTACATGTCTGACTCCTTCCCTTGGAGAACACATATGTTGATTGCTACATGTCTGACTCCTTCCCTTGGAGAACATATATGTTGATTGCTAATTCGCTGATCTGCCTCTTGGTTCACTGATGTTGCCAGGTCGTTGTAGTCTGACCGCGCAGTTCTCAAATATCGATATACATGTATAATACTACTGTGTCACAATTTTAAGTTATCAGTCACTATCTATACCAGTTATAGACTTTCTTTTCCTCTTCATTGGTCAGTATTCAGCTCTGACATAACTCTATAACCTAATTTCTAGTTAATCCCAGCTAAGCCCATTTTCGTTCATTCATTGACGGTCCATGGCGAGAGACATATCTTCTATAATCCCCAGTCTTTTGCACCATACAACAGTTATACTCATGGTCCCCCCCCCCCTTTCCTCAAGCTGTCAAACCATCCAACAAATGTTTCCCTTTGTCCCACCACTGTTTCTCCAAACTTCTTTGTTTTTTTCTGTTGTTATTTATGTAAAGTATTGTAACTCGGGGAGCCGCAATAGCTCAGTGGTTAGTGAACTGGACTACAAAGGACAAGGGGTAGGGTTCTATCCCAACCGACGGCTTCCATGTTCGCCCAGCCGTAAATGGGTACCAGATTTTTTCTGGGAAAGTAAAGCGGCACGGGTGTAATATCGACCACATTACCCCAAAAATCATGTGCTGAAGTTCTGTAAAGTGTATGGACACTAACACCATATTCCCTATACGCCACTTGGCGTGACGGGGGCTCTTGACTTTACTTATTCTAACTCGACATTTCTCCCTTCATGGCCAACAAGTCTGGACTGACAAGAAAACAGACAAGAACCCAGACACGTCATATGACGCATTGAGATTATGGAAATAGTATTAATATATTTTTAAATAGACCTTTCGGGAGATTTTTTGTGGGGTCATATGGTCAGTGTAACTCCCGTTCCGCTTTTCTTTAACGTACCCTTCTAATGATGCCTAGAACACGGAATGAACCTGGGAAACGTCGATCAAGAACGATCCCATTCTCTTATCCTTAGTAGTCCATTTCTACAGCGGCTCCACAAATCTGGACTAAGTTTTCCTAATTTGTGTTAAATCTTTCTTTTATGTCTGTTTTATTGTGCCTACAAAAGATAATCTTCATGTCAACATAGTGCTACCAATGCCAGCCCTGGACCCTAGCTGCAAGAACAATTTAAAAAAAAAAAACCTCTACTGAGATTAAATGTGTCAGACGAATGATAGGAAACTTATGAACTGATGAAAAAAAGCTAGGAACAACCATTGCCATAGAATATATAAAGAAACAACATATAAAACGTTTGGCCACCTGACAAGGCAGAGAGATCAAAACACGCCAATAAAGGTTTCGAGAACACCAGACCCAAGTGCCGAACACGAAAAAGATGGACGGACGGAGTATTAGAAGCATTAGGAAACAACATCAGCAAAGGTTTACAGAAGAGCAAAAGACAGCATATTATATCTCCCCTCGACGCTGAAAGGCAAATGAGGAAGGAAAGAAGATGAGAAAAGATAATTTTACAGTAACTAACGTTTCTCAAGGGCAGTGTGAGCTGGCAATATTCTTGCGCAACGTCAGTTCCAGTGGCGACACGAGGGTTAACTCCCTGGATAGTGGGGCTTTTTTTGATTGGCCCATCTGAAGCAGCAGATCCCTAACTGTGCGCCGCTAATTACTGACAAAGACGAGCGCGGTGTTATCTCTCATTACGATACCAGCCTCATACAATATCCAAGAGGGATATCTCACTTTCTCTCGCTAGCTTTACGCGTAATACACCAGCGTGGAGTCTTATCACCTAGGGCGGACATTAGGGACGAGATCTTTCTTGACCTTCCAGTTCCTTTCGTTTGCTCTCTCTCTCTCTCTCTCTCTCTCTCTCTCTCTCTCTCTCTCGCACTCTCACGTTCTTGGAGGTACCACTTTACAGACTGTCACCTGAGGCCTATAATTGCCCCCTCCCTTATTACACGCCTGCCCATCCACTCAGCCTTTAATAATGCTCCCTTCTGGTGGTCATCACGGTTGGTTCTCTCTCTTTCGTTCTTTCTCTCTGAAAGCTACTCTTTACCGTTTTGTAAGTTATAGAAACAATTCAGAGCTATACCTACCTTGGACATACTATAACCAGTGATGGTAATGTCAAACTGAAATAAACAAAAGAATAGGCAGTGCAAAAAGTTAATTTTAATGTCTTGAAAAATATATGGTCAAGGCAAAGAAATGCATAAAATTGCGAAGTTTCAGTGAAGCTAATTGTGAGGAGAAATGAAACAAATAAATAAACGGTGTGGTTAAAGCTTGATGTGACAAGAGGACAACTCAAACCAGAACGACGTTTCGGTTCAATAGGATTTCAGCAGAAACAAACATATAACACATACACAAATATGTATTTAAAATATAAAATAATTTGTTAGAATATAATAATTTCGAACGAGAAGAAGAAATGAAAGGAAAATTAAAAATAAAATGTCTTTTCATGTCTTCTCAGAGATGACATTATTTTTTTATTTTTTATTTTCCTTTTATTTCTTCTTCTCGTTCGAAATTATATTTTTATTTTACCATACCGTAATTTTTTCTATATCTATTTTTTTAAATTTTCCAATAAAAATAACATCATCATCATCAAGTACCGGGCCTAGTGGCGTAGGTGATCATGTCTCTCCACAACTTTCGATCTCGGCAGCTATTTATCATTTCTGTTGTTGACCTTCTGCCAAGCCATTCTCTTAAGCTGTCTGTTATTTTTTCTCTTTGCTTCCCTCTATCTCTTCGTCCCTCAATTTTTCCAGTTGTTACAATATATTCCAGTTGTTCTCTTCTCATTACATGGCCAAAACATGATGATTATTTCTTCCTAACATTGGAAATTAGCTCAATTATTAAAAATATAAATTGGAATTATAAAAAATATACTAACATCAAAACAAATAACACCAGGGCTAAAACTAAGAAATCATATATCTTCTCAACATTTCTGTATGGTGCAGAAACATGGACATTAGACAAGAAAACAGAACAGAGAATTGATGCCTTTGAATGAAGGCCTTGAATGAAATGAGTGCCGGATCCGCACCAAAAGTTGCTTAACATAGAGGGCCACTCCGCTCTCTCTTGCTTTGATAGTGCAGATTGTCATAGCTTTCTTTCAGCAACATTTATTTCAACATTTCTTTCAGCAACACTTATTTCAATTTAGATTTATAATATAATAGGATTTGGGAATTGGGTGGTCTAGAGGTAACACGTCGGCCTCTAGACAGAAAGGCCATGGGTTCGATTCTCTCCACAGGCGGTTGGAATTTTTTTCAAAAGTCGAAGTTTCTTTGAGACTTTACCCCGATCTTTGGGTAGTGAAATCCGATGTCTTGTCTTCTCGGAAAACGGAGATAAACAGGAGATCCCGTGTGCACTCGCCAAATTCCAAAAGAGCAAGCTAAAATGGCCGCTGTCCGGAAAAAAACAATTGCTAAGCAAATCTACCCATCCATGCCAAAGACGGATGTGTCGGGCTGAAAGGCGCGGAAATCGCTGCGTTGCTGTAAACTCGCGACACAGCTGATCCTGCACACTTTAAAACGCTAAGATGAAGATATACTAGGATTTGTAATAATTAAATAGTTATATAATTGCAGAAGTTTGAAATTTATGACAAAAATATTGTTAATAGAATTCGAGTTGTAAAAATATAGTTCTTGCGTGCAGTGACGTGCCAACGAACAAGAGAGATAGAGGGGTAGGTCATGGTGATAGTAACAGTGGCACACTAAAGAAGGGACATAATCATTTATAGTTACAGCAAGCCAAAGGAAAAAGCAGTTGGTTCACTGAATTGCAAATTTGTGATTATAATTATTTGTAGTTCAACACAGTTCTAATAAATATAGATCACGCCATGCATTCTATGTATCTATACTTTTCTCATCCAATATCTTGCTAGTAATTTCGACATTACCATTTTCGTCAATCTCTTTAATTAATCTCTCATCTATAGTTACACCATTTTACCAAATTGTCTCCGTCATTACAATTTCTTATACACTTATAGAAAGTGTCTTGTCCTGAATAAATTATTAGTTTGAATGTGTACCTCATAATTTTTACGTTTTTTTTTTTTTTTGCTTAATGTTTAATCTGTTAGTAGCTTAACATGTGTCTAGTCTGATAGTAAAACTGATTTGTATGCACGAAATGAGCTCATTCATAGCTCTCTCCAAAATTGGCATTGAACACCAACATTTTATTCAACAATTTTATGGAGCCGCCGAATTGCTCCGAAGGTGTTCGGCTCATAAAGGTTTGAGGATCCCTGTTTTAAATAAAGGAATCATCATCATCATCAAGTACCATGTCTGCTGGCGTAGATGATTATGTCTCTCCACCACTTTCGACCTCGACAGTTATTTATCATTTCTGCTGTTGACCTTCTGCCAAGCCATTCTCTTAAGCTGCCTGATATCTGTTCCTTTGCTTTCCTCTATCTCTTCGTCCCTCATTTTTCCCCCAAATAAAGAAAAGGGGGAAGTAACCCAGAGTTAAGGAAAGTTACACTGCAGTAGAACTCTTACAGACCAATTCTCTCCCTTGTTGTCGCATTTTGGTGAACTTGTAAACTGAAATTGTGTGTCTTATTTCTATCTTAAGGAAAAATTAGGTTAGTGGGCTCCATTAGCTAAAATGGAGGACTGCCGGTTGCCTTGAGTGAGAGGCAGGAAGGAGAATGGCCTGGAAAGTAGTAACAGAATATAAAAGTATTATAAAGAATTTAGAGCATGAAAGAAAAAAAAATGATGCCAAAAAAAGATGTGTTCGGGGTACAGTAATCTTTAGAGCAGTCTCTGCAGTAAAAAAAAATACATAAGTAGTATTTTAGATTATAGCATTGGAGACAAATCTAAACGTGTCCAGTATCTAGATGGTGAATTGATTCTGTCGCTTGCTGGTTAATTAAATCGTATATATCCTTTCTACTGGCCACTCGTGTTGCGTTTCACTTTATTAAGTCCGGAGTCAATATTATTTTTTTAAAAAAGATTATAAAGCAGACTATAAGGCAACTGAGAGTATTACACACTAAGTTAATTTTTGGAAACCCCAAGGAAAAAGGAAAGAGGAAGATAAAGTTATTCCTGGAGAAGACAGATGGAAGCAGAGATGAAGATGATGGAGCAGACATGCAATGTTCCTGAACGAATAACAAGAAACAGAACGGCTTGGAAAGTGTTTGTTGAAGACCTATGGTCCACAGCGAGCTAAAAAGGTAGAAGAAGAAGATAAGACAGCTTACAAGTAAACAAAAGCATGACAATATTAATGAAGAATAACATCAAGTTTTATAAAAATGCACCCACAAATTTAATGACAAATAAAATTCGATACAAAAGATATTTAATTGAGTTTTCTTAACTGTATTCTTGAACATGCTCAAATTACAAATATCAAAATCTCCACAAAGAAACAAAATACTGAAAGGTGTAAGTAAGAAGTGACTTGGTAAGGGAAAAAAATGGCTTTTACATGGAATGCGAGATTGAAACATCCGGAAGATAGCCATATCTTATTTCAGCAAAGTTTCTCCGTTGCTCTCGGGATGACTTACCTCACCTGACA
The DNA here is from genome assembly GCA_032433765.1 of Megaustenia siamemsis. Classification (NCBI taxonomy): domain Eukaryota; kingdom Metazoa; phylum Mollusca; class Gastropoda; order Stylommatophora; family Ariophantidae; genus Megaustenia; species Megaustenia siamemsis. Next base: position 58,350,466 of record JAVIAB010000092.1, read on the forward strand.
AAGCTTTGTTGTACACGATATGTCTATATATTTGTCATTTGTATCAAATTGTGTTGTACACGATAGGTCTATATATTTGTCATTTGTACCAAACTGTGTTGTACACGATAAGTCTATATATTTGTCATTTCTATCAAACTGTGTTGTACACGATAGGTCTATATATTTGTCATTTGTATCAAACTGTGTTGTACACGATAGGTCTATATATTTGTCATTTGTATCAAACTGTGTTGTACACGATAGGTCTATGCATTTGTCATTTGTATCAAACTGTGTTGTACACGATAGGTCTATATATTTGTCATTTGTATCAAACTGTGTTGTACACGATAGGTCTATATATTTGTCATTTGTATCAAAACTGTGTTGTACACGATAGGTCTATTATTTGTCATTTGTATCAAACTGTGGTGTACACGATAGGTCTATATATTTGTCATTTGTATCAAACTGTGTTGTACACGATATGTCTATATATTTGTCATTTGTATCAAACTGTATTGTAAATGACACTTTAAAAAAAATTTCTGAGTAAAATATTTTTAAAATTCTATCCTTTCCTATCCATGGAAGGAAAACATTGGGAGAGTAACATATCTGTTATTGCTTATCAAAGTAACACTCAAAAACAATTAATCCTATTGGCTTAATCTTGTACAGGATGTTTTTAATTAAGAGCTCGTGGGTGTATAATCTTTGAATTTGTGTGTTTTGCTTTTGTTATGTGCGTATGTTTGTGTTTGATGTATTTTCTTTTGTTTCGTGGAAATGCCCTTGATTTTGTTTCGTGCATGTTCCGTTGGTTAGTGCAAACGCATTTGTTTAATTTTTGTGCTTTTGTTCGGAGCGTCTGCTGCAGTTTGTCCAATTTGTTGGTACATTTTGTTTCCAGGATTGCGTTTCCGGTGCGGCCGAAGATGGCGGTGTCTTTTCGCGGGTTTATCGGCAAGGAAGTGTGATATTATTGCTGTGTAATTATGAATGAAGAAAATGTAAAAAAAAAAACTCATGGTGTATCCAAGTGCAAAAGAGCTGTATAACTGGAGTTGACCAGTCTATAACGTGGAAACGGGTTCTGGACCGTGCGACTGAGTAAGTGTACGTGAGTCTAGACCATTCACAATCATCGACTTTCAGCGACGAAATCAACAATGACGACAAGAAGTATTCAGATGCAGCTTAAGTGGACTGTACTAGGATTCCACGGATGTGATCACTATCCATGTGTCATCCTAACTGAGAAAGGCAGAAATAGAAGACAGAAAAGCAAGCTCAACACATTCCACTATGAGAAGACAGACCATGACGTCATTAGCAAAGTCAGACATAGGAATTACGGCGCCACTCGCAGGAGGCAGGGAGAGATGGACGCAGCCGTCTTGGTGGAACGTAGAAGTCGAGGAAGCTTGGCGAGACAAGAGACAAACGGTCAAGACACGGCAGAAAGCCAGAAGGAATGAAAGCGTCTGAAAAAAAAGAGGTCGACCATTAAATGATGCACTATAAACTATGCGCTAAGCAGGCTAAGGATGCCATCTGGGATGATTTCTGCAAAAAAGTGTGCTCAGAAAAATCGCAAGCCACATTCTGGTGCACTCATCAGAGCATGAATGGTACAACACGACACAGAGGCATAACAGTCATCCATAGCGCAGGCCAGATACGGCACAAATATAATGAGAGCTAAAGGAAGGCCCTGCTTGCCAGTTACATTGAGCAGACTGACCAAATAAATGGGCTATAAGAATACGGGGGTTACTCTCAGAATTGTGTGAAGATGTAGTGCTGGGAGAAGATCACGCAATTACAACCGATGTCATTCGCACAACACTTAAAAGGTCACACTACACTATTCCTGTTCCAGATGGTGTTCGGTATGACGACATAGGTGATTTATCTGACGATGACTTCGACGACCTAGCCAAAGAGTTTAATGTCAGCATTCAGAGTGGCAAGATTAAGGAGGAGTGGCTACACAGCTTCTTACAACCGCTACCGAAGCAAAACAAGAACGATTCATAGATCAGTGCAGATTAGTTGTCAGTGTACTCACCTGTCATCTTGAACAGATACGTGCATTTCCACTCACACTCTGAGGTAATATATATATAACAAAGAGACATGGCTCAATGCGGCAGTCTTCGCCTATGAAGTCTTCGAAGGCTTCCACAGACGAGAGGAGGCATGTGCTGATGATATGGATCTGCAGGATGCATACAACAGGGTACCCTTTGAATACCTCATAGACATGCTCCTAAAACTAGCGTTACACCCCTTTCTCATTAGATGGATCGCTGTAGCACTGTTTCAGAGGAAGGTGATACTCAGATGTGGAAGTTGGTCTTCCCAGCCAATATCCATTTGTCCAGGGCTGCTACAAGGCTTACCATTGTCACCAGTTCTATTTAATGTGTACACAATAACGATCACGGAACAACAGCTGGATGGGAGGGGAAGACCTATGACTTTTGCAGATGACATTCTGGTACATCGACAGGGAATGAACAAATGGGAATTTGCCTCCACACCACAAAACGAACTCGATCGCATCTCTTCCTGGTGTGGAGTATCAGGTGCCTTGGTCAATCTTAATAAAGCATCAGTTGCATGGTTCTCCCTTAGCAATCATATCGTTAACACGGAAACACCGGTCGTACAAATGGGAGCTGATAAGGAGACCAGAGACAGGTTGATGACGTACCTCGGAGTTATGTTTGATCGCAGCCTGTGTTTAGGGACCACGTCCACCACGCGATAACAAAATCATGCAAAGGGTTGCCGCCTTGAAGGTCACGGCGACTGCCGAAGTCGAACAGAGGCTACATACCCTCAGTTCCAGGGACTAGTCCTAGCACTAATTGAGTATGTCCTAGCAATTCTTTGTATCAATACGACGTAAATTGACAGGCTGGAGAAAATACAGAATGAAGCCACGCACATTATCCTGGGATGTACAAGGGACACTCCCTGTGTAGCAATGAGGTATCTTCTTAACTTTCCAACCATGGATGACAGAATCAAGATCTGGAGAGCACGAGCATACCTGAAGATTAGTGCAGATAAAGAGCATCCATCGCATCACGCGCTCAACACAGGGAAAGGTGTCAGGCTAAAAAGAGGCAAATCACGGGTGGGCCGAGCAGAAGATGTCATCAAACAGGTCTGTGGTCTTACCAATATCAACGTTGGCGCGGAGTGAATACCGGTGCCTACGTCATTCAAAGCCACATCTCTTGTCACACTCGACAGGAAATGTAGGGAAAAAAATTCAGTCGTGGTCAATACGGACATCAACGGTCTCATCTGGGATAACACCGATGAGAAAAAATCTATACGATGTAATGCGACACCAATGGAGTGCATTGGCATTTACAGCACGCTCAGTATTCAGAATAGTCAAAGAAGGCAGTGGCGAATACGTTATGACCACGAGTAGCATGACGATAGTGGTGATGGCAGTGACCAGGGCATTCATCTGTTAGAGCCACAATACTACACCCATACCTGCATACTGAGTGATTCGATGAACATGATAAAAAAAGGGAAGGCGGGCTCTGTACGCAGGCAATGGGTAGAGTCATTGCAGACGTCTAAATTACGTAGAGTCACCATTGTTTACGCCCCTGGACATACGGGAGTACGGAGAAATGAAAGAGCGGACAGGTTGGCTTGCTGCGCTGTCGTTGAAGACAATCAACCAATGGATCGGGCGGACATCATTAATGCCCTTCGAGATGTGGGAAGGGCACAGGACTTCGACAACAATGAGTCCACGTCGCTCCTTCGGGTCAAAGAGATGGGAGTTGAGATGGGCACAGCCAGAAACGAGAAACTTAGTGGGCGTACAAGAAGACTTATCAACCAACACAGAACTGGAGTCATTAGTTGCTGGACACTGCGAGACTTGCTGAGGAGGGGATCTGAGCACCCATGGACATGTTTAGATTGCAATGATGATGATCCGCTAATAACTCAATCTCGCTTCCATCTTCTTCTTGTTCTCCCTCTCTCTTTCTCTCTCATCTATTTGGTATCATGCCTTCATTAATGACCTTCTCCGATCGTTACTTATCTACTTTTTTTTTTTTATATATATACTGCTTAAGATTCAACAAATCTGTCAACAATGTTCAACTAGAGAAAGTAAATAAAATACATTTTTTATAGATGAACCTATAATCTACTAGCAACGTTTGCAGTAAATGTATTGTGTTCAAATCCACATTGATACAAGTGTCTAGTTTGTACTCCAGCCCGTCAGGTAATTGTCACAATCAATCGGTGTCCCATTTTGTCCGAGCGCTGAAAGGAGGGCACCGAGTTATAGATCAGCTGGCAAACAAAGGAGATTGTTAATCGCTCGGCAGGAACAAACGCCAATGTAAAGAAACTCTCTAGTAACAGGCGTCAGTACACATTGTCTGCGTGTTGGGGATGATTGTCCGCACTTGCTTCTATTAAGTTCAACATTACTAGCCCTCGGCAAGACCTCAATCTCAGTGGTTCTCAAAAACTAATTATTCCCTTATATCACAAAATGGTTCTGTTGTGGAAACACAACAGTTGTTGTCGCTTCAATTTACAGTTGTATATAAATAACTCTTTATTGAATACCCTATCTAAGCATTTAAACACAATTTAAAAAGACAAATGCGATTTTTGGGGCACGTTAAAGGACACAACAACATACTAAAAGTAATATTGGAAGAGAAAATACAAGGTAAAGCAGGCAGAGGCAGAGCAAGACTAATGTGGACGAGTAACATAAAAAGATGGACAGGTCGGCCTATGGCAACCTGTACTATCAAAGCAAAGGATAGCGCGGAATGGCACTCCATGGTAGCCAATATTCGATGCGGAGACGGCACTCAATGATGAGTAGAGGATGTAGATGGAAGGGCTCATGGACGCCGTAGAACTCACAGGCTTGAGAACCTGCAGCATTGAGCGAGTGCACTACACACACGGCGAATGTCAATGAATGGTGTTAATCATCTATCTGGGACCTCGTTACTGTTTAGTTTTGAAGAGACGGTTTATCAAATAGTGTACAAATGTCAACCTGTGTTATGGAGTATTGTACAATCCCTACCAAGCGCAATCATTCTTATAAGAAGAGAGAGAAGATAAATCAGTGCTTGCTTGCTTGCGTTCACCCGATGACTTAAGGAGTTACGCGGTCATCATCCGCCCTTAAAAGGACGTTAAGTAGACGTGTCTGGTTGTGTTGCGGTTTACAGTATAACTGTGATATTTGCGCCTTTCGGCCCAACACATCCGACTTCAGCATGACATTTTTGAGTACCGGGTTGTCTTCCCTCTTCGATCCCTACTCGTTTGGCCAGACTAGACAGGTTAGTCTGTTACTAGAGGCACCACGGAGAGGTGGAGCAGGGTCTGGATGGTTCTGGTTCACCGATCCTGGCGCAAGCCATCGGATGTGGATCGCTGACAACTCCCAGCTCTGGTGCTGGGAGGCACGCCTTCGCCTCCGATAAATCAGTTATAACAAGACGAATATGAGAGGCGAATAAGATCTAGTCAATGAAAATGGCAATGAGCGCTGATTGATTCTTCCCGTATTCATGGATATTGATGATGATCTACTGTTATCAATATTTATCTAACAACCCTGATAGTTATTTGATAAGACGGAAGAAAGATAGGGTTTTGCAACAATAAACTAATGAAGTGTAAAATTACTGTTGTGCACTGGCTTCATAAATAGATGAGTATTTACTTGTGAACCTGGGCACCCAGTTGTCAGTTCTAAAATTGTGTACACGACCAGCAGATTTTTGCAAACTTGAATAATAAAGTTGACTCCATCTCTGCCACTCGTTACTGCTACTACTGTAGTGTTGATCATTTTACATCCTTACAACATGCTGCTCCATACAAGTTTGTTTAAAAAATAACCGTTAAAATAATACATCTTAGAATGAGCTTTTCAAATTCTTTATCTCCAGAGATCTACGTGCCTTTTGTAAAGTAAATGTATAGTACGACCATAATTTATTCATCTGGCTAGATCCCTGGCCGTTCTTAAGTGCCTTAAATCAGCATCACACCATTACATCTCAGTGTTCATCTTTCTCCGGGAGAATTACCCTCCCCTTCACTCCTAAGCTCGGTTGATGACAATTCTTGTGATTATTGTTTTATCCCTTCCAAGTATCAAGCTACAATCTCTAATTATTGTCTCTGTGTAAACCTTTTGCTTGCATTATTTTCGTTGTTTTATATACCTTCTTCTTCTTCTTCTTCTTCTTCTTCTTCTTCTTCTTCTTCTTCTTCTTCTTCTTCTTCTTCTTCAGTGTTCAGGTCTTGTGATCATGCGAACTTGACTCTTTGTCCTGTTTCTTGATGGAGGTGTAACATGATGACACACGATAAGCTGGTCGCATGGTCAGTACTTGTGTATGCGTGTCTGGCTTGATTTTTCCCCTAAATCTGCGCTGTGTCTAACATGACTGATGTGTTCGACGTGTCAAATATATTCGAAAGCTAAAGCCAACAGAAAGAAAATTGTGTGTTATTTATGTTTTATTTTCACTTATTCTTCAGCATTCCGATCTACACACATGTACTGAAAGCTCTCACCTCTTTTTTTTTTTTTTTTTATATGCTACATCTGTTTTGTGTTGCACTGGGAACATTAAAAATGTTGTGTTTAGCAAAACATGTATTTTATTATGCTAATATTTCCGTTGAATTATTCATCGTGACATATCATTTCATGGAACATGGTTTGAAAATTTGTTTCCAGCTTTCACCACCTGCAAAGCTGTAATAGTATATAGACTAAGTAGAATAGATGACATAATGGAAGATAGAGATATAGCTTGGTCCGGATAGCGTAGTAGTGACCCATAAGTTAAGTGGGTGACAGCAGTAATATAATTCTAACATAGACACAAAAGAAGAACATAGCAAGTTTTGGAAAAGGACAATTATAGCTGTTATTAGAAAGGCAGCTCCTAAAAAACACCAAAAAGAAACAATCAACATTTTTCGGGCACATCATGAGAAGAGGAAAGTTGGAATACGTGGTTACAAATGGCAAAATAAAAGGAAAGAGAGATCGCGGACGACAAAGAGAGAAAATACTGGATAGCTTGGTGTCATGGCATGGGAAAACAGTCAACAACAGAACTGGTACGATGCACTGTAGTTGAAGATTGTGGAAGGACATGATCGCCTACGCCAACCGGTATAGCACATGATGATGATGATTGGAAAGGTGGGAAAATAGATGTAAATTTTACTAGACCATCACATGTCCGGAAATTAGGTTGATAAATAAACTCGGGGGCAGGTTAGGTTTATGTGAGAGATGTCATTCTTGGGGTTCATGTTAGATTTATTTTTAAAACTCAATATGTTAACTAAATGTCAAGATGTAGTTTGTTTTGCTAAAATTTGACACAAAATTCATCTAGAGTTGAATTTAGCATTCAGCCATTCGCTGAGAGATCACGTGGCAGTGACTAAGCCAATAAATAATTCAAATGAGATAGAGGTATTTAACCTCATGCATTAATGGAATTAGAAAGCTGAGTTTTGAAATGATTTGAGAAATATCAGAGCAACCTCCAGAAACACCGAGGGAGAGAAACACCGAGGAAGAGAAACACCGAGGAAGAGAAACACCGAGGAAGAGAAACACCGAGGAAGAGAAACACCTAGAGTTATAAACATAGAGCTAGAGAACCAGATCAATATAGACACAAGTTAGAGAGAGATAGAGAATCAAATGATGAACATCAAGTTAGACCAGACAGTTAGTTGAGAAGTGTTTCAAATTAAATTCAGAAGTCTTGTGCTCCAGACAACAATAGTAAATAGATTAAGAGTAGCTTTGGATAAGGCAAGACATAGATATAGAACAGCAAGAGTAAAGCAAGACGAGCTTTAATATTTATTGGAATGAAAGATATAATTAGAAATGTCACAGACAATATGTCACAGACAATATATTCTAAGAGGTGTCTCAAATAAAGGCCGGTGTTAAACTCTTGAGCGCATCCAGATCAAGAACATACATTTTAGCATTGGAATTTATAATTTTATGTACTCCACCATACTTCACGTATACACCACGTTTCCAGTCTCACTATTTACCCCATATTTTTTTTAGTGATGCCAATTTGTCAGTATTATTGACACATACGCCAAAAACGCTTCCAGGCTTTATGTGTGATGTGTTCCGCATTTCCAGTGCCCAATCTGTAATGTGAGTGCCCGGTGCTACTAAACCACAACCCCTGGGACTTTACACAGAAACCGAGGGAAAACCTTCCTCAGCAACTCTAGCCACATTTTGCGTATTTGCCCTGCAGCGCTCATCGGGAGGTGTGCAAACATGGGTAGTTTGAAATGCTGACAAGGCTATTAGTGGAGGTGTATGGAGAACGATAATAATCTCGTTAGAGCATGCATGAGCGGACATTAGCACGACTCCGTTGCCGATTACTCAGTGTTTTCATTCGAAATCCCTCATTGAATATTTGAATTATTCTTATTTTTTGTGGTTTCTTTTCTGGGCGCTCATTTCTTGCTTCTTTCTTTCTTTCTTTCTTTCTTTCTTTTCTTTCTTTCTTTCTTTCTTTCTTTTTCTTTCTTTCTTCTTTCTTTCTTTCTTCTTTCTTTCTTTCTTTCTTTCTTTCTTTCTTTCTTTCTTTCTTTCTTTTTTCTTTCTTTCTTTCTTTCTTTCTTTCTTTCATTCTTTCTTTCTTTCTTTCTTTCTTTCTTTCTTTCTTTCTTTCTTACTTTCTTTCCTCTCCTGATAAGATTCCCCCACCCCTATTTTCATTTCTCTCCCTCTTTCTCTCTTGAATGGAAGAAGGATTGATGTAGGAGAGTGTGCTATTTTTCTAAATGATTACAATTCCTTTCCTTCCACTTCTTCATATTTTTCTGTCCCTCTTCTATTTCAATTCCTCTTTATTCTTCTCAGTCTCTTTCACCACCTTACTGTTTCTCTTATTCTATTTCTTCGTTCGCTTTTGTTGAGATAAAGCGCAGTTTACAGGTTGTAATATCTTAATCTTTCAATTCGTTCATCCGTCATTCTTTACACGCATTCTTGCACACACACACATTCTTGCACAAACACACATGCATGTTTTATGTATGTAAGAGAGACTCTCTTTCGTGCGTTTACCCGACAACTAAAGAAATATGTAGAGCTTTTCGTCATCCGTCCTTAAAAGGCCGTTGAAACAATTAAGTGGGCCTCGATGCCTTGGTTTGTGGTTTGCAGCAGAACTGCCACAATGAAGGTCCAACATACCCGACTTCAGCATGGCTTCACTTCCGGGTCGCCTTCACTCTCACTCGATCTGCCGGACTAGACTTGTTAGTCCGTTACTAGATGCATCACGAAGAGGTGGATTAGGATCTGGGTATTCACCGATCCTGCAGCAAGCAGTCAGCTACGAGTCGTTAGCAGCTTTCAGCCTATTTATTGCCTTGCGCCTTTGCCCCACCCCACCCCCATATGTAAATTAGTCACCTTGTGTTTGTAACGTGCTCGTCTCTCGCTCAAAAGCAAACTATTTGAACTATAATGGACAGATCGAACTTTTTCTCGACAGTTTCTTCATTTAGTGTTGTTGATATTGTGTATCTAGACCTAGCTGGGCCGCTTAAAATAACTCTTCGCAGCTGAAAATCAACAAGAGTATGCTGACTCATGCCACAAGAAGAATATAGCGACATGTTTACTGATTGTTTAAAGTCAAAACTGTTTTAATATGTCTTGGCTTTTTAATTAAACTTTTTCCTGGTTGATCAAGTCTTTCTCCTTTCTTTCATCTCTTTTAACTTAGATACAATATATATTTATTTTCGTTCTTGTTATTAATAAACACATGCAATTGCCTGTTTGGAGAAAGTTCGACCACTGTATTCACGCTTGTGATTTATGTGACCAATGGTAGACATACCATATGCCAGTATTTCTTCTTCTTTCCTTCCTCATATGCCTTTCATTAATGAAAGGAGATATAGTTTGTGGAATTGTGTTCTTCTATTGACCTCTGCTGCTGTCATGTTTCCTAGTGTTTCAAATAGTTTATCAAAACATTTTTTTCGTGGTCAGCCTTTGGGTCTGGTGTTCTCGCAATATTTGTTGAAGGCTCACTATGTCGTGTTTTTATATTTCTGTCTTAT